>LT669792.1:11930188-12530188 GCA_900128785.1 Arabis alpina
AAAAATCACAATCCACACAATCCAAACACAATTCACAGACACAATCAATCCAAAACATAATCCAATCAATCAATTTAACCTACCACCAATCAACCCTAACGAATCCACCGGCCCAGAAGCCATGGTCACGCACTCACCATAGATTTTCAGATAGAATCTAGTAGAACTGAGGCTAGACACGAATCCACGACAATCTCCACAAGAAACTACTCCAAATCTCTCAAGAAACGAAACCCTAATCCACAAAACTATCAGGAACAAGAGAAACTCCTCTCAAAACTCTTTGTTGCTGATTTTGGGACTTTGGTTCACTCAAATGCGGCCAAAACGCCTTAAATGCGAAGCCCTAGGGTTTCCCCAAACCGGCCCGGTCTAATTGAACGACTTAAATTGAACCAGAAAACCAACCAATTCGGGCACATGTCGATCGACATACCCTAGGTGTGTCGAACGACCGCCCCTAAGAGCCCTGTCGATCGACAGACACCACGTGTGTCGATCGACAGCCCCTCCATTTTAACAAAAATGGTTCACGGGCGTCACAATGCAACCGGACAATTTCCTTCACATACTTCTTAGCCAAGACCTCAGCTTCATCTGTCTTCTTAATGGCCAGAAAATGTGCTGACTTAGTCAGTCGATCCACAATCACCCAAATCGCGTCATAGGTCCGAGAAACCGGCAACCCTACCACGAAATCCATGGTAATCATGTCCCACTTCCACTCTGGAATGGGTAAACTATGCAATAAGCCACTAGGAACCTGATGCTCAACCTTCACCAGGTGACACACGTTGCACGCTGCCACCCAATCTACCACATCTCTCTTCATCCCGACCCAATGATAATATCGTTTCAGATCCCGATACATCTTGGTCGCTCCCGGATGAATCAAAAACTTGCTCGCATGAGCTTCTCTCAGAATTTCCTGCCGCAAGTCCTCATCCTTAGGCACACAGACTCGTCCATGCACCAAGATAGTCCCGTTAGCAGAAACCTGATACTCGGAACCAGCAGCCTTAGAGAGATCAGTCAACACCAGATCTTTCTCCTGACCTAACTCGGATCCTGCTCAAAAGATCCGCTTGATCAGCTGCCGCTAACCCCAACGGTTCCTCTGAAGTAACACACAGCCTCAAAGTACTCAGCATGCTCACAAGTGTCTCCACATCCCGCTCCTGAGATGAATCATACCTCCTCCGACTAAGAGCATCTGCTACAGTGTTAGCCTTACCCAGATGGTAAACAATGTCCAAGTCGTAATCAGCCAACAACTCTGACCATCGCCTCTGTCGTACATTTAAATTCTGCTAAGTAAAAATGTATTTCAAATTATGATGATCAGTGAACACCTGAACTCTGCTACCATACAGATAAGACCTCCAGATTTTCAACGCGAATATCACAGCAACCAACTCCAAATCATGAACAGGATAATTGCCTTTGTACTTCCTCAACTGCCTCGAAGCATACTCGATCACCTTACCCTGCTGCATCAACACACAACCCAAACCAACTCCCGAAGCATCTGTATACACCACATAAGGCTCACCCGGCTCAGGTAACGCCAATACTGGTGTACTAGTCAACATCGTCTTCAGCTTCGCGAAACTCAGCTCACAATCAGCAGACCACACGAAAGGAACATCCTTCTCTGTTAACTTCGTCATAGACTGAGCCATACTCGCAAAACCTTTGACGAATCTCCAATAATAACCTGCCAACCCGAGAAAACTCCTGATCTCAGTAGCATTCCTCGGTCTAGGCCAATCTCGGATAGACTGAATCTTCGTCGGATCCACAGAAACTCCCTCTGCAGAAACGATGTGACCCAGAAATCCCATCTCTCTCTGCCAAAAACTACACTTGCTCAACTTCGCAAACAACTTCTGTTCCCGCAACTTCTCCAGAACTCTTCTCAGATGAACCTCATGCTCCTCAAGACTCTTCGAATACACCAAAATGTCATCGATGAAGATAATCACGAACTCATCCAGATACTCCTAGAAAACTCCGTTCATCAACCTCATAAATACTGCCGGTGCATTCGTCAACCCGAATGGCATAACGACAAATTCAAAATGCCCATACCCAGTCCTGAAAGCTGTCTTCCGAACATCTGCTACGTCGATCGGAATCTGGTGGTAACCGAATGCAAAGTCAATCTTGGAAAACCAAGTAGCCCCTCTCAACTGATCTAACAACTCATCAATTCGCGGAAGAGGATACTTGTTCTTCACAGTGACTCGCTTAAGCCCTCGATAATCGATGCACAACCGGAAACTACCATCTTTCTTCTTTACAAACAACATCGGTGCTGTCCACGGTGAAGTACTTGGTCGAATAAAACCCTTCTCCAACAAATCCTCCAACTCCTTCTTCAGTTCTGCCAACTCTGCTGGAGCCATTCGATAAGGCGCCTTAGACAACGGCGTTGTTCCGGGCTCTAACTTATTCGTGAAAGGACCAGACCGAGACGGCGGTAATCCCTGCAACGACTGAAAGACATCCTCGAAATCCCGAACAACCCGAATATCTCTCACAGCAACCCCACCAATAGCCTCTGACATTACAATCGTGGCCAAGTAAGCCTCGCAACCCCTCTCAATCATCGCCTCAGCTTGGAAAAGCGAGATCACGAGACTACCTGAAGTCGGTCTCACTCCCTGATAAACCAACCTACCACCCTCACATTCAAATACCACTCGACCCCGATGACAATCCAGATGAACTCTGTACCGATTCAACCAATCCATACCTAGGATAACATCGTAAAATTCCACCGGACTGATCACTAAGTCTGCTGGCATCTACTCGCCCGCTACCAAAACATCCACATCCTTTGCTCGGCCATGCGTAGCTAGAAATTCTCCTCCAGCAACCATAACCGGTCCAGTCTGCTCACCAGAATCACCCCGAATACCACTTCTCTCAGCATGATCCGGAGTAGTGAAGCAATTCGATGCTCCAGAATCAAACAACACGTGGGACTCACACCCGCCCACAAACAAGGTCCCTACACAAACCCATGTGCTAAGCAACCTAAATTTTTCTACCACAAGGCAAACAATCCAACACAAACACCAAAAATTCTATACTAGTGAATTTACAAAGTCTGAATTAGAGAGTTTACCTGTGATCGGCTTCGAGCTCGGCTCACCCGGCGCTGCAATAGCCGGCGGACGCTGCATCGCCGCAATCTGATCCAAAGGCTGCACCGTCCCATACTGAGCTACTGGCACTGCCAACGGCTGCAACTTAGGACAGTTCGGCCTGAAGTGCCCCGACTCTCCACACTGATAACAAGTCCGAGCCGCTCGAACCTTACTCTGCTTCGGGCAACTCTCCCTCTTGTGGTCTAAACTACCACAAACATAACACCCTCGGCCACTCTGCCCCGATCTCGAAGTGTCATCCCACTTCCTCTTCTGTCCCTGCGCAGGCTTGCCGCCCTTGCTAGGACCCGCATGCTGCACCTGCTGCTGAGGCCTCCGATGCTGAATAGTTGGAACAACAACCGCAACCTGCTCCCTCAGATCCTCCTCGATCTGTGCAGCCATCTCTACCAGCTCCACACTAAACCCAAACCTGATGCCTCTGCACCGTGTCCGCAAGTCCGGTCGAAGTCCCCACAAGAACCTCCGAATCTGAGCCTGCTCATCCTCCAAGCTCCTACCAGCATAACCCAATAGTCGGTTAAACTCCAAGTCATACTCACGGATAGACAACGCTCCCTGAGACAAGTCCAAGAACCTCGCCTCTAAACGATCCAACGCCTACTGAGGAAAGAACTTGGAGTTATACTCTGTCACAAAGTCTGCCCACGACATCACTGTCCCAGCTCATCTAGCTGCTACACTCCTCCACCAGAGGTGTGCATCACCGTCCAAATAATGGAATGCCAAGTCAACCATGTATCCCTCTGGACACCTAATCGAGCGAAAGTTACGCTTCATCCTCATCCTCCACTCATCAGCCTCCTCAGGCTTAACACCTCCTGCAAAAGACCCCGTACCGATCCTCTGCATCTGCTCCATCATACGAATATACGACGGAACCTCATCAGCAACCGCAACCCTCGGCTGAACCTCCGCCACTCGTGGCAACACTGGAGCCTGCACTGGCACCGCACCCGGTAACCGTTCCAACAACTGTCTCAACAGATCAGCCAGACGATCATCACCAGCTTGGGCTACACATGCGGCCGCGACCGCACCCCCAGCTGCGCCAACACCACCAGCACCACCAGCCTCAACCGGACCCAAACCAGCCCCTACAGGACCCAAACCAGCCCCAACAGGACCCAAACCGGCCCCCACACTGGCGGTCTGACCATCATGCAACGTCTGTTGAACTGACACAGGCCCACGCGCGGAACTCTGAGCCTCACTCAAGACTGGCTCATCCACGAGTCCACGACCTCTGCCTCGGCCTCCACACCCACGCCCTATAGTAGTCCAAGCTATCTCACTACACTCACAAGCAGACAAGCTAAGCACTAGAAAGACCAATCACACAATACTGAACACGCTTACCGTGGAATCTCTTTGAAGGCTCGAAGGAAGATGATCTAGAACCCCCAAACCCACATAATTGCAAATTTACCAATTTCAATCCTAGCAGTTCTAGCCCGTCCTAAAACTGTAAGAGCTCTGATACCAAACTGAAACGACCCGACCCATTTTTTTGTTTTAAACATACAAACTTTGGTCTCGGACTAGCATTCCCATAAATGTTATCCTCAACAACCAAGCAACGCACAAAAACAAAACAACAGCGGATAACTAAAACAATAAACCAATTAAAACAATTCCACTAAAATAACCGGTTCAACTACAATTCCAAACAATAGGTTCCACAAACCAACAACCTAACAACCGTTCTAAAACGATAAAAGCAAAACAACACAAAGCACGAAACTCGAGACCCTAAATCATCTTCCTCTTCGTAGCCATGATTCCACGATCACAATTTGCCTTTACCTGCATCACATGGGAAAAAGAGATGCGTGAGTATTATCATAAATACTCAGTGAGACGGTCATCCCATCTACGATTGCGCACTCAAGCACGATGGAACTGCTCAGGCAAACATACAACAAACAAGCACACAAAACATAACCACAAGGCTCAACCACAGCCAACCAGACAGGCTGTCGATCGACACTACCACTAGGTGTCGATCGACACCTTCTGTGCATGCCTGTCGATCGACACACCCTCTAGGTGTCGATCGACAGCACCTGAACAGACCTGTCGATCGACACACCCTCTAGGTGTCAATCGACAGCCTACGTGTTGGTCTGTCGATCGACACACCTCGTGGTTGTCGATCGACAGACCTGCGCAGAATCCTTGGAAAATCGATGATAATCCTCTCGGATCGATTCCTCCTCTGCGTCAACACGAAACCTGCATGAAAACAACAATCCAAACAGAACAACAACAATACACAACCACAATCAATCAACGCATGATCAAACAATTGGTTCCAAACCTAACACCAACAACCCTAACGAATCCACCGGCCCAGAAGCCATGGTCACGCACTCACCTTGAATTAATCGGATAGGAACTGATAGAATTGAGGCTAGACACGAAATCAACGACAATCACCACGAATTTCCAATCCAAATTGATCAGGAACCAAACCCTAATCCACAAAACTCTCAAGAACAAAAGAAACTTCCCTCAGACTTCTTTTCTCTGATTTTGGGACTTCTGTTCGATCAGAATGCGGCCAAAAACCTATATATACGGAACCCTAAGTTCCCCTAACCGCCCCGGTCCAATCGAACAACTTAAATCGAACCAGAAAAACTGACCTAAGAAGACCCTGTCGATCGACACACACCACGTGTGTCGAACGATAGCCCTTAAAGAGCCTGTCGATCGACATCCCCTCCATTTTCTCAAAAATGGATCACGGGCGTCACAACATGTCATCATTTTTTAGCCTACTCATCACTTTTTACTAAGCCATGTCATATTTTTAACACTCCATGTCATCATTACATGTCATCATTTTTTGGCGTAATCATCACCTTTTACTTGGCTTTTAATAGGAAGGGGATACAAATGAGCATTAAGAATTAAAACATAAAAGACAACTTAGTTATATTTAGAGGAAAATTGTGAAAATATTATCAAAATTTTGTTTGTTTTGAAAACTAACCCCTCTTTTCAAATATTCGAAAAATAATCTTTTCATATTTATAATGTTTTAATAATAAAAATCAATGATAAAGGGGGAATAAAATAGTTAAAACAATTAATATTCTCTAATTAAAACAATAAAATCCTAAAAATCTTAACTCTAAATTCCTAAATACTAAACCCTAAACCCAACATATTAAACCCAAAACCCAACAAACTAAACCCTAAACCATATATCCTAAACCCTATAGCCAACATCCTAAATCCTAAAACCTCAATTCTAAACTCTAAAACCCAAATAATAAATTGGGTTTAGGGTTTAGGATTAAGGTTTAGAGTCTAAGATATGTGGTTTAGGGTTTAGTATTTTTGGTTTAGGATTTATTATTTGTGGTTTAGGATTTCCTATTTGGGATTCAGGATTTAGTATTTACGGTTTAGGGTTATGATTTAGGGTTTATTATTTGGGTTTAGGGTTTAATATTTGGGTTTAAGGTTTAATATTTTGGGTTTAGGTTTAGTATTTTTTGTTTAGGGTTCTAAGAAAAATCAAAACAAATCATAAAAGTTAATTTTGAAAAAAGCTTTTTTCATTTTCCCGACAAAAATGTCATTTTTCAAAACTTTCAAAACAAGGGTTAGTTTTCAAATTTTATAAATCTTTTAGAATATTAAACCAATCCTCCCTTATATTTAATACCAAACTTTTCATTATGAGCAAAAAAATATCAACTTCTTAATGAGCCATAAAATACACAAACTTATGTTGACTTAGCCAAATTAGGTATAAAATTAGTTAACTTTATAACATAGCAAATGTTCGGAGACATGGAGAGACTAGATCCTCAAAGGCATGATCGACTTCCCACTTCGAGCACATAACGACATCAAGGCACTAAATGAAAGTTTGGTATTAAAATAACCATATGAGGGTTTTTTTCTAATTTCAAAACGCCGCCGTTTCGAAACTTGACGGATAGAGTGAACAGTGCTTAACGTTTTTTTAACGGTTGTTAAAATTGACTTATTTTATACCTAATTTGGCCGAGTTAACCAAAGTTTGGTATTTTTTTACTCATTAGAAAGTTAATATTTATTTTGGCTCAAAACGGATAGTTCGGTATTAAAATGACTGTTTTCACCTTTCTCTTTTGGTGTTTTTGTATTCGAGGTGGTTCAGTCAGGGAAAATGGCCAATTTGCATTGTGCGGTTTTAAACATGTTTTTTTATTCTACGGCTAACTTAAACCTCAACATCAAATAAATTTAAATCTTATACATGAACTAACATGTTTTGTACCGAATTATACTTTGGCCAGGATTATGTTAGTCAACGTTAACAAAATATTGTCTAAAATGATATGTGGGTTAGCTACCTCGAACATTTCATTGTTTTAGTAACAAAATGTTGTTTTCATTAAAAAAAAAACTCAAAATCGAATTCCTAATTCGATAAAATGACGTCGTTTTTATTTGAGGATTTTTTAAATTAAAGATTTAATTTCGAGTTTTTTTTAAATGAAAATATTTGTTTTACTTAAACAATGAAACGACGTCATTTTGAGCAGAAACTGAGCTAGTTAACCCATATGTCATTTTAGTCAATATTCCGTTAACGTTGACTAACAAAATTTGGTTAAGGTACAATTCGGCACAACACCTGTTAATTCAAGTTTAAGATTTAAATTTATTTGAAGTTCAGGTTTAGTCATATACAGTAACATATGTTTAAAACAGCACAATATAAATTAATTGGCTCCAAATTAGCCATTCTCCGTTGAGTAACAATATTGTACTTGCTCAAAAAAGTAAAAACTGTAAATTGGTATAAAATACACTTGATATTTCTGTTGAATCACATTTTTAGCAATATGAAGGTATTTTGCAGATAAAAATTCTTCCATAATAAATTGTTTGCCATTTTAGATGTAAAATTTAGTGATCTTTTTGCATATTTCTTTCATTTTTCCATGAATTTTATTAGACTGAAGAAAACAAAAATCCCTTTAGAAATAGGAAATTTGTAACAATAATGAAGAGAGCATTATTTTGTAAAAGTTTTAGGCGGATAAGAAAAGATAACCAATACTTTGAAAATAAATTAAAAAACATAATCATGAGTCTCTTCTTATAGAGTGGAGATAATCATACCATCGTAAAAGAAGCTGCATTATTTTCCTCTCTTTAAAATACCAAAACGCTACGTTTCATCTGTCTTACAATAAGCCACTTGCAATAAACGTAACCAAATCAGTCTCAGGTCCACTTGTCTCTCACAGATACCGCAGTATCCGATCCGTTACCAAGAACATACGATCTTGATTTTATTAATTTGTTTATTTTCTCACATAATAATATCCATTATCTTATGCTATGAATAGTTTCTTCTGCTTGTAACTAAATTTACAGAATATTCTCATTCCTTAAATAGAAGTAATAAAAATACAAACATGAAAAAACTTTAGAATTGTTTCTTTTTTTCAAAACCCAAAAAACAAAAATTAGAGGGAAAATTCTCAAACAAAACACTCACACATAACCAAAAAAAAAGAAGCCGTAATTAAGTTAAACGAATTCCTTAATGAATTTAGTAATCAGGCATTGATTGACTAATCTTACCTTCTTCTTCAGCAATCTTCTTCTCAGTAATCCTTAACCAAATACAAACACCAGTAAAACTTATCATCAAGCTCGCGATTCCACTTCCAATCCCAATCCCAACGATCGCCATTACCGATAATCCTTTACTCTTCATCATCTCCTGTAACGGATAACCATACAATCCTTTGTTTCCAACGAACGAACTCGCGTTAAACCTCGGGAAATTCCCAGTCCGATTCGACAAATACGTCGGAATCTGACCGGAGAGTTTGTTATTCGACACATCGAAAGCCGATAATCTCGCCAGGAGACCTAATTGCTGAGGGATTGGACCGGAGAGTTGGTTATCGTGAAGATCGATGACGTTAAGGTAAGCGCAAAGAGCGAGCTGTGGAGAGATTTCGCCGGAGAGTTGATTAGATGAGAGATTGAGTACGGCGAGGTTAACGAGAAACTGAATCTCCGGTGGGATTTCACCGGAGATCTGATTTGAAGATAGATCTAGGGATTGGAGATTAGTACAGTTTGAGAGAAAAGGAGAGATTGAGCCACGAAGAGAGAGATTAGTGAGAGATAGTTTATAGATTCGGCCATTGTTACAAGTAGCACCAGGGAGATAAGAGGTGAATCCAGTGCAAGGATTTGAGAAGACGGAGTTTGTCCAGTTACGGAGATTACTCGCCGGATCTTCCAAGCTTTGCCGGAGATTTTTCAAACACGCCTCGTCGTTTGGATCGGCGGAGGTTAAACGCCGTGCAGTTTCGAAGGTAAGGAAGAGGAGAAGGAGTAACCGGTAGCTAAACCGGTGACTCCTCGCCATTAGAGAGATTTCAGAAAAAGCTTGAAGAAGAAAGTGAAGCTTTCATGTGACTGTCAACAAGAACAAAAGACAGAGAGAGAAACGGTTAGAGAAATTATAAATTTTGAGTGTAGGTTATTGCGGCGCTCGTTAGCAAGAGACTGAGGTATGCGTAGGATAGAGGTGGAAATTAATTGGTGTGGGGGGGATTAATGATAAGGTTTGATTTGTTTGTGGTGTTGCTGTATTCAACTTTAATTATAGCATAAATGTATAACCAATACTCATGCTTAGATCTTAATCATGCTATCCATTTTCTCACACACAGTGGGGCTTTGATCTAGTGACAATAATAATAATTCATGAATTTTAGAATTGTTCTTGGTCTACTTTTTAAGTCACTGTTATGTTTAAAAAATAATGAGAATGAAAGTTTAGCTTTAAGATAAATTTATAGAATAATATTGGAGTGGACTGTATCTAATATCTATCGTATCAGATCCGATTTGATATGGAGGTCAAAATGTCAGCTCGGAAAAGTGGGCCAGCGAAGATCCATGAAGACGTCTCGGGGCGTTAGGGAGTGTTAGCCGACCTCGGTGAATACAAGCAAATTGGAAGACTTAACTCGGATAAAAAGAAATACTTAAAATTAGTATAACTTCCTTTTATCTTTTAGGAGATTTTCCATTTATCTTTTAGGGTTACTTGTATAAATACTTGATGTATTCCTCCAAATGATGACATCTCCTTCAATAGAGAATTCTATAGACATCTTTTATTTGATCTTTTCTTTGTGATATTGCGCATTAAACCTAGTTTTTCTATTCTTTGGACCGATCTCGGATTGTTTCTCAACCGGTATCACCACCATCGATATGCAAAATAATGATTTGACAAAGATTGAAATCAGAGGAATATCATATTACATGTTTATTAAGACATACATTAAGTTGACTCTTATGGATAAGAGGGAAGCATCATGCATTTGGAAATTTGAATGTCATAACGTTCCAAACCTAAGATTATCATTATGTCATTATCTAATTTTTTGTCTTTAATATCACATGTAAATTATTTGTTTTATAGTTCAATTTTACTTGTATTACAAAGTAATCATCCTTCAAATATAGATGGATTTTTGGAAAGTGTTAATGATTCATGAGTTACAGAATTAATCCAACATTGGTAATATCGGGTTTCCCCTATGCTAATGTTTTTGACTTTCATTTTGGGAGCTTGAAAACTCTGTTTCCTATTGTTAACTTTGTAAAACTGTCTTTGTTTCAGCGCAGTATTCAATTTGATTACAAATAAAAACTTACACCCTAAGAGATTAGGTTCATTTTGCACCCAAATATTTGTTGATTCAATAGCTAATAAATGGTAGTTATTGGACCACACTTCATCGCACTATCTAATAGGAAGAATGAACGAAAATGATTAGTTAAGAGGAATGTTTATATGCTCCCACCTCCAGTTGCATGTGGTATCACTTGCTTGGGACCTAAAGAGTTATAATTTTCAACAAGTTTGATACAATTATAAGTTTGATATGAATAGTTGTATTATTTGCTCAATAAGAAATACTTCTAAAAATAGGTGATTTAAATAATTTCTATAAAAATTAATATCACAACTTCGCTTACTACGAGGATTTAAAATTGTATTTGTTACTTTTATAATTTAATCGATAAAGCGATTAATCTATAAAATTACTTATTAAGATATCTTCGAAATAACAAACAAATAAACACTATCTTCTTCGGCAAAACGTTCCCACCTTTTAGGGTTTCTTAGTAGTTAAAATAACAAACAGATAGAACACCACCTCTTTACGTGAAACATTCCCACCGATTAGGTTTTCATCGTGGTAACATCCATTGAATTAATCACTAGACAGTTATATTTTTATCTATCACAATTTACTAACCGCCAATGTCCCAGTATAAATATTAATAGCGATCAATGATTTTCTTTTACTACTTGCTCTTACTCATCAATCATGAGTGATTATTTCCGCCACATGCAAGATATCACTTTGGGTATTGAAGACGTACTCATCATTATTCCCCATGAGGTTTGTGTTCGTGCAGAATCAACAACCCAATTCTCTCTTGTTGTTGTTCTACTTAACCCAAGGAAGCAAAGCCTGCGTTTTATGGCTCACCATACGCCATATCTCTGGCGTGTTGGTGATTTGGTGATTGGTTGGATTATTGCTCCAATCAAATCCAATTTGTGTTTCCAACTAAATAATTAATGAATTTAATATTCCGTTGAGGTCCTTGGTTGTTTGCAGATTGGATGTCTACACTGCATCGTTGGTCACCAGATATGGGAGATTATTCATGGAAGACAATCCCTCTTTGGATTCGAATAAAAAGAATTCCAATTTAGTTCCTTACAAGATCAATGATTGGTTTCATTGGAAGTATGCTTGCTCCAGTTATAGCAATCGATTTTGATGCAAATACAACTATGGTGGATTTCGTTCGAATCAAGGTTTCATGGAATATTGATAATCCAGTGCGCTTTCATTGTAGGTATCGATTTGGTACAATGGAAAACACAAATATATATTTCAACTATGAGGATGTTTGTAATTTCTGTCAAAAGTGTGGAATGTTATCTCATGGCCAGAATGAATACCCTCTACATATGAGAATTGCAGAAAATGAGTTTACAAATACCGTTAATAATAAAAAGTGATGAATTCTCTGGTCCTAATGTTGTTGCTTATCCGTTTAAATATATCACTAATCTCTCTCAATATGAAGTACATGATCACGATAGTGACAACAACAATGACGATGCTTTACTTGCTAAACCATCAAATGAGTGAATTAGATGATAACCTTCATGCCGAGAAGACAAGGTATTTTAATGCTAGGTTGGCAAAACAGAAGTTTCATGAAGATGAAGTCAATGAACCATTTGAAGGCATGGCAAGCGGAAATGAAAGGTCTAACTTTAATAAGCGAAAGTCTCATGTTGACAAAGAAGAAGTTCAAACTCCCATGGTCCATGAATCTTAGCATAAATTATCTTTCATACATAAAATAAGATAGTACAATATAACACATAAATAACTAACAAAGCTTCTTAAGAATAAGAGAGTGATTATATAATAACACAACGAGCAATCCCATAATTCGTGAGCATGGTTGCATTCCGGAAGTGAACATACCCAAGTGTCGTCAAATCAACTTTGAAGAGCATGTGGGAATTGAAGTATTGTTTGCTCTATCTCTTTTGCTAGAGAACTCATATGCTCAATATTGTTCCTCCGACCTTCAACTCCATTATCAGGTCTTTCCACACCAATTAGAGGCAAGCCAAAACAAACGCAAGTCAAAGCGTCCATAATAATTACCCTTTGATCACCAATATGAGCAGAACGTTCGATCAAGAACCAACCAAAAGGTAAATCGTCAAACACACATATACTTTCTTGATCATTGAGATATAAAGCATGTGGATTGTTATCATCGAGACAAGCATAGAAAAATGGAAATTTTGGGACATAATTTGCCTATTACGAATAAACGAAGAGAGATCAACCTGACTTCTAAACTGACGATTTAAAATTAAACTCAATCCTTCTTTTCCAGCAATCAAAATATCACCAACCGCCTTTAATGATTATTGACTCATTAAGCGAAAAGAAATGCAATAACATCAAATCTTGGTTGTAAAGATACTTTATTACTGATATTTACAACAAACAAACGATTTGCTATAACACATTATTTAAATAGTAAAACACCAAATGAAGATGACTAATAATATTTTCAAAAAGTTTTAAAATTTGATATGACACAGAAATTAAATTATTGCAATCATCTAAAGTTTCATTAAAACTCAAATCCTTTCAAATGTCAGATTGAATACACCCTTAAAGAGTTACGGGGCTAGGGAGAACAAGAAAAAGACTAATTTTAATTTTAATAAAATAGTAATGGTAGTTAAATAGTCATAGTAAGAATTAAGTTAAATTATATAACTAAAGCTTGATAATATACATATATGGGTTTTGTAGTTATTGTATGAGCATAAAGATATCATTTGATTATTTTTACTGATCCACCAACAAAAAGACGTTAATTATGGATCAATGTAAAAGATAGAGGGTGACAACTGATCAATGACAAATATATATATATATATATATATATTTGTATGTATGTATGGATTTGGAATCCAAAAAATTTCCAATATAAGAAGGGTCATGAGGTCAGTATTTTTCAACTTTGTTAGGTATGCATGGTCTTGCATAGAATTAACAATCCTACGCAAAATGAGGATGCATTAATTTTCAGTTTCTATTAACAAAACTTAATAACATCCCACAATGATTTTAAAGATAGCATAATACTTATATGATCCTTTAAACATATGATGACAAGAAAGATCTTAAAAGACATTGATAATCACAACGAAAGATGCACAAAGGTAAATTACAACGAAATTGACCCTTTCGATTACTTGGATAGTAAATATATCTCTATTATAATTGTCAAATTAAGTTATTTTAAAATTGTTAATTTCAAAGAACGCTTGCGAATAGAACATGTAGGAAATATTTACTCTTGATAGTCGTTTTAATTAGTCGGTCATCTAATATTAAAAGGATGAATATGTGGAGAGTGTATTATATATTGATTGGGTATGTGTTTGTGAAGGTGTGTTTGTACACACGAACCGTCGTGTCTGTACACACGAACCGTTGTGTCTTGTGAAAAAAAAAATTCGAGCAATCATGAATAAAGAAAGTTCATCAGCGATAATGACATCAACGTAAATAGTTTTTGCTTTTTTAAACATATCTTCACCTTTAGTTAGAAATATAAAAGTTAATATCAACCATTAGATTAGAATTTGTTTTCCTATAAAAATAAAATAAAATGACGTCATCTTTACCCAAAACCGGGTTTTCTATTATATATAGATTCAATTATTTATTTGTGTTACTACGAAAACAACGACCATCAAATTACTAGTGTTAATTATAAACTTGCATTGATCAATAAAATTTTAAATTAATATATTTACTAATGTTTTACATTCTGCTATGTTTTTTTTCTTGTCGAATTGTTACAGTTTATACATTTATATTATGATGTAGATAGATTACATCATAACCATTCTATAACATTAGACTATACATGCAACATATTTAAAACAAAACACATCATCAAAATACAACATAATAACACAACAAAAACACAGAAAAAACAACCAAAATCACATAAGAATATATAACCAAGATATCATCACAACCAATTCAAAACACTAATTTTGTAACCAAAACATAACATGAACAAAACTCAAAACCCACCATCTCCGAAAATTACCAAGACTACATTGAGAGCTCAGAACTATTAATCTCAAACCCATTAGGTATCCATCCTACACAAAGAAAAACATAAGCAAGTATGCAGTATTACAAATCTGCAATATAAAATCAAATTCATATATTTGTTAATGTTTTACATTCCATTATGTTTTTTTGTTTCATTGTAATTTATACATTTTATGTGAGGCTTATGATATATTACATCATAACCATTTTGTAGTGGTATGTTTATTTTCTAATTTCTAATAGATTTAGACCACATAAATATTTTAATTTTGGTCGAAGATATGTTTCATCAAACCATTCGGTAACGACATTTTTTCTTAGGCTCAATAGACTTAGACGACATAAAACTTGATTATAATCACTAAAAAATTTGTATTGGTTTTTTAGGGGAAATCTGACCCAACAACATCATAAATTAAATGTGGAATTAAGTTGTATTGTACATCTGCACAAGCCTAATGATATATGTCATATTTTATTATTTTTTACTATCTATTTTATTCATATTTATTAATACTAACTCAAGTGTAGAGATAAAAGTGTTATGTTAGTGTTTTTCGTTGATTTGAGTCTTAATCAGGAAAATGAAACATTTTGGGCCTAAATAAAGCAATTCAAGCCTTTTTCAGAAAGTAAGATTTCATCTACTAAATGTTGTGGCCCATATGGAGATGTATCTCACTGATGGATCGAGCCTAAATTTTAACACAAGATAGAGGAGGATCTCAGCTTCACAAAAAATATTCATTCGTCCAAATCCAACAGTGAGATCTTGAGATAATCACAAAATACTGGAAATTGTTTGTGTTTATCAAGAAACAAAGTCGGTTCCACAATAAAGACCAGTGACCGATTGATCACCCACTATCTGAAATTGAAGATCATACGCTTTTAGACAGTGCTTGATCGGTCACAGGAGGTGACCGATCGATCACTAACTCTTTGAAATTGTAGATAAGACGCTTTTACATAGTGACTGATCGATCACCACTTCGAGAAAAAGGAAATATTCTAAATTCTTAGAATATTCTCTAAATCTTCAAGATATTTGCTCTAGCCGACTCTACAAGCTATAAAAAGAACATAGAGGCCACGTTCATCAACAACAGTTTTTACACATCTACATGGTTACGAAGCTATCAAAGATCTCAAAAGCATAAACATTTTTACTTTTCTAAACAATTGTTCTTTCAATATTGGTTTGTAAGGGAGAAGAAAATCTCACATCTTGTTATCCACTAGAGAATCTTTTCTAAACCCTAATCTTGTTTCATCTCTATGATACTTGAGTAGTTAAGGTCTAAAACATTGCATACTTCGATGATTCCTTGATTTAGTATTGAATTTCTTTTTACTTAGACCTTAACTTATTGCATGTTTTAGGATTGATCACCTTGAAGCTGATCTTAGGTATTCACAATTGTGCTAATCGTTTTGTTGTGATTTATCGTGAGAAGATATTTAGTGAGTTTGATATTTGCTAGCCGTTTACATCGAATGAACAATTGAACTTGATATTTAAATGCATGTTGCTTGGATCTAGTCTACGATAGTTGACTTAATACTTGCTTCATATGAATTTGTTGCGACATTATGCATATTCATCATCGTGTTCATGTTTAAAAGAATAGCTTCATCTTAGTTTGTCCTAAATAGTTCGAACTGCGAATCCCTGAACGCCCAACGTTTTTAATCATATTCTTTTACAACTGCATCAATTTCCAAAACCAAAACCCCATGTTTCGATTTAGCGTAGCTTGAAATTTACAATTCTATTGTGTGATTTTTATCTTTGTGGATTCGATCCCTAAATACTACAATTGACTAGTTGTGTACTTGCAGCCTTCTCTGACATTTTATTAGGGTCAAACTTTACTCCCATCACCTAAGCATCCTCAAATATTTAAAAACAAGAGCAATGAACTTGAACGATACGTCTTTGATGCTTAAAAATGGAGGGGTATGTCGAAATCAAATGAAAAACAAAAATATTTCAAGTAGTAATGTTACGTACAAAGAGTTATACGAATAAGTGCAAAACATATCGTCTTCGTACACGAATATAAAGGCTTCGGTACCTAATTGCTTACAAAGCACCAAAATTGATGTGTTTTGGCATTTATTATCGATATAACAAATGATGTTAATTTTCGTTACACAATGAGATGCATATTTTATATTGTGTTAGGCTGTTAGCTCATGACAAAGAGGCAAATTGGAGACTAACAGATTAAGCAAACAAACATGAAAAAAAAAAAAAAATCATGTGTGGTCAATTTGTCCAAAAAAATAAGACTTTCATTTTAATTTGGGAAAATTACCTAAGATAACCTAATAATTTTCAAGAATAGCTACAAAAAATGTATTACTTACATAACCTACTTTTGACTTAATTTTTTATACAATACTTAAATAGTCATTTTTACCAAACAAGGTTAGATAAATTTTTCTAGTTAAAATTTACTTTTAAAATAATTATAAAACGATGATTTTGTTAAAACTAAAATCAATATATATATTACACTAAATATTGATGAATTTTATTCTATCATCATCTACCATAACTTATGTCGCAAATTTATATATAGTCTGCAAAATTTGGTAGAGTTACGTAAAATTTAAATGTTTTTTTGCCAAATAGCTTATTTAAAAACAAGTCCGTATAAATCGTTAAACTTGCATAAAGTCTGCATATTTTGGTAGTCATGTGTAAAGTCTGCATGTCTTTTGCAGACATTAAAAAACTATTTCGTAGACTTATATTTAATTTGCATAGATCGGTAGACTTGCATAAAATCTGCATATTTTGGTAGACTTGGATAGAGTCTACACATTTTGGTAGACATTAAAAGCCTATCTTGCTGACTTATATTTAATCTGAAACGACCCGACTCGTCTTTTTTTTTAAACAATAAACTCTTGGTCTCGGACTAGCATTCCTTTAAATGCTATCCTGAACAACCAAGCAAAACACACAGACAACACTACAGCGGATAACCAAACAATTTGAACCAAACAACCAATTCCATTAAAACTCAAGATAATCGGTTCAACAACAAATCCAAACAAATTCCATAACTAACCAACAACCTAGCCAGTTCTAACAACAATAACTGAAAACAACACCAAACACGAGAGCCTAGATCATCTCCCTCTTCGTAACCGTGATTCCACAATCACAATTTGCCTTTAGCTGCATCACATGGAAAAAGAGATGCGTGAGAATTATCATAAATACCCAGTGAGACGGTCATCCCATCTACGACTGCACACTCAGTCACGATGGACCGCTCAGGCAAACAAACAAACCACACAGCACAAAAACAACTAAGGCTCAACACAGCCAATAAGACAGGTTGTCGATCGATACTACCACTAGGTGTAGATCGACACCCTCTGAACTTGACTGTCGTTCGACACTACCACTAGGTGTCGTTCGACAGCATCTGAACTGGCTGTCGTTCGACACACCTCATGTGTGTCGTTCGGCAGCCTTCGTACCGGTCTGTCGTTCGACACATCTCGTGTGTGTCGTTCGACAGGCCCCTAGGAGAATTCTGGGAAATCGATCATGATCCTCTCGGATCGATTCCTACTCTCCGTCAGTACGAAAACCTGCATAAAACAACAATCATAACACCACAACAAACATACCATGCCACAATTCAATCACCACAATATCAAACAACGCATACAAACCTATCACCACGAATCCCTAACGATCCATCGACCCAGAAGCCATGGTCACGCATGTGGAAGCCGGAATTCGCACAATTAGATTTGTAAGGGTTTCGAAAGGAAGCAGAGATTTCTGAAGATAAGCTATGAAGAACAATGATGAGCAGAGAGACATTAGGGTTTGTAATTGCTTTGTATTGCTTGTGTGATAAAAATTGTGAATGAATCTTTACAAGTGTTTCTGCATTCCTATATATAACCCCCTAAGTCGGCTAAGCCTTTTTCCTAAACACTTAGGGATTGCCTTTTTCGCCTATGTCGGTCGAGCCTACGTGGGCTTCGCTGCTGGGCTTTGACATGCTGAACCTTCTGGAACCCTTGTTGAAGTTCTGACGGGCGTTGAAGGACCTGAAGCCGATGAAAAGGCTCAGGCGCCGATGTCAACTGCCTGGATGCCGATGAGGCCAGGCACATCGGCGTCACTGGGCAGTGACGTCGGCACCACTGCCTGTCATCGGTGTCACTGCTCAGTGACATCGGTGCCAGGCAGTCTTCGTCTCTGCAGCGCCTTCTGCTGGCTCTGTGACCTCTCCGACGCTGCATCATGGCTCCTCCCGAGACGAAGACCACTTCGAAGGTTCCTTCAACAGGTAGAAGGTTCAAAGGATTTAAGGGTTTTCAGGAGGTTTTCACCTTCTTCTGTGGGTGAAATGACCTAGGGGTTATATTACCTCTTGCTTGCTTGAAACATGCGCGTTGCTCATCATAACTTTGGAGGTCGAGGCTCAGCGGGTGAAATCCGACCCCAACAGTTAGCCCCCCAGCTCGGTAGTGTTAATGATAACAATGTCGAGTTTAAGGACCATTGGGTGTCGAGTTTAGCTGTTCAAAGTTATGATGTCGTAGGCTTGAGTCGTTAGTGTTGATAACACTGTAAACGTTGTTTTCCGTTTTTTGAAGATTTTAAGACTTCGTGCTCTGCTTGAGAGAGCTGATAGCGTCTACTGTCGTCAATGACATCCGTACTTAAGTTTTTTTTTTTTTTTTTTTTTCTTTCCGGAGATTTTAAGACTCCGCGTTGCGTTTGCTGACGTCAACGATGTTTTTCGCAATGGGACAGATGAATTCCGAGAATGAAAATTTTCTCTGAAGATTTTTGGTATCCGCTGAGGGAAAGAGAAGACTTTACCCGTTTTTTTTTTTTTTTTTTTTTTTTCGACGTCGAGGCAGACGACGACGACGTCGAGGAAGACGACGACGACGTCGAGACAGACGAAGATGTCGAGGCAGACGACGACGTCGAGGAAGATGACGTCGAGGAAGACGACGACGACGACGACGTCAAGGAAGACATCGTCGAGGAAGACGACGACGACGTCGAGGCAGACGACGACGACATCGAGGCAGACGACGACAACATCGAGGCAGACGACGACGACGTCGAGGCAGACGACGACGACGTCAAGACAGACGAAGACGACGTCGAGGCAGACGAAGATAGACGACGTCGAGGCAGACGAAGACGACGTCGAGGCAGACGATGACTGCGTCAAGGCAGACGACGATGACGACGATGTCGAGGCGGACGACGACGACGTCGAGGAAGACGACGACGACGTCGAGGAAGACGACGACGACGTCAAGACAAACGAAGACGACGACGACGACGTCAAGACAAACGAAGACGACGACGACGACGACGTCAAGACAGACGAAGACGACGGCGAGGCAGACGACGACGTTGAGACAGACAAAGACGACGTCGAGGCAGACGACAATGAGGATGGTGACGAGGAAATCGATGACTGATTGACTTTCTCGTTTTATGCCTTTTTTGTTTTGTCTTTGATAGATCATAAGAGTAATGGTAATTGTTTTGCTGACCAAGCCTTTAGTATAAGTTGATGGTCGTTTACACTTGAAACGCCTTTGGCTGTTTGTACCAACGTCGTTGTTGGGTTTTTGATTGTAGAGTAGCAAAATCGCAAGTGCGCTTGTGGTCCTTTCCTACCAACGCTTGTTGTTGGGTTTCCATTTTTACCAACGTTGTTGTTGGGTTTTGTAGAATAGCGGTGCTTTCCGAACACGTCTGTTCAGAAGCGATCACACCTTTTGACTTGACCAACGTGTTGTTGGGTTTTCTGAATGATTATTCGGTGTATAAACCTAAGTAATCATTGGCAGCTGCTTTTTACCAACGATGTTGTTGGGTTTTTGAATGAACGTCCAGGGTCAACAGCCCAGGATCTGAACATTAGAATCAGCCGGGGTCAAAAGCCCAGAAACTGATCGTTATAACTTATATAGCGCGCTTAGGATCCGATGATGGATGTTAATGTGTTCAGGTTCACACATTGTTGCTGTGGCCAACAGCAATGACAGTGGATTGAACTTGCTTGAAAAAGGCTTTGAATAATCCATAGAGGATGTAGCTGATGAAATTGCTTGAAAAAGGCTTTGAATAATCCATAGAGGATGTAAGTGATGAAGTCTATGAGACTTGTGTCAAGTGAATCCTGAGAAGGACGTAGACGAAGTGCTCGAGACTTGTCTAATAAATCCAGAAAAGGATGTTTGATGTTTTCAGCATGGTGGAAGTAAAGGATGGGAGTATACGAGTATACGTACCCCATTCCCCCCTCCTTTTACGGAGGAGGGCAACTGAACTCGTCCGGAGATAAGCTGCCTACGTACCCTTTTGCAGGGATCAAGTCGCCTCGTAGTTCGTTCCAGAGGCCTCAAGAGGAACTAGTGGCAGTACCTTTCGAGTGCCTTGCAAACCACTAGGGAGTGGTGTGGGAGGTTTTTTCGGTGACGTAGGCTCGCGGTGGTGACATGCTGCAGACCTTGCTACTTGCAGACGCGTTGGCTCTGCTTTTTCAGTAGCTTCTGCGAGCTGTAACTGCTATAGAAGGTCGGTCAAATCATTGACATGTTCGGAACTGGTCCTTCTCCTCTTTCGTGATTCTTGAGGTGAAGATTCCTCCTTCTTTTTCTCGGTGTTCCTCAGCTTGTGCTCTGCCATGAAACATATACGAGACTCCTTCTGGTTGCCCCATATCGTTTTTACGCCGATGGGTGTAGGAAACTTGAGGCATAAATGGTATGTTGAAGGCACCGCTCGCATCTGGTTGAGCCAGGGAGTTCCCATGATCATATTGTAGATGGCTGGGTGATCCGAGACTGTAAAATCGACCATCTTTTTAACGTTGCCAGCTTGGACGGGTAGGCGAACCGTTCCCATCGTCACGATTATCTCTCCGGAGAAACCTATTATAAGCTTAGGCTGCCCTTTGATTGTGGACAAATCAATCTTCATTCGCTCCAGCGTCTTTTTGAAGATGACATCCATCGAGCTTCGTGTATCAATGAGAACGCGAGCGACGTTGAAGTCGTAAACAGTCAAGTTGATTACCAGAGGATCATTGTGTGGTTGATCGAGACCCTCAGTGTCTTGCTCGTCGAAGGTAATAGGGTCGCTGGAAAGCCTTGGCTTTGCAGGTGCTAATATGTTCGCGCAGACGTCAGCGCGGCGTTGGTAAGCTTCGATCGCAGTCTCATTGTCAGCACAGTACTGCGAGCCTCCCATTATCATGTTGATAACTTCGTGCTGGTCCTCGTTTTCCATGTCATAATCGCGACGTTGGCCCCTGGGAGTATCCACTTGTTGTTCGGTGTTGGCAGGAGCTTTCTCCTCGGGTTTGAAGTCTGACAGGCTGACGTTGCCTTTCAAAGTGCCTTCAGTCAGTTTGGCTATGAGCTGCTGCCCCAACTCCCAACACTTTGCAGTTGAGTGTCCATTTGCCTTGTGGAAGTCGCAATATAACTCCTCGTCGTACTCCTTTGGTCCTTCGTAACCCAATGACTCCACTTGGTAGTTATGGACCCTTCCGGATCCTCCTTCGTATTGGATGTAGACGTGATTCGAAGCGTGAGCTGGCTCACTTGCCTGTTTTTTCTTTCCGCCCTTCCTGGCTTGGACTTCTTCCTCTGTTCGAGCGAAGTCAGCAGCACGGTGGAGGGCGTCTTGGATTGTTGTTGGCGTGTTGAGGCTCATCTCTTGCCAGAATGAAGATGGACACTGAAGTGCTCCTCGCAAAGCTTCCAATGCTGACTTGTTGCTGATACCTTCGACCTTTGACAGCGTGTTTTTGAACCTTGTCATGAAAGACCGAAGACTCTCGGTCTCGCCTTGTTTGTTATTCCATAGTTCCGAGTCGTAGATCTTCCGTTCCATGAAGATGTTGTAATGCTGCACGAATAACTCGGAAAGCTGAAGAAAGGTGTGAACTGAGTTCTTCTCCAGCTTGTAGAACCATTGTAGCGCAGGCCCCTTGAGACTTTCCACAAACAGCTTGCAGTAGACGATGTCTTTTTCCGTTTCCTTGAAGTGCGCTCTCCCCAAGGAAACTTCGAATTCCATCAGATGATCTGAAGGGTCAGTGGTTCCTTCGTAGATGGGTAACTTGATCCTCTCGGGATCGGAGATTTTTGTCTTCGCGATTCGTTCGTCGAAGGGTGTATTCCTCGCCTTTTCTAGAACCTGGGCGATGGCAGGAGCCTTTCCCGTTCCCTGATGCATCTGCGATTGGGTGTACTTTAGGTCTGAGGTCACCCGATCCATCTGAGCTTTAACTGCAACAAGCTCTGCAGCGTAAGAGCGTTTGAATGCTCTGCGCTCCTGCTCCTTCTTGTACCTCTCTTCGCTAGAGTAGTTGGAGTATTCCGCGGTGTCCCCCACAATCTCTGTCTTGGAAGAACTTGACGTGCTTTTAGTGTCAGGGGCGCATGGTTCCTGTCGGTTTCCTTCTGGACCTTCCGCCCGTGTACGCTTTGCGGGAGTTGGTTCTTCTCCGTCGGAGACGTCTACGACGCGTTCGGGGGACTTGTCCGTTTCTCGACGCGGAGGTGGTGGTGGTAAATCCTCTGGGTTCCCCCGAGTAGTGCGAGGCGCTGAGAAGTCGAGGCGTTGAGGGTCGACGCGCGCTCTGAGTCTCGTCGTGTTAGGTCTTTTGCGTTTTCTTCGCGAAAGAGCTTTCAGTTCCTTCGAGTTCTCTTCGATCATCTTGGCTTGCTTCTTCTGCTCAGTGAAGAAGTCTTCTAGCATCTTCTTCACCTCGGTTAGGTCATCACGAGCAGGGGTCTTTGCAGCGGTAGCCTCGATCGGAGGTTCTCTTTCCCGGTTGTCTCTGCTGGACGTGTTCTCTTCGCCACTCACCATCTTTGAGTTGTTACGTAGCTTTTTGGTGTAAGAAATTCTCTAAATCCCCTTAGTCGGCGCCAAATTGTGGAAGCCGGAATTCGCACAATTAGATTTGTAAGGGTTTCGAAAGGAAGCAGAGATTTCTGAAGATAAGCTATGAAGAACAATGATGAGCAGAGAGACATTAGGGTTTGTAATTGCTTTGTATTGCTTGTGTGATAAAAATTGTGAATGAATCTTTACAAGTGTTTCTGCATTCCTATATATAACCCCCTAAGTCGGCTAAGCCTTTTTCCTAAACACTTAGGGATTGCCTTTTTCGCCTATGTCGGTCGAGCCTACGTGGGCTTCGCTGCTGGGCTTTGACATGCTGAACCTTCTGGAACCCTTGTTGAAGTTCTGACGGGCGTTGAAGGACCTGAAGCCGATGAAAAGGCTCAGGCGCCGATGTCAACTGCCTGGATGCCGATGAGGCCAGGCACATCGGCGTCACTGGGCAGTGACGTCGGCACCACTGCCTGTCATCGGTGTCACTGCTCAGTGACATCGGTGCCAGGCAGTCTTCGTCTCTGCAGCGCCTTCTGCTGGCTCTGTGACCTCTCCGACGCTGCATCATGGCTCCTCCCGAGACGAAGACCACTTCGAAGGTTCCTTCAACAGGTAGAAGGTTCAAAGGATTTAAGGGTTTTTAGGAGGTTTTCACCTTCTTCTGTGGGTGAAATGACCTAGGGGTTATATTACCTCTTGCTTGCTTGAAACATGCGCGTTGCTCATCATAACTTTGGAGGTCGAGGCTCAGCGGGTGAAATCCGACCCCAACAACGCACCCTTGGATTTTCGGATAGAAACTGATGAAATTGAGGCTAGAAACGAAATCAGCTACAACCACCAAGAAATTCTACTCCAAAACCACCAAGAACAAACCTAATCACACAAAAATCTCAGGAAACAAGAGAAACTCCTCTCGTACTCTTTTCCACTGATTTTGGGACTTGGTTTCGATCAGAATGCCGCCAAAAGCCTTAAATATGAAACCCTAGGTTTTCCAAACCAAACCAACACGAACCGTTCGATTTAAATCGAAGAAAGCCGACCAATTAAGGCCCTATCGATCGACATACACAACCTGTGTCGATCGACACCCCCTTCACAACCCTGTTGATCGACATACCCCACGTGTGTCGATCGACAACTTCTCGCACAACCCGGCCATAAGCCCCAAAAACACAACATGTCGATCGACACACCTCACTAGTGTCGATCGACACACCCTCCAATTTCCTCACAATTGGTTCACGGGTGTCACATAATCTGCATCGATTGGTAGAGTTGCATAAAATATGCATATTTTGGTAGACTTGCATGAAGTCTACACAATGTTGGTCTGCGGATAATCGGCAGACTTGCATCAAGTCTGCACACTTTTTTATAGGTGTCATGCAAGTCTCTCGATTTTCGTAGACTTGATGCAACTCTGCATAATATTCTTAGATTTGATGTAAGTGTGTCAACTATCCGCAGACCAAATTTTCATTTGCTAGATATGTCTTTGAAATTTGTTAAAAATGTGTAGAGTCTTTCCAAGTGTGCAATGTTCACAGACTATATATAAATATGTCAAATGGAATGTTAAAGTCTTCTATAAAATGCAGACTTTGCGCAAGTCTACCAAGTATCCGCAGACTAATTATATGGATAATATTGGGAAAAAATATCTAAGATACTCATAAATTTTTCTTATGTTATTTTGGTTATGTTTGATATTTTGTAGGTTATTATAACAAACCTTCCTTTTAATTTATATAAAATACTATAACAGACCTTCAGGTTCTCTAAAAAAACACCTAATACAAATAATATTTTATGTCATATAGATTAAATTTTTGTTAAAGAAATATATGTAAAGTTCATGTTTGATATTTACACAATGTAGTTGGGTATGTATAATCGCTCCACAATAATTTACTTGTTAATCTATTTTCTGTCTATTTATAACTTCGGTGTAAAATTAATCGGTCTTATGAAACTTAGACCTTGTCCTTAATCACAATTTTGGATTATTTTAATTTTGTTTACAATTAGGTGTATTGGGATTTAATATCATTGACCATAGTTTTATACAATATATAATCCACAATGTTAAATACAAATTTGCACTATTGAATAAAATTTTAAATTCACACTTTTTGCTGATAATGGCGTTTTTTTGTCTAAACTCCTGTAAACTTATACCACATACAGTATATATTTTTTATCTTAGGTCAAAGATATGTTGAATCATTCAGTAACGACTTGTTTTCTAAGTCTCATTTAGACAACATATACTCGATTATAACCATTCAAAATTTTGTACAGTTTTTCACAATAATACCATAGTGGTGGGAATCTGATCCAACATATGACATCTACACCAGTTCAGGCATCTTCATAATACCATAGTGCGTTGTAACTTGAATGCGGAATTGGGTAGTATCGGACATCTACACCAGTTCAGACATCTTCATATATTTGAAAACAAGAGTAGTGGACTGAAACGGACATCTACACCAGTTCAGACATCTTCATATATTTGAAAACAAGAGTAGTAGACTGAAACGGTGTATCTTTAATATGTCAAAGAGGAAATTTGGAAAAATACCCTCTTTGAGTTTAAAATTTTGAAAAATACCCTCTTTTGATTTTGTATTTGAAACCTAAACTTTTAAACTATAAATTTATTAAAATGTCCTCTATATAGAGAAAATTTGTATTTAAAAATAGAAAATGTTTTTTAAATTGACAAATGTTTTTTAACAAATACTAAAATACTTTTTCAAATAATTGTTTTTAAATAAATTATCCAATTATTCTTATAATTTTAAAAAATAAATAAATTTTATCTATATTAAAAAATTGAACCAATCAAACTAATAACAAATTAAATGGTAACTTTAATTAAAGAATTTTGAAAAACTCATATTATACATAAACATAATTTTGAAAACATTCATCGTATAATGATCAATTACGCATTATAAAATTATGAACTGAGAATAGTTTAGCTTAACTTAATAAGTGAACAAAATCTTATATAATTTGCCTCTTTGATAAAAACTTAATTCTATAATCAAACGAATTTTTCCGTCTCTTTTGTTTAAAACACAACAAATCATATAAAAAAAAGTGATATGACATCAACGATTAGGTTATGATTATAAAAATTATAAGACGACATGGTTTTGGTAACAAAACAAAAACAAAGAAGTTTGTGTAATATTAAGGTAGTAAATTTTCGATTCAATTTTGTGTAATTTAATTTATTAAATATGTCATTTTTATATGAAAAATAGGAATGAAATAGTCTTATCATGAAGATGTAGTTTTAAAAAAAAATTAGAGTTATGGTATTTTACAAAATTGTAAATTCAAATAGGATATTTTTCAAAAAAAACCTTATTTCAAAATGGTTTACTTTTTTTTTGTCATGAACGCACTTATCCATATTGATTACAAAAATACATGGGCATCATTGAACAAATGCGGAATAGAAGTGCTAACAAAATCGAAAACCGAATTGCGGAGACGAGCATTCTTTGCGAGAAGATCTGCTTTTTCATTCTTCCCCTTAGAACAATACGTAAGAGTAAAGTTTGGGAAAAAAATACGTAACTCCTGGAATTCGTCAAGTTCTGGTCGGAATCGAGGCCAACTCTGTGGATCCGCTACCATGCTCACCAGCTCTTGGGAGTCAGTTCAGTGAGGAACTCTGAACAATAACGTCCACGTTTGCTAAGACTTGACATAGCCCAGATGAGGCTATATAGCTCTGCATGTAGTGGTGAAAAACTCGCCGCATACACCTTGGTCCCAATAAGTCTGTGGTCCCATCCTGAAGCTACAAGATCCAACCCACACCACACGTACTATCGCCCTCCTTCCAAGAACCATCAATGAAACACCGGAACACCACCTGCCGGTACTCCTCCAGAATATCTTGTCTCTGGGTCTGGGAAGGCACCCTCCCTGAGTTATTAGCCATAAACCAGTCCATTGCCTCTTTTCTGGCCAACTCCACGATCGCATGTGGTGATCTATCCACATTGTTAAAAACTTTATCATTTCGAGCCTTCCATAGGAACCAAATGAACCATGGGAAACATCCGACATGCTCCTCCATATCGGCATGATGAAGGATCCGTGAGAACAAATAATCCATGTTACCTCATAAATTGTCCAAAGGAAAAGCTGCCGGGGGATTTGGGATACCTGACAAAGCCCACACTTGTCTAGCCGGGGAACAGGTAAACAAAACATGCTTAATTGTCTCATCAACGTCTCCACATCTGGGGCATTGTCTCTCTTGTTGGAGGTGTCTATGCGCAAGTCTCTCATTAACCGCAACTGCCCCAGAGATTGCTTGCCATAGGAAATGGCGGATCTTATTAGTTGCTTTCTGCTGCCATACATATTCCTTTAGCGGATTCAAAATGGTTTAGAGTTAGGTGTATTGGGATTTAATATTCATGACCATTAAGTCTATACAATATCCAATTCACAATGTTAAATGGAAAGTTGCATTGATCAATAAAATTTTAAATTCATACTTTTCATGATGATAACAACGTACTCCCAACCTTTTGTTTTGATTGATGTTTTGAAAAAAATTTTGTTTATTTCCTTCGTTTCATTTTAGTTGTCGTTCTAGGTGATTTCACACAAATTAAGAAAACTTTTAAAATCTTTGTTTTACCCCTAATTAATATGTTGTTTTATTTTATATGTGTAATTAATTAGCTAAAAGAGTAAGGATAAATATGGAAATTAATCATAAATTTGCATTGAAAATGTAAAACGACAACTAGATTGAAACAAAAAATATGCGTAGAAAGACAACTAATATGAAGCGGATGGAGTATAAAATATTGATTTTCTACATTCTCAATGCACTTTTAATGATAAATTGTAAACTTCAAGACATATTAAATGGTTTTATGGTTACTATTGACTTAGAGTTATTGAAAATTATAAAATGCAAAAAAATAATACATTTATACCTAAATATTGATGTGTTTTCTTAATATGTGTGAAAAATCTAAAACATCTATCAAAAAAAAAAGTACTTATTTTAAAACTTCCAGTAGATTTAGACCACATAAATATTTTAACTTAGACCGAAGATGTGTTGCATCATAACTATTCCGTAACGATATCATACCGAGATAATTACTTAAACATCCTTTTTAAATATAGGTCAAACGTCCTTTTATTTTTTGAGCTCAAATATTTGAGCTCAAAAATATTACAAAGACATTACAAATACCTCAAATTCGTTTATTAACGAAAATGTCATTATCCTTTAAGAAAAAAAAAACAACATAAAACCAAAAAAAAAAAAACAGATTTCAACGAAACACCTTCTTCTTCTCCTCCGGCGACTCCGAGCGATTTCGTCTCCGGCGACGAGATTTGTTGCGTTTGACGGTAAGATTTGAAACGAATCATGAGTTTTCTTCCTCTCTATCGTTCACGAGTGTTTTGGGTTCGGATTTATGAACTTCAATATGTTCTTCGTTCATAGGTTTCGAAATTCCGGCGAAGGAAAGTTCTGGCGAGTGTTGGGGTTTCGTTTTCGTGAGTTGTAGAGAGGTAATCTCTTGATTCTAACCGGTTTTGTTTGGGTGTGTTGAAGTTTTGTAAAATCATGTTCTGGTCCAGATCTGGATTTTTCTCAGATCTGAATTTTTTCCAGATTTGGATTTTTCTCAGATCCAGATTCTGAAGTTATGGTAGACTTATTTCTATGGGAAAAAACATACGTTACGGTAGATTTATAATAGACGTTATGGTAGACTTATTTCTATGAGATGCATACGTTGTGGTAGACTTATTTCTATGAGATGCAGACGTTGTGGTAGACTTATTTCTATGAGATGCAGACGTTGTGGTAGACTTATTTCTATGAGATGCAAACGTTGTGGTAGACTTATTTCTATATGATGCAGACGTTGTGGTAGACTTTTCGACTCTTGATCTGCTAATGAATGAAATCTTTTTTGACGTTGTGGTAGACTTTTTGCAAAGAGATACAAACATTATGGTAGACTTTTCGACTTTGGAGCTGCTAATGAATGAAATCTTTTTTGGCTAGTTAGAATTGTGTTTCAGTCTAAGATGTTCTAATTTCCATGAATTTCTTTACAGGTATTCTTTGTACGTGCAAAGCGTAACCGCATGAAGATTGTAAAGAACATCCAAAAGATCATGAAGATGGTCTATACACCATTGTTTCGTGTTGTATTTAGGTAGTATTTGGTTAATCTTTGTATTGTTTAACATGTTTATTCTCCTATACGGCCTTATGGTTATGTAGTATCAAGTCCTCAATCTCACCCGTATATATGGCATGTAAGTCCTTAGTGGTAGATTTATTTTTTGTGTAATGGTAGATTTATTCTATTCAATGGTAGATTTTTGACTCTGAAGCTGCTAATGAATGAGATTTTTTTGGCATAGTATGAAAGACTTATTGATACCAATATGCATGCTATTCCCCTCAAACGTGCAGCTGATATCATGAATGAGTTACCACGTGATGAGATTGTTCAGTTATCAGAGTCAAACCCTCATGATGGATCAAGTGATTGTTCAGTTATCCCTCGTGATTCGGATGAGATGTATTTTCGTTTGATGGTCGATTTATTTTTATGAGACACAGACGTTCTGATTTGTAATATACGTTATGGTAGACTTATTTCTATAAGATACAATTGTTATGGGACTTTTTGCAAAGTGATTCAAACATTATGGTAGACTTCTATGAACATTTTTTGTAGTGTAATGAATGAATTGACAACATTTATGTATGGTTAAAATATGGCTTCTTAAATGTCTCTGTAACCATTACAATATCCTACGAGTACGAGTTAAAACATGAGTACGAGTTCATACGAAAATATAGAAAATATATGAAAATATATAGTACATACTAAATCTACCATCACTTGTATATAAATCTACCATCACTTCAATGATATGCCCCAAGAACTGTACCACCTTTTGAATTGTCAACCAAGAACACCCATCAATTCTTCTCAAAATTCTGACTACCACAAACAAGAATGATTTGTTTTGTTCCCAATTTACCTCCTTTTGTTCAAACCCTAAACCCTAGTTCTTCACCATTGTTGCAGGTTTTTTCGTGCAAATTTGTCTATTTTTTAAGGGTAAATCGACATTTTGCTATCACAATAAGTCTACCAAATGTCTAATGTGAAAAAAGTCTACCACCACTATAGTTTCCGAAACAGGAAACAAGTCCACCACCAAGTACTATAAGTCTACTGCTATCACAATAAGTCTACCAAATGTCTAATGTGAAAAAAGTCTACCGTAACTAGGTTGGAGAAAAAGTCTACCATCACTCGACCTAGGTAAAAACAAATCTACCACTGCAATCGCTAGCAACGCATAAGTGTACCACTGTTGATCCTAAACAAATAAGTCTACCAGTCAAAGGTTGGTTTCATTGACCGAAAATATTGAATAAGTCTACCGCTCATTATAAATCTACCACTACTACAATAAGTCTACCACACATATGCACAAAATAAATCTATCACCGCCATAAATAAGTCAACCGCCGCTAACTATAAGTCTACCGTCACTATCCACAACTATAAACCTACCGCTATTATGACTAAAAATCTACCACCAAAGGAGACAAATCTACTAGTCAAAATAAAATTTACCATCGAAGAAAAATAAATCTACCGTTCAAAATAAGTCTACGGAAATAAATCTACCATTCGACTAATAAGTCTACCGCAAAAAATAAGTCTACCGTTCGGAAACAAATCTACCACCAAAAGAGACACAATAAGTCTACCATTCAAAAATAAGTCTACCGTTCGTCAAATAAGTCTACGGACTAAAAAATAAGTCTACCAGATCGGTAATAAGGCCTTGATTGGCAAAGCATTTAGAGGAGCATCATGCTCTTTATTATCCAATCAAGTTTAGTTGACGAAGCATTAAGCCGAGCATTTAGTAAATGCTAATGCTCTCAAAGGCTCTCACCCTCAATGCTCTCCAATAGAGCTTTTCCAAAGCATTTACCTCTAACATATATAAAAAAATTAAAAAATAAAATTATACAACTCATTTATTTTTATACTTATATAAAAACAAATTATATAAACTTTTAATTATTTAATATATGTTTATCATTATTTTATTTATTCTATACTTTAAAATAATATTATAATCAGATACTATATCAACTAAATGTAATTTAAATTCGAAAAGCTTATAAAAAATTATGTTATACCTTACAAAAATAATTTATATACAATATTAACATATTAAATTTTAGAATATAGAAATATATTTATAATAAAATTAAAACTTTATATATATATCATTAGTTTATTTGTCATATTATTTGTTAAATAGTATTATAATAAATAAAAAATTAAATGATATTTATAATTTATGACATAATATATTTTAGAATACATATAAATAAATATAGTTAAATAATTTTTATTTTTATTTTATATATAACCATTAACTGCTCTACCAATCACTTAAAATCTGCATTTTGTTCAAATGCTCATGCTCCAGCTGCTACATGCTAATGCTTCTACATGCTAATGTTCCTTCATGCTCTGCCAATCAGGGCCTAAGTCTACCATCACTGAGCGGTAGACTTATTTTTTTTGGGCGGGAAAAATTTCCGCCTACGTGTCCCGTTTCATTAATGGCATTTTCGTAAATACGTTTTTTGTTATCAAAAGAAAAAAGGTAAAACGGACTAAAAAATAGCCTCAGTAATTAAAATCTAAAAAGGATGTTTGAGTCAGCCCGAAATCTAAAAATGATGTTTTACTCAACTTCCCATCATACCATTCTACGTTGTTTTAAACTTTTAATTGTTAGTCTATTTTTTCAAGCAATTTATAACTGTTGTTGTATAGGTTGAACTTTGAACTTAATCGCAAGCCTAGAATTAGTTTGTTTACAAATTAGATCTATTAGGATTTGATCTCCCTACAATATCTAATATGTAGTGGAAATTGACCCATTAGCTCAGTTGGTTAGAGAGTCGTGCTAATACCGCCAAGGTGCAGGTTCCAAACCTGCATGGGCCATCCATAATTATTCATTTCAATTCAAACAAAAAAATTGCAACTTTTCACTGATCATTAAAATTTCAAATTCATACCTTTGCTGATATGTTTGCTTAGTTGTTGTCCAATTCTTAACATTTGGGATGTGCTCTCTTTAAAAGTGATGATCTTATAATTAGTTATACAAATCATGTATTTACTCATTTGTATGACATGTAATCAACATTAGAAAGAAACACCAATGCATGCTCTTTTAAAATTTATTTCAATAGCATTAACAAGCATGGTTCTTCCTTGATTATTTTTATTTATTGTTCATGCCTTTATCATTTATCAACCCCACTTGAAACGTAACAAAACCGTGTGATAGATACGTATATATATATTTCGAAAGTCTATCAAACTCTTTATTTTCCAAATCATAGCATCCATTTTGATCACTAATCACATTATAAAACCATGTTCTCTCACGAAAACAAATTGCTTCAAATTTCATCATCGCTATCCAATGAAGATGAGTTAGAGATAAATTCGACGTCAAATATCGATAATAAAACGGTTATACCAGCATTGCTGCCTTTGCCACCACCATATCCGTTATCAAAACAGTTGGTTAGATCTTCCTCGTTAGTACAATCGTGTATAATGAAATGGAAAAAGACAGTAAAAAGAAGAGAAAAAGAAGATGATCCTTTTGTTATTGCAATGAGAAAGTGTTCAAGTGATGTCAAGATTGACGATGACAAGGTTGTGTTTAAAGAGAAGAATAGTATAAAGTCTCTCGTTTCTTGCAAAGCTCCTTGTGTTAGAGAATAATTTTGATTTTATCATTTCATTCATCAATTCAATATACGAATTTTCTTGCTTTTTTAAATGCAAAAATATCATTATCAAAGAATTTTATAATAAACATAAAATAATATTAAAAATAATTGAATTTTCTAGTTCTTGTTTTTCCATGTGTCGTCAAATTACAGGATCATGTAAAAGTTTGCAAAAATCTTTGAAGTAAAATATCTCAAGTTGTCTAAAGATCAAAATCATATTTTCAGCTTTTTTATCTTTCTTTCTCAAAAGACAAAGAGTGACGGCCAAAAAAATTTCAAAAGAAAGTTTAAAATAATATTTCCTCTATTTCATAAAGAATATCATTTTATCATTTTTCACAAATTTTTTATAATTTCTACGTTAAAAATACAAAACAACACTCTTTGTAAAATATATATACATATATATGTTAAAACGACACATTTTGTGAAATAGAGAGAATCAATAGAGATAGATTCTTTAGCAGTTGTAGTTAATTGTTGTTTTGGTTCCGTTTATGTTGTAAATTCCGATGAAAACTGAAAAAGTTTAGCAAAATAAAATAGAATCAGAATTTAAACGAATACCATTCGTCAAGTTCCTAAATAAAATTTTAATAATACAAATCTTTAGATTTCTTTATATAAAATCCATTTTTCCTACCATACCTATGCTAATTCTAATAAGACTAGCTCCTTCGGTATCTCCGGAAAAAAATCCGTGGTTTTGACAACAATTATGTAGAGAATTTTTATGAAATGCTATAATCCAAATGTCATATTTTAAAAGTCTTTGCAAAAATATCACTTTTAGAAATATTTTTTACTCAAAAATTATTTATATTTCGGTCAACTATATTATGTTAGGATTTAGTTTTTAGGGTTTAGGAGTTGTTAGGGTCATAACTTTTTTTAAAGTATAGAATTCTAGGGTTTAGGATTTTAATTCTTTTTTTAGTTACATATTTTCAAGATTTAAAACCATCAAAGTTCAAGCAAAAAAAAAGTATAACAGATGTTATTCTATTTAGCTAATATTTACGATCAAGCTGACTCAAAGTCAAATCGTGGACGACAGACATTGGGAGCAAAAAGTAGAAAATAAACAATGAACTTTAATACTCTAATACTAATCTTTAATTTACTAAAGTAGAAGTCAATCGGTATTTGTTTCTCCAGTTTGTCTCAACAAATCTCTCTGGCAGATCTTACAAGAACACATCGCTTCTCCACTAGAAACAGAGGTTCCCAAACGTCATGTATCAATCACAATTTTTCTTATATCATTGGTGAATCTCGCTCTCTTTTTCATCAATGGATAGTCCTATCAAAGGTAAACTCTTTGGTCGACTTGCGTTAGCTTCGTTTAGTCTGGCTTCAAGGTCAGTGAATGCTTTACATATCTCTTCTTTCTAGGTTTCCAAGAAAGTTTATGTAAAGCAGCGCACCGAGAGACTTTTCTGGACAAAGCATATGCCTTTGGAAAAGCTCGATAAGAAACATTTTGTTAAACAGGTACAACTAAATGTGTACAAGGATACTTCAACGGTGTGGTGAAATACTAGATAAGTCCTTGCAAGTCGATGTTGAATGGTGTGGGAGTGGTAAGTGGCTCTGTGATGGGTCCTATTGTGAAGTCTAAACCAGGAAAAGTTAGTTTACTGGATGCTCTTAGTAAGTTAGTTTATGCATTATTAGCTCCACTCGATTAGCTTTATAATGATTAATACTACTAAAAGTGGTTTGATTTGATTTGATTTTCTAAAATTAGATCAAATACTTGATGTTGCTGAAGCTGTAGAGAGAAGCTCTTTCTGCTACATACAAAGCTACTACTAGAATGGTTAGTGAGAGGTAAGTTTCACTTGCAAAGTCCTCCTCAACTTTGGATCAAATCTTATGTTACATGTTTGGCCTAAACATGTAACATGGACAGGTTGAGTGAGAGCACAGAGGAAGCCACTAGAGATGTGCTAGATACAATGGGTTTGGATGGGAAACCTAGACCGAATTGGCTCTACAATCTTCATGGACTTGGATAAGAGTTCAAACGCGATATATGTGGGAACATGTCCATAAAGGAAGAAGAGCTTTTGACAGACATTTCAAAGAACCAAGATAGTATGGATTGCTTAGGAATCTCAAACACAAACAGCTTCAACGAAAGCACTTTGTTCGAAGAAGCGAAAGAACTCTGGAAGAGGATAGAGAAACAAAGAGTGAACAAATGGAGACCAGGACTCGAAGAAGAATACAAAGATCGTGAAGGTAACATTTACATCTAGAAGATTTATTCTGATCTTCAAGGCAATGTCTCATCTAATTTTTGGATCACATTCACCAGTTTTAAAAAGGTTTACTTAATGATAATGTTCTCTATGTACTATCATCACTTTAAATAAAAATCTACTCTAATTAAGTTCTATGTAAACTTTAGTTCATTTGATTTATATATTGATTTAGTTGAATGCAATTGTACGAAACACTCAAATAATCCCAATGTTTTTAAAATCGGACCGGCGACCGAACCGGAAAAGCTTTTGGGTCATGGGTCAATGTGGTCCGACCGATTTGAACCGGGTCGAACCGGGTTTAATAGTGTTTTTAAAAATAGTAATATATATATAGTTTTTGTATAATTATAATATCCAAATATATAATATAACCTTTAAATAAACATATTTCTAAATATTAGTCATGAGAAAAATTATTTTAATAACAAAAAGCTATTCAAAAACAAAATTTAATAAAAAATAGTTAAGTTTATATGTAAAAAAAAATTAAAAACATTAAACCATAAAAAAAAATTAACTAAATTCAAAACTAGTATTTGTTTTTATAAATTTTAATTATAAAAATTAAATATGAAAAATGTATAAAAAAATGTAAATTTTCAAAAAAAAAAAAATAAAAAAAAATAAACTCAAACCCGGGTCAACCCAACCCGGGTAATCGGCCGGTTCACGATTGAACCCGGTCCGACCCCCGATCCGGTCCGACCCCCGATCCGGTCCGGTTTTCAAAACATTGAATAATCTGGTGCATCATGCACCGGGCATAATACTAGTATGTATATATATGTGTATATATATATGTTTAGGAGCGGAAGTTTTAGGCTCTCTCTAACCTTTCACGAGATATGGAGACATGGTAATTATAATTTCAATGTTGTTATTGTTCGATTTTGTTTTAATGCATGAGGGTTATGATTATAAAAATGAACAAAGTTGCGGCCATCATTTTATTTAGATAAGAAAGTTTACCGTGTTAATCAAGACACGTGTCGACACCACACGTATATATTCAAATAGCGAAATCACTTAACAAAACCCCAAAAAAAAACTTACAAATTGAAACGATTGTGCAGGGGAAGCAAGAGAGGCGGAAGAAGAAGCCGACAATCCACTGATGAAAATTACAAAGATCCCTAATAGAAAGGACAACAAGAAAAAACTGATGATGGAGAAAACTATTATACAAAATCGTAAATTTAACAATGAGAAAACCTTTTTGGCTTCATCGTTGAGTTTGTTTATTACTAAAAAAAGAAAGAAATCTTTTCATGATTGCTTTGATGGTGGTTATTCTCACATTCAAGGGATATGGGGAACTAACAAAAGAAATAGATCGTGATCATCGTGTTTTGTGGGTTAGGGAGAGAAACTGTTGATAAGTTTGTTTTTAATTTCCAATAACTAAATTATCGTTAAATTTAATTAAATAAATAGGTAATGACACGTGTCACTTTGAGAACTGCCGATTGACTTCTGCTTTAGTAAATTAAAGATATACACATATATACGTCCCCTTATGTGTGTATTAATAATATAGTATAATTTAGCTAATTAAGGTTTAATTAAGTGTGGTTACTACATGATTAATGGATCTACATTATCATCTACCTAATTTTTTATTAATCACTTATATATCTAATTTTGTACCATGTACATAAAACGTAAACACAAAACCGTACAGTTTTTTAATGGTACAATACTTAAATGTAAAGATGATAGTCCGATTGAAAACAATACAAATAGTGATTACAGATGATAGTACAATGATAAAAGAAATCATTTTAAATAATATTACTTTATAGATTGGTTACAAGAAAAATAGTACACATTTATAATGCAATGGTACAATATAAGGTAACTATTCAAAGCCATAATGAAAAAACTTGTGTCATCTTACAAATTTATGCCTCTATTATTTTTCTTTTAGTGGCTTACGTACTTAGATAGACCGAAATACATAAATCATGTTCGAAATATGTTTTTGTTTTAAATCGATATATTGTTTAATAGAGTTACAAAGTTGATTATGAAAAGCACTAAATCCAATAAGAAATACCAAAACAATAATTTGTATACTTTGTTGAGAGTTTAATAAATCAATAATGGCTGAGATTGGGGTGATTATGAGTGCCGAGAAGATAGTCGATGTTGACCGCCTTATTAAAATTACTATAAAACGAGGACATAGTTCTCTTATTCTATATTTTAGACCACAAATTTATACAGGGAAGCGACCAAAACATACTTTTTAGATTTTGGGTTGATTCAAACCTTTTTTTTAGATTTTAATTACTGAGGCTATTTTTGAGGCTGTTTTACCTTTTTTTCTTTGATAACAAAAAACGTATTTACGAAAATGCCATTAATGATACGGAACACGTATGCGGGAAAAGTTTCCGCCTACAAATAATAAGTCTACCGTTCAGCGATAGTAGACTTATTATCGATATGGTAGACTTATTTTTTAGTCTGTAGACTTATTTGATGAGCGGTAGACTTATTTTTTAATGGTAGACTTATTGTGTAACTTTGGTGGTAGATTTGTTTCCGAACGGTAGACTTATTTTTTGAGCGATAGACTTAAATTCACCCAATGGTATACTTATTTTTTGCGGTAGACTTATTAGTCGAATGGTAGATTTATTTCCGTAGACTTATTTTGAACGGTAGATTTATTTTTTTTCGATGGTAGATTTTATTTTGACTGGTAGATTTGTCTTCTTTGGTGGTAGATTTTTAGTCATAGCAGCGGTAGATTTATAATCGTGGATAGTGACAGTAGACTTATTTTAGTAGCGGTAGACTTATAGTTAGCGGTAGACTTATTTATGGCGGTGGTAGATTTATTTTGTGCATAGGTGTGGTAGATTTATTGTAGTAGTGGTAGATTTATAATGAGCGGTAGACTTATTCAGTATTTTCGGTCAACAAAACCAACCTTTGACTGGTAGACTTATTTTTTTAGGACCAACAGTGGTAGACTTATGCGTTGGTAGCGATTGCAGTGGTAGATTTGTTTTTACTAGGTCGAGTGATGGTAGACTTTTTATCCAACCTAGTTACGGTAGACTTTTTTTCACATTAGACATTTGGTAAACTTATTGTGATAGCGGTAGACTTATAGTCATTGGTGGTAGACTTGTTTCATGTTTAGGAAACTATAGTGGTGGTAGACTTATTTGGTAGGTGGTAGAGTTATTTTCAAGGAAGGCAAAATGTCAATTTTACCCTTAAAAATAGACAAATTTGCACGAAAAAACCTACAACAATGGTGAAGAACTAGGGTTTAGGGTTTAGGGTTTGAACAAAATGAGGTAAATTGGGAACAACACAAATCATTCTTATTTGTGGTAGTCAGTGTATTGAGAAGAATTGATGTGTGTTATTGGTTGACAATTCAAAAGGTGGTACAGTTCTAGGGGCATATCATGCAAGTGATGGTAGATTTATATACAAGTGATGGTAGATTTAGTATGTACTATATATTTTCATATATTTTCTATCTTTTCGTATGAACTCGTACTCGTGTTTTAAGGATATTGTAATGGTTACAGAGACATTTCAGAAGCCATGTTTTAACCATACATAAATGTTGTCAATTCATTCATTACACTACAATAAAGGGTTCATAGAAGTCTACCATAATGTTTGAATCTCTTTGCAAAAAGTATACCATAACAATTGTATCTTATAGAATTAAGTCTACCATAACGTATATTACAAATCAGACGAAATAAATCTACCATCAAACGAAAATACATCTCATCTGAATCACGAGGGATAACTGAACAATCACTGGATCCATCACGAGGGTTTGACTCTGATAATTGAACAATCTCATCACGTGGTAACTCATCCATGATATCAGCTGCACATTTGAGGCGAATAGCATGCATTTTGGAATCACATAAGTCTTTCATACTATGCCAAAAAAATCTCATTCATTAGCAGCTTCAGAGTAAAAAATCTACCATTGAATAGAATAAATCTACCATTACAAAAACAAAAATCTACCACTAAGGACTTACATGCCATATATACGGGTGAGATTGAGGACTTGATGCTACATAATCATAAGGCCGTATAGGAGAATAAGCATGTTAAAAAATACAAAGATTAACCAAATACTACCTAAATACAACAAGAAACAATGGTGTATAGACCATCTTCATGATCTTTTGGATGTTCTTTATAATCTTCATGCGGTTACGCATTGCACGTACAAAGAATACCTGTAAAGAAATTCATGGAAATTAGAACATCTTAGACTGAAACACAATCCTAACTAGCCAAAAAAGATTTCATTCATTAGCAACTCCAGAGTTGAAAAGTCTACCATAATGTATGTATCTCTTTGCAAAAAGTCTACCACAACGTCAAAAAAGATTTCATTCATTAGCAGATCAAGAGTCGAAAAGTCTATCACAACGTCTGCATCTCATATAAATAAGTCTACCACAACGTCTGCATCTCATAGAAATAAGTCTACCATAACGTCTATTATAAATCTACCGTAACGTATGTTTTTTCCCATAGAAATAAGTCTACCATAACGTCGGAATCTGGATCTGAGAAAAATCCAGATCTGGAAAAAATTCAGATCTGGACCAGAACGTGATTTTACAAAACTTCAACACACCCAAACGAAACCGGTTAGAATCAAGAGATTACCTCTCTACAACGCATGAAAACGAAACCCCAACACTCGCCGAAACTTTCCTTTGCTGGAATTTCGAAACCTATGAACGAAGAACATATTAAAGTTCCTAAACCCGAACCCAAAAATGATAGAGAGAAAGAAAACTCATGATTCGTTTCAAATCTTACCGTCTAACGCAACAAATTTCGTCGCCGGAGACGAAATCGCTCGGAGTCACTGGAGGAGAAGAAGAAGAGGTTTCGTTGAAATCTTTTTCTTTCTTTTTTTATGTTGTTTTTTTCTTTTTCTCAAATGATAATGACAAAATCGTTAATAAACGGTTTTGGGATATTTTAAAGATCTTTGTAACTTTTTTGAGCTCAAAAAATTAAAGGATGTTTGAATAAACCATGGATTTAAAAAGGATGTTTTAGTAATTATTTCATTTATATATTAGGATCTAAGACCCAAAAACAAAAGAATCTAAGACGAGCTATTTATATTGTGGACGCACGCATCAATCAATCCTTTTTGGTCCGGGATTAGTTTAAAATTTTATGAATAGAAAGCTGTATTGGAAAATTATATTATCTTATTATATAAAGGAGAGTTTGTCAAAATTGTAACTCATTAGATAGTGACAGGTGTCTAATATCAATCGAGATGATGACATGTGTAAGAAAATTTGAAATGGAAAACTAACAAAAACAAAACTGCTAAATAACTAAGTAAATAATGAAAATAATAAATTCTAATAAATTAAATTAATTAGAAAAAATTAAAAATTAAAAACTAACAAAACAAAATTGTTAAGTAACTAACTAAATAGTGAAAAGGAAAAATTATAATAGTCAAACTATGTAATTTTTTTTATAATAGTCTAAACTAATCTTATTATATAAAGGAGAGTTTGTCAAAATTGTAACTCATGGGATCGTGACATGTGTCTATCATCGATCGAAATGATGACACGTATAAAAATACTTTATTTACAAGCAATTAGAAAAATAAAAATATCATTACTTTAAACCAATAAAATAAAGGCACATTAATATTTTTCTTATTGTTTCATTAACATATTTCTAAAAGCGAAACCAAATCTTACGTAAATCGTTAAAAAAAAGCAAAATATAAATACTATTATGTTAAACAAAATAAATGTTACATCACAAAAATGAAACTTTATATATAAAAACAAAATAAATGTTAAACTATAAATTATTTAAAAAGGAAAAGTAAACATACGTTCAACCTTTAAAAAATGTTATTACTTCAGAAAAGGCAAATCCAAAAACTATATAATAACACAGACCTCTCACAATTTAATGTACATCCCAAATCCTTAATTTTCTTTGCAAATCAGAAATACCACCATCCCACAAATCAGTCGAAATTATTTAATTTTCAAAATCATGTTTACTGTCGATCTATTGCATGAATTTTTCGAAAGTGGGAGGTTAGAAATTATTTTCAGAATATTTTGTTAGTGTATGTAATTGTATTTTCTGAAATTCATGTTGTAATGTAAAGATTCAAGTTTAAATTTTCGTAACTGGATCTTTATTTAAAAATTATCAAATATGTAAGGAAATTCATTTAAAGAATTACTCTTTAAAAAATATTTGATGTTTATTTATAAAACAGATTCTGTTTCAAAGTATATAAGATTTCAAATATGATTTAAAAACCTTATCATTCATTTAGATGAATTATTTCTATAATTTTTTAAAAATTTAGACTCATTATTGATTATCTTACTCACGGTTAACAAAACGTAATTTATGACTATATTAACTGGGTTTTAATTTAGAATATAATTGTACATGTATAACTACACAAATAATCAATTTTAATATCTAATACTCGCATATTATGCGGATCCTAATCTAGTAAAACATAAAACAATGTTTCTTGCGTGACGCTTTTAATTTGATGCATGGAATATACTTATGTTACTAACTACGTTATGCTCACATGGTCGTGGTTGAACGATTGGTGAGACCTGAAAATATGCTAAAACATTATTTTGAGATTCGAGATTCTCTCGAAACAAAATTCATATCCATATGAAAAGTTTGAGTTTGGACTTTAACTTAACCAATTTACTGGGTAATCTAGTAACAGGCGATCCCAACTCCTAGACATTAATCGAGAAACATTCCAAACTCGGGTTAAGTAATGTGGTGGTCATTAGAGGAGAAAAAATCTACATTGTAGCAATCCGGTGCCTTTCTATCGAGAACTAATCGGATCAGCTGATAGGGTATGTAAAAAAAACTACATTCTCTCTTTTTACTCATCTATGGCTAATTAATTAAGATTCAATGATCAAAATTTGACGAGACGTTAATGCAATATAATTTGGTCGTTAGAACTTTATATGACACAAATGTTTAAAATCATTATCATCTAAATCACTTGAGCGGTTTCTCGAAACTATCATGATCAAAAAGAAAGGTATATTCAACAAATCTGAAAAGAAAACAAGTCGAAAAAAGATTCTCGACAAATTCTACAATTAACCCTTTTCTTAGTTAAAGTTTAAACACAAATACATAAATTAATTTTTAATCAAATGGAAAACAGATATAAGAAAAGGAAATTTATTTTGCTAACGTTATAAGACATCCATGCATTTATGATAATTTTTGACAAAGGTGCTTTCGTTTTATCTCGAAACGACCTCTAAGCAATTTCAGAAACTCTCAAACTATAAAACGGATCGTGTTGGACCGTAACAACAGTATTGTTGTCGCAAGGCCAGGTAGCACAGTTTGAGCTCCGTTCGATCTGACGAAACATCAACATTTGTCTGAGATTCAACAGCTTATCTTGGAGAATACGGTGCTCCAAACGTAGACGATCATTCTCCGTTATTGTTAGTTGACAATGGTATAAAACGAACCGAAGCTGGTTCGCCACTTCCCGGTTTTCAATCTTGAGCTGGTTTAGCTGAATACTCATCTCCTCCAAGTGCTTTTTTTTCTTCACCCTTGACCGCTTTGCCGATTCCCGGTTCGATAATTTCCGCTTCTTTCTCCGATCATCGGTATTCTCTACGAGAGAAACATATGAACCAGTCTGTTTTATCAAACCAGGGCTTACATATTCCGGTATTAGATCCATTGACAAGACCGAGAAGAGGTGTGAAATGTCCCATGAAGAGAACCCGGTTTCAAAAGCTGAGACAGGGGTTACTAGACCCGGTTCAGATGAGAAACCCGGAAAAATAGTAGACATCATGGTTTAATATTGCTTAACAGAAGAAGATGGAATTTATCGCTAAGGTGAGACTGGAAGGGGAAAAGGGAAGAATTGCATTGTTGGAGACCCATATTTATGGACGCAACTATGGTCACTACATGTAGGTATTTTGGTCAGGGAGTAGTAAAATATTGATGGTACTTTTTCCTAATAACTTTTTTTTGCTTTTTCACCTTTTTAATGTTGAGATTTCTTTTTTTGAAAAATGAAAAGAAAAAGACCACAAAAAGAGAGAAAATGAGTCGCATCAGGAGTGGGAAAATGTTGGACACGTGTCGATGTAGGATTTGATGTAACTCAAAAGTAATTTCGAGAGCTAAACCTAGTTTGCTCATCAACATATTATTCCAAAGCGCACGGGAGTATCAGGCCAAGTGAATTTGATCAAACAACCATAAATCTATTTACAAGTGACAAAATAGTATTAGTAACAGATTGAAGTGAATGACCATTTCATATATAGTACATACACGTGATCCGATATGGTTAAAAGAGATCATTTTTGTTTGTTCGTGTGGTTTTTAGCTACTTTAAGGAGAGCAAAAATATTTAGAGTTCCAAATAGCCTTGTTGTGTATTCAACAGATAATGTGATAGAGAGTTTTAATCAAATGTTTTTGTGTTTGCTAAAACTTAATCAGTAAAAAACACTTTAAAAAATGTTTTACTTTAATAATCCGGTTAGACAAATATTTTTGTATGTTTTTTTTTGTTAAAGAAATTTTTTGTATGTTTTTGCCGTGTTTTGTGTTTTTGCTTTTAAACATGTGCATGTACGTCTAAACCTCGTTATCAAAATTGAAGATATATAGTAGATTCCTTTCTTTTCTGGTTATGTAACCGCAAATATAGTTAGAGAATCTTTTTACCAAAAAGTACCTTGTTAGTGAAATTTTCCCTCTGTTGCATATTAGTTGTCATTCTATCATTTATTTTTTGTTTCATATTACTTGTCGTTCTGTATTTCTAATGCAGATTTATTATTATTTTTCCATCTTTTACCCTTAATTTTCAGCTTAATAATTACTTTTATCAAACAAAATAATGTATTAATTAGGGATAAAACAGAAAATTTAATTGTTTTCTTAATTTGTGTGAAAACACCTAGAATGACAAGTAATTTGCAACGGAGGGAGTATACGTTAAGAAAAAGTCATGGACCAAAAAAATAATGAAAAAGTATCATAGAGCATAAAATTCTACAAGAAAACATGATAATTTCTGATGGATTTTCTGACGGAAAAGATCCAGATTCAAACATATATAGCGCATAATGAATTTTAAAATGGAATTGAGGAACTAACTTGATTTATTTATCAGTAAAATGAAAAACTAATATCATTTCTGATTATTATTTAAACCAAAAGAGAACCAGAGAGAGAATAGTCTTCGTCGTAGTTTTCTTAACAGCAAAGCTGTTTTATAGAGGCCATTCCAAAGGAATACAATAAAAAGTTACAAAACCAAAAAGCTTAATTTATTATTATTCTCTTCCAACTTTAGACTCTTTGTTTCGAGTTTGTTGGAGATGATCATGTTCATGTGCACGACCACTTTAACTTTTTTATTTAAAAGATTAAATTAAATTACTTTAAAATAGGGTTAGGCAAAAAATCTGTCAGATCCGCTTCGATCTGCTATTCATTCGGATTCGATCCGATGAATCCGGATATCCGTAAAGTTTTGAAACAGAGAAAATGCCAAATTTTGGTATCTGTAGAAAACAAACAAATCGCATTTATCATTTTAGAAAAAACAAATATCTAATCCGGTACATATATTATAATATAAAGTGTATACATCTAATATATATGGTAAGTTTTTTTTGGTTATTATAGATATACAAGTGGGGGAAATTGTACTAGTTACATTCACTTTTGCTAAATATTTAATGTTTATTATGATTATATAATAAAATAAATAATTAATAATTAAAGTTACAACGGATCGGATATCCGTGAATAACTAACAAAAACGTGAATATTTGATTCATAACGGATCGGATATTTGCAAATAATTTTTAAAAAGTTGGATATCCGAATTTTCGGATACAAAAATCAACGGATCGTTCTGACCTTGTAGATGTCGTCAATCATCTAGAGGAGTGGCCGGCGTTTTCGATTTCTTCAGTCAAGCTCAAGCGCTTACAAGATCGTCTACCCAACTTCTGCTTATCACATATCCCCCGCACTATTAATCTGAAGGCGGACTGCCTAGCACGATCATCTAGAATACGAGATTTTCATTTCTCCTATGTAAGCAACACTATTCCAATCTGGATTCCAAGATTGGAGGGTGTTTTTTGATTAATAGTTAGGTTGACAAAAAAAAAACAAATCAACGGATCGAATAGGATTGGAAAACAACTATCCGTTATTCATGGAGCGGATCACGGATACCAAATATTTTTCATACCTAAACCAACTTGTATGTAAATAATAGCTACAACTTTCTTTTAGAAATTAGAAAATGATCAATAGTTACAAACTTACTCGTACAATGAAAAGGTTACTGGTAATATACTTCTAGAAAAGTAAATATATTACTATTAATTATATATTAGGGGCTTCTCCAGGGTACGCCCGGATTTTATAAAAAACAATTTTGGTTATTTGGTTATGTAGTTGTTCTTCAATAGGATGGAGTGTTTTGTTTTTCTGTATTTGTGTTTTTTTTTGTGATCGTTACTAATATTTCTCTATATGTTAGTTTACTTTGGCATAGTTTTGATTTGGAAATAAATGTATGTGTTTTATTTTTTTTGTGTTTCGGCGATGTTTTAATAGATGTTTTGGTTATGATTTGCACTTAGTGGTGTGGTTCAATCATATTGTTATCGGGAATCTTTGTTGTTATATAGTTCAAAATATAATTAATTTTGTCTGAATATATAGTGTCTTCATAATTTTTCTCTATCATATTTGATTCAATAATATTTAAAGAGGAAGAAGTTTAAAATGTAAAATAGAGAAGCTTATTTCATCTTTCCCCTTTCCTAACATTTTATTCATTCCGAATAACTTTCACGCATCCAATAAGCTTGCAAATTCTTGAACTAATGTATGTGCATAATAAAGTTTGAAATATGCAAACTCATAATAAGTTAAATATTTTCCAGGGTGTCACATATGAGTTTTGGCAAGTAAATGAAAGACACTTGCCATAAAGAGTGAATTTTTTGTAGAAAGCATATATTTATATTTACTTGCCTAAATGTATATAGAACATGAGGGAGAGAGGGGTGGCTTGTTAAAGTTAAAAATTACTCCCTCCGTTCTTTAAAGATTGATTTTCTAGAGTTTTCACACATATTAAGAAAACAAATTAATATTTGACTAGAAATGTATTGGTTTTTGTACTAAACAATTTTCCATAAGTTTGACCCAATAACAATCCAATAAAATCAATTAGTATGTCTTGAAATCTACAATTTATAATTATTATTGCATAGAAAATGTAAAAAATCAATCTTTTTAAAACAAATTTTTTTTCTAGAACATCAATCTTTAAAGAACGGAGGGAGTATAAGATAGGGATAGTGATGTAAACCAACATGGGAAAACAATAAAGGCCAATAAATGAGTGTTCTCAGACTACAAATACCACATTGTAGAAAACTTCCTATCCAGTCTCTTTTTGAACATCACGGGAACCGATCGACATACATACTAAATGGAAAAAACCCACGTCCTGCCCATTATGCCATAAGTCATTCATAAGTTCTCTTGAGCTAAATCTTTCATATTCGTTTCATGTAAAGACAATTAACAATGAGGGAAGAAGTGGCATAGTTACAGACCTTAGTTTTCGGAACATCCTCCACACAAATATGAGGCAAATTTATATTTCCCACCAAAAATTTTGTTGACCTCTGTAGAAGAATTTATAAAAAGATGTTAATTATACGTCGTACATTAACTCAAAATTGTTCGATTTGAATAGCACAATCAACAGAAAGAAACATTGTAAAGTATTTAATCAATTGAGATAACCATGTACAGAAGTGAGCTTGTGAGTTTCAAACTAAACTTCAAACCAATAATGAACCAAACATTGTATGGGCAATGAAGTCAAAGTTGGTCTGCAAATATTGTAATTCGTTCTTGACTGAAAGAATGGATTGCAATAATTTAAACATAGTGTACCTTACAGTTCTCTGCTCTATATTAGTCCTGGCATGAGTTAGCACAAGCCTTTGATGGTTGGAAATCTTGATCGTCTACCATCAGTTTTGAAGATAAGATTCATTTCTAAATGAAATTTAAATGGGCATAACAAACTTGGATGAAACAATTACGCACCAACCAAACACAATAATTTACAACTTGGATGAAACAATTACACAACAATTTTGTAATACCCGTTGTGTTGTTTGGTTTAGCTTTTCTCTAGGTCTCTTATTGGTAACCAACACCCGAAAAACAGTACCGAAACTATACACATCATATATGTTTTTTCTTGATTCAGTACATTCCAGTGAGACATCGAAGATTATTTGTTTTGAGATTTCTTTAGCTCCATTTTCTGCATTATATGGAGTCACTTGTCACTTTACCATATACAAAATCTGTAACTCGAGCTTCAAACTCAGAATTTAGAAGCACATTGCTCGCTCTCACATCTCCATAGACTATTTGAGGTGTAACTACCTGGAAAAATTGAAAATGCAAAATTCAGTTGATTGGTGCATAGTACCAATTTATATGAATTATCTTGATATATATATATTGATGAAGACTTATGCGAACACACTAGCAGAGGTCACTGCCATATTCATCCTCCTGGTCAAAGTAAGCCGCAACTCAGATGAATGCTGACCATGATGATGAGAGACCAAGCTCAAATTTGGCATGTAATCATACACAATGAGTCGGTCTTATCCTTCTACACAGTAAGTTTGTACATTCAATAGATTCTTCTGTCGAATACGGGTAAAAGCTCGACTTCTACAGCAAAATCTATCTCTTCTTTGATACTCTATGCCTTCAATATCTTGACGGTAACCTACAGGCAACAACAAAAACTCGTAAACCAAATTATATGAACTAAATCGATACAATACGGCCAAGCAAGAACATGTTTCTATATATAAACCAAGTTTAAAGATCATTACTAGAGAACCATCCCATAGTTGACCCCAATACACACTCCAAATTGACTTTCACCGAGTTTGTTTGTTGTTGCATGAAGTTTCGTAAGTAAAAATATATTCCATGATGGCCCACTCTTCACCTTCATTTTCCTGTGTAAATTTGTGACATCAAACAAATAATCATAAGTATACGTTTTCAACCTTCTTAGGTATCAAATCTGAAAACTGAAACTAATCCAACAGTAGATTTGAAAATTCTAACAGAAGAACAAACTTTAACACTAAAGAACATACATATTTGAATATGAAAAGGCTCATGTGTTTGAAGCATCATAAACTCGAAAATATGATATAAATCTTAAAGCCCTAATAAAGGAAATTTAATATAACTAATAAAACGAAGAACACAACAATGAGAAAATCAGATAAATACATAAACCAAATCATCATCATCAACTCTTGAATTTGGATTCTCTGATGGGAATGAGGATCGGCCATTTTCTTCAGTTTCACCAGCTGGAATATCATCGTTTTTTGCTTCTACATTATCTAATTGATCAAGATGAACTCCAAGCATGTGGGGTGAATATCGAGCATCTTGCTCCACGTCGTGTTCACCATGTATAGTATCAATTAAATCTTTGAACGAAAAGGGTTTATTTTGCAATACAGTTATGTATTTTCGATTGTTGTCACTGAATTCCTATATAGTAGATTTGATTAATTAGTATACTTATTTGAGAGAATTTATATAAATACAGATTTAAGAATTACAGCGTAGCGATCCGCCCACCATGATGGTAACATCTTGATTAGTAAAGTTTCCGGATAAAACCCCACACCAAAACGTTTGGATAAAGTGTTGAAATTTGCCTTTCAACTCAGGGTCCCATTTAACCAAACTACCAGTTTTCTCATAAAACCTTTCTTCGATTCTCCGTTTACCAGCAGCTACAGGAATTCTAACCGTATAGTCTTCGGTTTCTAATTAAACGATTATAAGTTCAAACAAAATTTTACTAGTTATCCGCGTCCATTTATGCTATCAAGATTTTCAAACTAAATAACAAATCACTATTATATATTAAATCTTAATGCACGAATTAAAAAATAATAATAAATTAGTTTATTAACCATACATTGCGTTTAGTAGGGGTATCGCTTGTGCAGTCGCCATGAGTAGATGTTTTGGCACCATCAGTTCCATAACTCGATCTTCCTATGTGTTGGATATAGGTTTAGCACCCTTATTTAAAACTCTATCCAAATTGAGTTCAACCTTTAAAAAGCCCACCAATAAATAAAGCCCATGAAACTTAACCAAAAGTAGGGTTGAATCTTCTTTTTCCCTATAAATAGAAAAGGCACCTCATTGAAGAAGGGGGCTAATTTTTCTTGGACAAAAGCCAAACATCTCACTTCAAAATCTCTAAGTTACAAGCTCGGGTCGTGCAGACAGGTGTTCTACCAGCTCGGGTCGTGCAGACAGGTATTCTACCTGATCGGGTCGTGCAGACAGGTTTTCTACCTGCTCGGATTATCCAGCTCATCGGCTCGAACTTATCCAGCTCATCGGCTCGAACTTCCAGCTCCTCAGCTCGAACACTTAGCTTCTCAGCACTTATCCAGCTCATCGGCTCGAACTTCCAGCTCCTCAGCTCGAACACTTAGCTTCTCAGCACTTATCCAGCTCATCGGCTCGAACTTCCAGCTCATCGGCTCGAACTTCCAGCTCCTCAGCTCGAACACTTAGCTTCTCAGCACTTATCCAGCTCATCGGCTCGAACTTCCAGCTCCTCAGCTCGAACACTTAGCTTCTCAGCACTTATCCAGCTCATCGGCTCGAACTTCCAGCTCCTCAGCTCGAACACTTAGCTTCTCAGCACTTATCCAGCTCATCGGCTCGAACTTCCAGCTCCTCAGCTCGAACACTTAGCTTCTCAGCACTTATCCAGCTCATCGGCTCGAACTTCCAGCTCCTCAGCTCGAACACTTAGCTTCTCAGCACTTATCCAGCTCATCGGCTCGAACTTCCAGCTCCTCAGCTCGAACACTTAGCTTCTCAGCACTTATCCAGCTCATCGGCTCGAGCTTCCAGCTCCTCAGCTCGAACACTTAGCTTCTCAGCACTTATCCAGCTCATCGGCTCGAACTTCCAGCTCCTCAGCTCGAACACTTAGCTTCTCAGCACTTATCCAGCTCATCGGCTCGAACTTCCAGCTCCTCAGCTCGAACACTTAGCTTCTCAGCACTTATCCAGCTCATCGGCTCGAACTTCCAGCTCATCGGCTCGAACTTCCAGCTCCTCAGCTCGAACACTTAGCTTCTCAGCACTTATCCAGCTCATCGGCTCGAACTTCCAGCTCCTCAGCTCGAACACTTAGCTTCTCAGCACTTATCCAGCTCATCGGCTCGAACTTCCAGCTCCTCAGCTCGAACACTTAGCTTCTCAGCACTTATCCAGCTCATCGGCTCGAACTTCCAGCTCCTCAGCTCGAACACTTAGCTTCTCAGCACTTATCCAGCTCATCGGCTCGAACTTCCAGCTCCTCAGCTCGAACACTTAGCTTCTCAGCACTTATCCAGCTCATCGGCTCGAACTTCCAGCTCCTCAGCTCGAACACTTAGCTTCTCAGCACTTATCCAGCTCATCGGCTCGAACTTCCAGCTCCTCAGCTCGAACACTTAGCTTCTCAGCACTTATCCAGCTCATCGGCTCGAACTTCCAGCTCCTCAGCTCGAACACTTAGCTTCTCAGCACTTATCCAGCTCATCGGCTCGAACTTCCAGCTCCTCGGCTCGAACTTCCAGCTCCTCAGCTCGAACACTTAGCTTCTCAGCACTTATCCAGCTCATCGGCTCGAACTTCCAGCTCCTCAGCTCGAACACTTAGCTTCTCAGCACTTATCCAGCTCATCGGCTCGAGCTTCCAGCTCCTCAGCTCGAACACTTAGCTTCTCAGCACTTATCCAGCTCATCGGCTCGAACTTCCAGCTCCTCAGCTCGAACACTTAGCTTCTCAGCACTTATCCAGCTCATCGGCTCGAACTTCCAGCTCCTCAGCTCGAACACTTAGCTTCTCAGCACTTATCCAGCTCTTCGGCTCGAACTTCCAGCTCCTCAGCTCGAACACTTAGCTTCTCAGCATTTATCCAGCTCATCGGCTCGAACTTCCAGCTCCTCAGCTCGAACACTTAGCTTCTCAGCACTTATCCAGCTCATCGGCTCGAACTTCCAGCTCCTCAGCTCGAACACTTAGCTTCTCAGCACTTATCCAGCTCATCGGCTCGAACTTCCAGCTCCTCAGCTCGAACACTTAGCTTCTCAGCATTTATCCAGCTCATCGGCTCGAACTTCCAGCTCCTCAGCTCGAACACTTAGCTTCTCAGCACTTATCCAGCTCATCGGCTCGAACTTCCAGCTCCTCAGCTCGAACACTTAGCTTCTCAGCACTTATCCAGCTCATCGGCTCGAACTTCCAGCTCCTCAGCTCGAACACTTAGCTTCTCAGCACTTATCCAGCTCATCGGCTCGAACTTCCAGCTCCTCAGCTCGAACACTTAGCTTCTCAGCACTTATCCAGCTCATCGGCTCGAACTTCCAGCTCCTCAGCTCGAACACTTAGCTTCTCAGTACATAACAAGGTCGTTTCTTTCCTCTATCTCCGAACTACGAATGGCTTGATCCCTTTTTAAGGGTACGTAGGCAACCTTTTCACTAGGTGCAGCTATAAAACACAAAACCATTTAAACTCTTATTTCCCTATTAATCAATCATCTAGTTTTGACTTTATTTTACGGGAATCTCCGAACCATTTAATCTCTTTATAAATTTATGTTGAAGGTCTGGGTTCAACATTTGGCGCGCCAGGTAGGGGGTCTTTTAGAGATATCCCTTACGCAAAAGTATAAACCTCATCTGTCTTGCTGCTTAGCACACAGACCTACCTTCCCAGGTTACCTAACTACAGCTCCGAGCTAAAAATACGGTCGGAACCCTGGCCAGGTATCGACCACACATAAAAAATAACGCGTCACTCTCATAGACGCATCGATACTCATCGTATCGAGGTTAATTCGTTGTTCGACTCGAACGGCTCCACAACATTTGACCAAACCTAAAAGCCGGGGCCGGACCCGCAAGACTCCTAAGAATGCCTAAGTAATTAAGCCGAAAACTTCTCGCACACTTAGCCGCAAGACGGGTCATACTTATGTAAGCCGGGTTCCGACCCGCAAAGCAGGATCCAACCCTCCATCGAGCAAAAAGGTTGGTTCCGACCTTCTCAGAAATTCGACCCCCTCAGGTCATTCCCAGGAATTCGACCCCCTCAGGTCATTCCCAGGAATTCGACCCCCTCAGGGCATTCCCAGGAATTCGACCCCCTCAGGTCATTCCCAGGAATTCGACCCCCTCAGGTCATTCCCAGGAATTCGACCCCCTCAGGTCATTCCCAGGAATTCGACCCCCTCAGGTCATTCCCAGGAATTCGACCCCCTCAGGTCATTCCCAGGAATTCGACCCCCTCAGGTCATTCCCAAGAATTCGACCCCCTCAGGGCATTCCCAGGAATTCGACCCCCTCAGGTCATTCCCAGGAATTCGACCCCCTCAGGTCATTCCCAGGAATTCGACCCCCTCAGGTCATTCCCATGAATTCGACCCCCTCATGGCATTCCCAGGAATTCGACCCCCTCAGGTCATTCCCAGGAATTCGACCTCCTCAGGTCACTATCAGGAATTCGACCTCCTCAGGTAATTCTCAGGATTTCCACCTTCCCAATTCCTTCTTGGGAATCCAACCTTCACCGGTTCCAAATTCCCTCCTTTTTAAAGGTTTCCTCAATCCACATCGAGCTTATCACTATCTGTAAATTCGTCGAACTCACTCAACAATCGTTCGACGAACCTGGGGGGGGGCTACTGTTGGATATAGGTTTAGCACCCTTATTTAAAACTCTACCCAAATTGAGTTCAACCTTTAAAAAGCCCACCAATAAATAAAGCCCATGAAACTTAACCAAAAGTAGGGTTGAATCTTCTTTTTCCCTATAAATAGAAAAGGCACCTCATTGAAGAAGGGGGCTAATTTTTCTTGGACAAAAGCCAAACATCTCACTTCAAAATCTCTAAGTTACAAGCTCGGGTCGTGCAGACAGGTGTTCTACCAGCTCGGGTCGTGCAGACAGGTATTCTACCTGATCGGGTCGTGCAGACAGGTTTTCTACCTGCTCGGATTATCCAGCTCATCGGCTCGAACTTATCCAGCTCATCGGCTCGAACTTCCAGCTCCTCAGCTCGAACACTTAGCTTCTCAGCACTTATCCAGCTCATCGGCTCGAACTTCCAGCTCCTCAGCTCGAACACTTAGCTTCTCAGCACTTATCCAGCTCATCGGCTCGAACTTCCAGCTCATCGGCTCGAACTTCCAGCTCCTCAGCTCGAACACTTAGCTTCTCAGCACTTATCCAGCTCATCGGCTCGAACTTCCAGCTCCTCAGCTCGAACACTTAGCTTCTCAGCACTTATCCAGCTCATCGGCTCGAACTTCCAGCTCCTCAGCTCGAACACTTAGCTTCTCAGCACTTATCCAGCTCATCGGCTCGAACTTCCAGCTCCTCAGCTCGAACACTTAGCTTCTCAGCACTTATCCAGCTCATCGGCTCGAGCTTCCAGCTCCTCAGCTCGAACACTTAGCTTCTCAGCACTTATCCAGCTCATCGGCTCGAACTTCCAGCTCCTCAGCTCGAACACTTAGCTTCTCAGCACTTATCCAGCTCATCGGCTCGAACTTCCAGCTCCTCAGCTCGAACACTTAGCTTCTCAGCACTTATCCAGCTCATCGGCTCGAACTTCCAGCTCATCGGCTCGAACTTCCAGCTCCTCAGCTCGAACACTTAGCTTCTCAGCACTTATCCAGCTCATCGGCTCGAACTTCCAGCTCCTCAGCTCGAACACTTAGCTTCTCAGCACTTATCCAGCTCATCGGCTCGAACTTCCAGCTCCTCAGCTCGAACACTTAGCTTCTCAGCACTTATCCAGCTCATCGGCTCGAACTTCCAGCTCTTCAGCTCGAACACTTAGCTTCTCAGCACTTATCCAGCTCATCGGCTCGAACTTCCAGCTCCTCAGCTCGAACACTTAGCTTCTCAGCACTTATCCAGCTCATCGGCTCGAACTTCCAGCTCCTCAGCTCGAACACTTAGCTTCTCAGCACTTATCCAGCTCATCGGCTCGAACTTCCAGCTCCTCAGCTCGAACACTTAGCTTCTCAGCACTTATCCAGCTCATCGGCTCGAACTTCCAGCTCCTCAGCTCGAACACTTAGCTTCTCAGCACTTATCCAGCTCATCGGCTCGAGCTTCCAGCTCCTCAGCTCGAGCTTCCAGCTCCTCAGCTCGAACACTTAGCTTCTCAGCACTTATCCAGCTCATCGGCTCGAACTTCCAGCTCCTCAGCTCGAACACTTAGCTTCTCAGCACTTATCCAGCTCATCGGCTCGAACTTCCAGCTCCTCAGCTCGAACACTTAGCTTCTCAGCACTTATCCAGCTCATCGGCTCGAACTTCCAGCTCCTCAGCTCGAACACTTAGCTTCTCAGCACTTATCCAGCTCATCGGCTCGAACTTCCAGCTCCTCAGCTCGAACACTTAGCTTCTCAGCACTTATCCAGCTCATCGGCTCGAACTTCCAGCTCCTCAGCTCGAACACTTAGCTTCTCAGCACTTATCCAGCTCATCGGCTCGAGCTTCCAGCTCCTCAGCTCGAACACTTAGCTTCTCAGCACTTATCCAGCTCATCGGCTCGAACTTCCAGCTCCTCAGCTCGAACACTTAGCTTCTCAGCACTTATCCAGCTCATCGGCTCGAACTTCCAGCTCCTCAGCTCGAACACTTAGCTTCTCAGCACTTATCCAGCTCATCGGCTCGAACTTCCAGCTCCTCAGCTCGAACACTTAGCTTCTCAGCACTTATCCAGCTCTTCGGCTCGAACTTCCAGCTCCTCAGCTCGAACACTTAGCTTCTCAGCACTTATCCAGCTCATCGGCTCGAACTTCCAGCTCCTCAGCTCGAACACTTAGCTTCTCAGTACATAACAAGGTCGTTTCTTTCCTCTATCTCCGAACTACGAATGGCTTGATCCCTTTTTAAGGGTACGTAGGCAACCTTTTCACTAGGTGCAGCTATAAAACACAAAACTATTTAAACTCTTATTTCCCTATTAATCAATCATCTAGTTTTGACTTTATTTTACGGGAATCTCCGAACCATTTAATCTCTTTATAAATTTATGTTGAAGGTCTGGGTTCAACACTATGCCACCAACTACACGACCTAAAGTTCCTATAGTATTAGTTCCACGACGACTTCGATTACTACTATTACGTGTATTCTCAGATCTACTAGTTATCTGGTACAATAAAAAAATAGTTAGTAAAATATTTTATTCTAAATATATATATATATATATATATAAAGCATATCATTTAAGTATATAATTTGCATACATTAAATGTACAAAATTTTGCATCTTAATTTTTTTAGCATATATTTTTTTTAAACCATATACATATGTATATATATATATATATATATATATATAACTCAAATGAGTAAATATTATAAACTGAATAAAAGAAAAATAAAATTTTAAACATTGTGGACCACGTTGCTTGAACAAAATTAATACTTAAAATTAAACAAAAATGAAACTAATTAAGAGAATTGAATTTTTTTTTAACATATTAAATTGGTTTACAAAGTGAAGTTGATTTAAAGAAGTTAAACTGATATACGGGTAAACAGAAACTAAATTAACTTAAAATTCAACCGAAATTAAATTTATTGAAAATTAATACTTATAATTACACAGAAACTAAATTAACGAAATAAGTATATATAGTGTATAATAAAAAGAATAAGGTAGATGTGTTGTTGTTTTAGCAATAATAAAATAAATACAAAATAATTAATGATTTTGAATTTATAATAATAAACTGTATAAGAATCAAAATTCTAACGTAAACTTTCATACATAAATAAAATATATACGTTCATACTTTTGAAGTTAAGGTTGGAATGTTTTTTTTTTTTTTTTTTTTCACGAACACACTTTTACAAAAATACCGAGGTATCATCAAACCAACAAGGGAGGGAAGTGTTAACATAAGAGAAAACTTTTTGCCGGAGACGAGCATTCCTCGCGAGAAGGTCTGTTTTTTCATTCTTTTCACTAGGACAGTACGCAAGGGTAAAGTCTGGAAAAGAAATACATAACTCCTTAAATTCCTCTAACTCCGTTTGGAATCGGGGCCATCCGTCGGGCTCTGCAATCATTTTAATTAGCTCCTGGGAGTCTGTCAGAAAAAGCTCGCAATATCTCTGTTTCTTGCGGAGACTCTCCATCGCCCAAAGTAGACTGTGCAGCTCTGCGTGTAGTGACGTTAAAGTTTGTTTTAAACCATGTGTACCTACGAGATCCGTAGTCCCATCCTGTAGCTGTAGAATCCATCCCACACCACTCGTAGTGTGGTTATCCTTCCACGATCCATCAATAAAACAACGAAAGATTGTTGTCGAGTTCTCTTCAATAGTGGGAAACCGTTGGGTCCGCAGCTGTGTTTTCATTTGCTTGAAACCACTCATTTTCCTCTTTCGAAAGGTTCAAGACTTATTCAACTGGAACCGCAAAAACTCTAATGGACTCTCAAATTCATCTGACCAAGAATTCAGGTGAACCAGTGTCCCAAGTGGAGTATGCAAGAATAATTGAAAGTCTAATGTACTTGACAAACTGTACTAGACCCGATTTAGCACACTTTCTAAACGTCCTCAGTCGTTATACGAGTAATCCCGGCCATAATCATTGGAAGGCTATAACGAGGGTATTGAATTACCTTCGATACACCGAAAATTACGGCATACACTATGGTAAAGAACCAGCGGTTCTAGAAGGCTATAGTGATGCCAATTGAATTTCGGATTCTAAAAACTCGAAATCAACAAGCGGATATATCTTTACGCTTGGCGGTGGAGCCGTATCCTGGAAATCTTCCAAACAAACTCTACTGGCTAGATCAACCATGGAGTCCGAGTTCATAGCTTTAGACAAAGCTGGAGAAGAAGCAGAGTGGCTTCGCAACTTCTTGGAAGATATCCCAATGTGGGAAAAACCAGTGCCAGCATTACGTGTACACTGTGATAGTCAATCAGCGATATCAAGGGCATTGAATAACTTATACAATGGTAAATCTCGTCACATTAGAAGGCGACACAAAACCATTCGGCAACTGATCTCAACTGGAGTACTCACGATAGACTATATCAAATCGGCAGAAAACTTAGCTGATCCATTCACAATAAGTTTGCCTCGAGATCAAGTTGTTAAATTATCAAAAGGAATGGGTTTAAAGCCTATAACAAAAGGTGACGTTTGATGGATACCTCACCTATGTGACTGGAGATCCCAAGATCTAGGTTCAAAAGGGACAACAAAATCAAACTGATTCAGAATTGTACACTGTAAAGACTATGTCTATACCCAGTTCCTAGGATAATGCACAGTGTTACGTGTGTGTGTGTGTGTGATAAGGTTAAGCTGTGGCTTTTAATGATTCATTAACTTTGAGATATCTGTGGCATGATACAGAAAAACATCTTAGAACAAAGTTAATGGCAGATCACCTAGTGAGTGTGAAATGGGGCCGTTTCTAGGAGAATGAAGGTCATGCTATATTCTCCAAGTTCACTCATGATAACCAGGACATGTTCAAGGCCAAAATGAACACAATAGAGAACTGAGCTCTACGAGAAAATGTCGCTATGCGATTTCTGTTGTCTAGGTTTACATAAAAATCTGGTTGGTTCAAGACACCATGTTCACCAACTGGCCAAGTAAACCCGACAGATATCAAAGATGATTGGTTCAAAGCTGGAAAACGCTACCTCTCAGATATAGTTGCATTTTCGCATACTCTCGAATGTCTGTCTAGTCTAGTCCAGTCAAGTCTAGTCTAGTCCAGTCATGTCTAGTTAAGTTAAGTCGAGTCTTCATTTGTTTAGAGTCATTTCTATTCATGTGGGGGATTGTTGGAAACAATTTTTGGTTAAACAAATTGGCCTTGTATTGGGCATTTGTCTTATCCAAATTTGGTAGAAAAGTGAATGAGAAAAGCCTTTTGGTTTAAGTGAGTGACATGTAAAATATCCCACATCTAAAGTTTGGGAATTTTTCAAGTGGTATATAAGTAGCCACACATATACCTTTGTTCAAAGCATAACAAAGGCTATATACCATGAGAGAGAGGAGGGGAATCCCACACGCGCGACCGACTGACTCACCGAACCGAACCGGGCTGGGCCGAGTCGGGCTCGGGCTCGGGCTTTGGCTTTGGCTAAAGGGCCGTTGCCGGCCTAATTAAATATCTTTTTGGACCAACTAAATCAGCAGATAAAAGCTCATTTCGTTGGCCCAAAACACATGAGATAAAAAAATCTTCGTTGGCCCAAACGCTGCGTTTTGGTGCGGTTACAACCAACCAAGTAACCTCTCTGCGGTTTCTCAAAAAAACTGCTCCTCTCTGTCAGTTTTTTAAAAAGGAAGTCGTCTTCTTCCTTTTGACTTATGTTCTGAAACACAAAAACTCTCTAAATTCTCAAATTCTATCAAACCATATATCAACAATCTCTCTGTTCAACAATAAGTTTCTCGTCGAGAGTATCGTAGTAATCGGTTCGTTAGAATCGTTGTTCGAGTGTTTGCGAACTCGATTGTAGTGGTTTTATCGTGGGACTCGTGCATCTATCATAACCCGTCACATTGCGAGAGATTCTTAGAGTTAAGGAAAGAGATTTCGTATCTAGACTCCACTCTCATTTCTGATCTCTTCCCTTAACGTTTTTCTTATCGCGATCAATCTCCAATCACGTAGTGTGCCAAATTCTGCTCCTACAATAATAACATTACAAAACAAATAATAATAACATTTTTTGTTAAGAATGAGAAGAAACTTATTTATAACTAGTAAAATATATAATAATAACATTATCCGTTTTTACAAAACAAATAATAATAACATTATCTGTTTGTGTCTCGTATTGCGTATCTGGAGATGAAAAAATAGTTTCTCATTTGTTCAACTAGGCATACAATTTTTTGTTATTTTTAGAAAATAAATTTTTATTCTTTTCTTTTTATTGTGCTAGATGTCTCTAGCCCAAGCCCATTAATTTATCTTGTATATAACCTATGTATCATATACTATATATATATATATATATATATATGTGTAAATTGGGATGAATAAAAGCATACCAATTTATTTCTCCATTCTTACATTGTATCAGAGGCAAATCCCTAAATTTAGTTCACATCTATGTTTCGTTCCCTTTTTTCTTTTGTTCTCGTTCTTGATCCTCTTTTTTAGTCAAGTTCTTATTTTTCCTCTTGAAAGAATCACTTTTTCTCTTTCTTATATTTCTTCACTGTGTCTTCGTGAACTTCTATCACAATGGGGAATGGTATTGATGTCGTTCAATCCACCTCCCCTGCAAAAGACCTCGGAGTCTACTAATTTAAATGAGTATTACTTAAACATTTTCGTCGATCCCGGCGATGTTATTTGTTTTGTTCTTCTTAACGGATCTAATTATGAGAGATGGGCTAAATTGATGTGCAATTCTCTCAAAGCTAAGAATAAACTTGGTTCTATTAATGGCAAAGTGGTGAAACCACAAGCTAACGATTTCGACAAGACTCAGTTTGGGGAATTGTTAATTATATGTTGGTTGCTTGTATTCTTAATACGATTGAACCAAAGCTTCGGAGCTCGGTTTCGTGTACTGGCATGGCGTATGAATTGTGGAAAAGTTTACGTGGTCGGTTTTCTGTTGGAAGCGAAGCACATATTTATGAAATACAAGCTGAAGTTGCTGCTTGTAAACAAGAAGGCCAGTCCGTTCAAGACTACTTTGGAGATTGAATTTAAGTGGGATGATTTGGAAGATTACGATCATATCTCTGATTGTTGTTGTGGTTTGTTTGATTGTGCTAAGCAAAAGGAGATTGTTGCTAAGCGTCAACTTACTTGCAAATCTCAGTTTCTCATGGGTTTGGATGGTGCTCCTTTTGGAACCACGCGTTCCAATATACTCTGTATGCAACCAACTCCAACTCTTGATAGTGTATTTGACATGGTTGTCCAAGAACAGCGACATCAAAATATCACTCGCATCTCGAAATCTCGTCCAGAAGGAGTTGCCTTTTCCGTACAGGCCGGTTCTTCCTCCGAAATAGGGCACTCTGTTTTTCAGTGTGCTCATTGTGGCAAAACAGCTCATGACGTTAGTCATTGTTATCAACTCCATTGTTTTCTTGAAGCCAGTGGTGGTGGTGGACGTGGTCGTGGTGGTGGTGGATGTGGTCGTAGTTGTCCCGTTGTGGCTCGTGGTCGTGGAAATAATTCTGGATATGGCCTTGCTAGCAACATTCGGATTCCAAATTACATTGCTACAACTAACGTTCAACCTACCATTACTGAAGTCGATCGTCAAGGACTTCCTCTTAGGGGACAATTACTTAAGTTGTTGAACAAAGACAAGCCTCCATCTTCTGATCGTCTTTCTGCTATTGTTTTAAATACGGGAGTTTCCCATCATGTGACGGGAAAGCTTGATCTCTTGTTTGATGTATATGATATCGTTCCTTGTCCGATTGGTCTTTCGAATGGCACTATAACTATGGGCACTCGTCGAGGCAAATTTGGTCTTGGCGGCTCAGTGATCTTATCCTTTATTTTATTTGTTCCTTACTTTACGAATACACTTTTGTGTGTGGCGCGTTTGTTGAAAGAAAAACCGAGTATTGCTATCTTTACTGATAAGCTTTGTTACTTGTAGGACCAGTATATATGTTGATTGGAGCTGGTAGTGAGTGTGATGAGACCTACTATTCTCGTGAGGCTGTTGAGGTTCAAGCTAATGCAGTTACGAAGATTTGTGGACGTGAGCTTTGGCATCAGCGTTTGGGTCATCCTGTAATGTCCTCGATTTCTAAGTTATCTCCTTTGATAAGTATTGGTGTTTTTAGTGATGTTTATCCTGGTCCTTGTGACATTTTTTTTTGAACAAAACATCTTCGTTTATGTTTTTCAGAAAGTGATAATAAAGTAGATGAAATTTTTTCTCTCATTCATTGTGATATTTGGGGTTCGTATAGTGTATCTACAAACTGCGGTTCTTGTTACTTCCTTACCATTGTTGACGATCACTCGCATGCATTTTGGGTCTCCTTACTTCATACTAAGAGTGAAGTTTCATATATTCTTCAAACATTTTGTGTCATGGTTGAACGTTAGTTTCGAACACGAGTTCGTATGATTCGTACCGATAGTGGCTCGGAATTTATGTGTTTGAAGTCTTATTTCGCATCTCATGAGGTCATTCGTTGGGGTCAGATCTCACCCTGAGTGAGATCATCAAGAAAATGGCTAAGTGTCAGAGGTATGTGTGTGCGAGTCTTTATGCTAACGTACGTATCTCCAGGTGATGATGTGCGCAGCTCTCTATGGTGATGTACAAATCTCTCTGCAGACTTGCGCAGCTCTCTTGGACCGAGCACTGCCTGTCTTCTGGGACGAGCACAGTCTTCTGGAGACGAGCACTGCCAGTCTCTTGGACAAGCACTGTCTTCTGGACGAGGATTGTTTTCTGGGACGAGGACTGTTTTTAGGACGAGCACTGCCTGTTTCTGGGATGACGTCTATCTGTCTCTGGGACGACCTCTGTCTCTGGGACGACGTTTGCCTATCTTTAGGACAACGTCAGCCTGTCTCTAGGACGACGTCTATTTACGATGGTGCATGCTTGTTCACATGGACGAGCTATGTCTTCTTACTGGGACGACGACTACAGCTCTCTATTGACAGTCAAAGTTATCCCATTTAAGTTCATTGGGCCGAGCTCAGAGGACCCAAGCCCAGGAGATGACGAGCTGAAGTCTTAGGACGACGTGGCAGCAAGACAAAGACAAGTTGGGCCGACCTTTGACGCATTTAACTCCAGTTGGGCCTACATGACTTCTCAGCTCTAGGCCCAGAATAATGACGAGGTCAGAACCCTAAGCGGCGCCGACTACGCAATAACGAAATCTCGAAGAATTAGAAAGTCTTCCTTATCTCTTTAGTAATAGACCTAGCCGACTTAAGACTTATATAAATATATCTTGTACGCCTCTTTCAGGGGCATTCACAATTCAATTCACATACGCTTATACGCAAATAACAATAAAGAACTACTTCTTCTTTGATCTCTGTTTACGTGTTTTCACCTAAGAATTCTCTATTCCTCTTAAACCCCTTGACAAGTTTATTGTGTAGGTTCTAACACTCATAATTGGCACCGACTAAGGGGGTTCTAGAGACTTTCTGACTCAACGAAACCACGTTCACGCATCAGATCTAGGAAGATGGTCAACGAACCTGAAAAGTCAAACGAGTCTTCGCCGCGCAGAGAGGTCGACGAGAGGGAAGACGCCACCACAAATCGGACTGCGAACCCAGAACCCTTAACCGAGGTTAAGAAGATGTTCGAGACGCTCCTCGCTCGTAGAAGGACCATGCAGTGGCGACGATCGATTCGGCGATTCAAACCTCATACCTTCCGCTTCTTAACGTCGTGCGCTAAGCTGAAAACCCGAGGATACCTACCACCACCGCCGACGCTGCGGACTGGAGACTAGATCCCGAACGCGTCGACGTCTGGGAAAACAAAAATCCTTCACCGTCACGAGAAAGAGCACGCGCACAGGAAGAAGGTGACAACCCTCGCGAAACGGCTCATCGCAATGCATCAACGAGAGGGACTCGACCGCGTAGCCAAGAAGCGGCAGAAGGAGAGAACGCCCGACACCTTGCTACCGAACAGGGGGACTCCTTTGAGGCCGAACCATCTAGGTTTGACCGAGAACGTAGGGCGCTACTCGAAGCACACAAGGCCGAGATGGCCGAGATGCGAGCAAAAATGGAGCAAACGTTCTCAAACATGAAGTCACAGATCTATCATACCACCGGAAAGGCACCGGATGTCAACCGCGTACTCCAAGAGGCGCGCAACACACCGTTCACTGAACGCGTCTCGAGAACAAAAATCTCTTACCCTAGTAGAATCACCTCCTAGCCTTCGAAGTTGCCATGGGAAGAGCAAACTTCAGAGAACATGAGAAGGATGCCAACTATTGCAAGATCTTCGTAGAGCTTAAAAGGACATGCACTCCAATGGTTCTACAGACAGAAGAAGAACTCGATTGACACCTTCTACCAGCTTTCGGAGATGTTCGTAACTCATTACAGCATATTCGCAGAACGTAGGGTCTACGACAGAGGACTTTGGACTACAAAACAAGGCGAGAGCGAAAGTCTAGGAGACTCCATAAAGAAATTCAGGACTATGTTTTCACAGGTAGAAGGGGTAACCAGCGAATCCGCCCTGACAGCTTTGAAAGAAGCACTCTGATGCCCTTCGGCTTTTTGGCATGAGTTGATGGTACATGAACCAACTACTATCCAAGACGCTCTCCACCGCTCTGCAGACTACGTCAGAGTCGAAGATGCAATCCTATCAAAGACTCAAAAGACTGGAAAAACTAAGCAGACAACCGAGTCGGTCATCCCTGCGTTGAAGAAGAACAATCCTGGTTTCGTTCCGCATGAAGAAGGATTCCCATGAACTCGCAACTACCAAGTCGAGTTGGAGAGGTACAACATGTGTACCATAGGACCAAGCACCGACGATGGAACAACTTATTGTGCCTCCGGACATTCCACCACAACCTGTCCTACCTTGGGACAAAAAACTTGATACCAAGTTGGTAGCTGGAACACTCATATGCGACTTTAGTCAAGTGGATTTCGAGATGGAGGAAAGCACATAGTAACTTGAGCATTATGAAATATGAACTACGAGGTGGCTTGATCCCTGTAAAGGGTACGTAGGCAACTTTTCTTCGGAGGAGTCCAGCTGCCCCCTTCCTTAAAAAGGAGGGGGAGTGGGTGCGTATACACATATACTCCCATTCTCTTGAAACGCGATATTTCGCAAACTTTTAAGTCGTAACACAATCGACATCTCAATAACATCCTACATGGATTACAAATATCTTAACAAAACAGACACTCAATCACATCCTTTATGGATTACTCAAGAAAATGGCTAAGTGTCAGAGGTATGCGTGTGCGAGTCTTTATGCTGACGTACGTATCTCCAAGTGATGACGTGCGCAGCTCTCTATGGTGATGTACAAATCTCTCTGCAGACTTACGCATCTCTCTTGGACCGAGCATTGCATGTCTTCTGGGACGAGCACAGTCTTCTGGAGAGGAGCTCTGCCAGTCTCTTGGACGAGCACTGTCTTCTAGGACGAGGACTGTTTTCTGGGACGATGACTGTTTTTAGGACGAGCACTGCCTGTTTCTGGGATGACGTCTATCTGTCTATGGGATGACCTCTGTCTCTTGGACGACCTCTGTCTCTGGGACGATCTCAGTCTCTGGGACGACGTTTGCCTATCTTTAGGACAACGTCAGCCTGTCTCTGGGACGACGTCTATTTACGATGGCGCCTGCTTGTTCACATGGACGAGCTCTGTCTTCTAACTGGGACGACGACTACAGCTCTCTATTGACAGTCAGAGTTATCCCATTTAAGTTCATTGGGCCGAGCTCAGAGGACCCAAGCCCAGGAGATGACGAGCTGAAGTCCCAGGACGACGTGGCAGCAAGACAAAGGCAAGTTGGGCCGACCTTTGACGCATCTAACTCCAGTTGGGCCGACCTTTGACGCATCTAACTCCAGTTGGGCCTAGGTGACTTCTCAGCTCTAGCCCAGGACGATGACGAGGTCAGAACCCTAAGCGGCGCTGACTACGCAAGAAAGAAATCCCGAAGAATTAGGAAGTCTTCCTTATCTCTTTAGAAATAGACCTAACCGACTTAAGACTTATATAAATATATCTTGTACGCCTCTTTCAGGAGCATCTGCAACTCAATTCACATACGCTTATACGCAAACAGCAATAAAGAACTACTTCTTCTTTGATCTTCTTTTATGTGTTTTCAACTAAGAATTCTCTGTTCCTCTTAAAACCCTTGACAAGTTTATTATGTAGGTTCTAGCACTCACATCATTCATCTGACCTTTTGTGTCGGAACACCTCAGCAAAATGGTCGTGTCGAACGAAAACATCGTCATATTCTCAATGTCGCTCGTTTGCTCCGTTTTCAAGCTTCTCTTCCTCTTGATTTTTGGGGAAATTATGTACTTACGGCTTGCTACCTTATCAATCGCACTCTATCATCCATTCTTGATGATAAAACGCCTTATGAGGTCTTGTATAAAACATCACCATCGTTTGTCACATTCCTATCTTTGGGTGTTTATGTTATGCTCATAAAGGAACAAAGCGCAAAGGCAAATTCGATGAACGTGCGACTCGTTGTATTTTCTTAGGCTATGCTTACAATCAAAAAGGGTGGCATGTATTTGATATTGAGCTCCAACATTATTTCGTTTCTCGGGATGTTGTATTCAATGAACATGTTTTCCCGTACGCTTCACCTATATCACATAAACCTCCATTGATTTCATCTCTGTTGCTTGTTGAAGAAATTGATATTCTTACTATTTCTTCTCCCGTCGTGGATACACAATTAAGGAGGAGCTTTTCTGATTCGTTCCCTCTCGACACTGCGATTGATTCCACCACTGCGACTTCTTCATCTTTGTCGGTTGAGTTCGATGAGTTTGGCGCTGTTTTTCAGCTCTTCGTCCCCTGTTTCGCATGCTCCGTTAGCTGACTTACTTGTTCCTTTGGTCTCAACCGAGTCTCTTGTTGACACCTATAAAAATCTTGGTCATGGACAACGTGAGAAGAAGAAATTTTTGTTGCTTGAACCTTACGTTACATACTCTGGTACTGCCCCATCACACTCACAGCTCTTCTCACTTCCCGGTCCTTCAGGTACACTTTATCCCATTGCTAACTATATGTCTTATAATGGTTTCTCAGAACCGTTCACCGTGTTTCTTGCCAATGTTACCGCTCACACGGAACTACGATCATTCAAGGAGGCAATGGAACTTGATGTACGGCGAGATGCCATGGGTAATGAGATCACAACTCTAGAGGAAAATGAAACATGGGATCTTGTCGACTTACCACCAGGAAAGAAAGCAATTGGCTGTAAGTGGGTGTTTAAAATTAAGTTTCATCATGATGGTCTATTGAACGATTCAAAGCTCGTTTGGTTGCTCTTGAAATCGTCAAGAGGAATGTATGGATTATGACGAGACTTTTGCACCGGTTATTAAAATGACGATGGTTCGTACCTTCCTTAATGTTGTTGCTGCTCGTAACTGGACCTTCATCAGATGGACGTTCACAATACTTTTCTTCATGGGCATTTGGAAGAAGAAGTTTATATGCGTCCTCCTCAAAGTTTCTTTAGCTCTTCTCCTGTAAAGTGTGTTAGCTCAAGAAATATCTTTATGGTTTAAAACAAACGCCTTGTTGGTTGTTCTTTACTTTGCACAAAGCTCTTGTTGATTATGGGTTTCGTCAATCCGCGTCTGATCACTCGCTCTTCTTGTTGATTCAAGGCAAGATTGAGCTATATGTTCTTGTATATGTGGATGATCTTGTCATTGGTGGAAATGACTCTCACACTATCTCCTTCTTTAATAATTGTCTTCATAATCGGTTTCATATGAAGGATTTTGGATCTTTGCGTTATTTCTTGGTCTTGAGATTGCCTGGAATGCTAAAGGATTATTTATTTGTCAGCTTAAGTACTTTTTGGATATCATTTTTGAAGCTGGTTTGCTTCCTTTAACTATTCATATGGAACAGAATTATAATCTTGGTTATTCTTCAGCGCCCCTTTACTCGGATCCGTCTCGATATCGTGGCACTGTTGGTCGATTGATTTATCTTACACTTACTCATCCAGAAATTTGTCACCTAGTTCACATTCTCTTGCAGTTTATGCAGAAACCGACAACTGCACATTTGGATGCAGCGCTCAAATTTTTGCGGTATTTAAAAGGCACACCAGGGCAGGGTTTGTTTTATAAAGTTGGCGGTGATTTAAAGCTCTCTGGTTTTTGTGATGCGGATTGGGCGGCACGTCCTCTTACTCGTCGCTCTTTGACAGGGTATGTGTTCTTTCTTGGTGACTCGCCGATCTCCTGGAAAACTACAAAGCAAAATACCGTCGCTCTCCCATCTGCTGAAGTTGAATATCGGTCAATGTCATGGACCACTAAAGAGGTCAAGCAGCTCAATGTTCTTCTTCAATTTTTTAGTATTACACAAGATGATGCTATTCCTCTTCATTGTGATAGCAAATTGGCTATGCACATCGCCAATAATCATGTCTTTCACGAACGAACCAAACACATCGAATTAGATTGTCATCATGTTCATGTTTCTATTCGAGATGGTCTTCTCAAACCGCATTTTGTTCGTACAACGGAACAAGTGGCTGACATTTTCACTAAATCTTTGGGAGTGTTTAGTTTCATTTTTTGCTAAGAAAGTTGGACATTTTGGATTTGCATGCTCTACCTTGAGGGGGAGTACTGGGATAGGTGTCTCTAACCCAACCCCATTAGTTTATCTTGTATTTAACCTATGTATCATATACTATATATATATATATATATAAATTGGGATGAATAACAATTTCTTCTCTCCATTCTTACATTTCGACGTGAGTGGTAAAATGGTAGATAATAGCAGATTTTTTTCTAAAAAAGGTTAACAATCACAACCAAAATCCTAAAACCGAGAAATCTAGAAGACTACAATTATTCCGCAATATACTAAAAGGGATTGAGATCAACTCTTAAAATAAGATAAACAATGGAAGAAGACCAAACTTCAAAGTTCTCCAAAGTGCCTCAAAACACCACATAATTGATCTCCTAAAGGCATCTTCAACCTTACTCTATTTCCCATCCCAAACTCCAAAATAAAGTAAAATCTTTTCCAACCATATTTTATTTTTAACTCCAAAATGGTGTAATTCCATTTCTTATTCCGCATATGGAGTAATCTCATTTTCTATTCTATTTTAGAGTTAGATTTTTGAATTTACAAAATGGTCCTTAATTTTTTTTTTAAAATCGTTTAGAAAATAAATAATTATTTTAGTGATAATTTCCTTTTCTTTTCGATATTAACTTTAATAAGAGATTTAAGAATTTATCAAAGCACATAAATTTGCAAGAAAATAATTATATTATACTATAATGTTGAAATTTAATGTTTATGTAAGTTTTTTGATTAAAAATATGTATGTATGTATATATATATAAATTAACTTACATCATTATGAATATAATTTTTTATAAGTACATTTCTTTAGTTGATATGTGTGTAGACGTAAGTTTTTTTTTTCAACGACGTAAGTTAATATAACAAAACACAATGTCATAACTTTAATTCTTAAAACAAAAAAATTAAAAGGGTCATTTCGTAAATTTTATAGATGAAAGTATATGTGGGTTTATTGAGTTTTACTCCATTGGATTATTCCATTTTCTACTCCAAAAATATAATTTAATTACAAATAAGATACTTCTGTCTATAAAAATTACGAATTAACCTCGTAATATTATGTTTTTATATTAACTTACATATCATATGTATACATATGAACTTAATAATATGTAATTTTAAATAGTTATATTCGTAGCGACATAAATTTTCTTAGATATACATAAATATTTAATTAAACAAATAGAGTAAATAGCTCAATAACCATGAATAATTGGTTTATTAGCCAACTATCACAAAGAAAGTATAAACTCAAGTAAATAGCAGTGAGAAAGTTGGTATATCCCATTTTAACCCTCCACCACCACCATTAAACCCATCGCCGCTTTCTTCAACCGCCACACATTACCGGATTTGTCGCCGTTTTCTTCAACCGCCACACATTACCGAATCCGTCGTCGCTTTCTCGACCACCACACATTACCAGATCTGTCATCGCTTACAACGACCGCCACACATCATCGGATTTGTCACGTCTCATCTCATTCGTCGTTGTTTCCATTAACCATCACGTCTTAGCGTATCTCCGTCGCTACTTTCTCCATAGCTGCTTCCATTAACCGAACCGCCATAAATCATCGGATCCATCGCTGCTTCCATTAACCATAACCGTTATGAATCACCGGATTCATCGCTGCTTCTCTGGAGTTACTTCCATTAATCCAAACCGCCATGAATTACCGATCCGTCACTGTTACGACTAGCCGCCATGCACCACCGACAGAGAGATATATACGAGGAAGAAAACGTCACGATCAAAGGGTTATTTTGGGGAGTTTTATTTTAACAGTATCATAATCATTCACCTAATTAGCCGAAAGTCTATGTATACCTGATGCAAATATTCAAAAAAATATCTAACAACAAAAAAGTCATCACCGAAATAATTATTTATTTCTTAAAACAAAATTATTTAAAATTTGAAAAAGCATTTTATAAATTAAAAAGTTCAAATCCAAAATAAAGTGGAAAATGAGATTACTTTATATTTAGAATAAAAAATGGGTTTACACCCTTTTAGAGTTAAAAATAGAACGAAGTTGAAAAAGAATTAACTCTCTTTTAAAGTTCGAAGTGAAAAATGAAGTAGAGTTTGAGATGTTTACGTCTCGTGAGAGAAGAGCTAGATTTCATAACCCAAAAAGAAAAAGCATTTTTCGTGTCTTTCACAAAGGTTTCTTTCTAAATAACCTGACAAGATTGTTTTTTGTGAAAAATATCCTTATAACAGAATAATTAATACTCCTAAAAATTAAAATAGTGTAATCACTGATCGAATACTTAGTAACATGTTTCTCGATATTTTGATCAGATTAAGGGATTAAATAAAGACATTAAAAACAAAATCGAATATACATTTTTGTTATTGAAACTTATCAATCTTATAAAATAGTGTTAAGCCAAATGTTTTGGGCTGACACAAATGTTTGATGTAACGCAGCGTTAGCCTATGTGTATTACTGGGTTTCGGTGAATGAAGACCCAAAAGTTGAAAACTTTATTTCTTATTGAATTTGAAAATATAATTGCGTTAGTTGGGGGCTGTAGGCCCATTTAAAAATCACATCTTGTTTTTCTCAAACTATATTACCTATACGCAGATTCATATTTTAAATTTTGTTTCGAGATGGTATTGAAGTTTTAAGCTAGAATTATACATTGACTTTAATGATTTTCAAGATGGTAAAAAAGATCCCAAAAATTGTAGCTAACTGAAACATCATGTTTATCACCTCTCAGAATTATGCGTCATGTTCAGATATCTATTGTAGCTAACTGAAACATCATACTATTATTTACTTTTTCTTATGTAAGATATTTTGTAAGTTGAAACTATCCGACCACTAAACTCTAAAAATGTTGATCATCAATTTTAGTTTCCTTAACGGACCATCGATATCTAATCTTCTTCAACTCCATATTGAAAAAAGCATCTTCGACAACTCGATTTTTATTCTTAAATACAAGTCTTTTTCTTAATGACCCAATTATTATTATCCCTTAATATTTGACCAATGTGAACGTCTTACCACTTTTCCCTTTTTATGATTCACGTGTTCACATGCAAATCGGAGATTTTGAGAATGATTGTACAGTATATGCTTTATTTTTAACCCCACGCCACTAGTCTCGTGATAAAGAAAATCTGTGGTTACAAAATTATATTCGCAAGAAGTGTTTATTTTTATTGTTGTGGGTTGATCAATAAATTTTAGTTTTACATTCATTTCACATTTCAGAGATTATGAATTCAAAATTTCACTATTAAAATTAGTAATTAACCCCATGACTTACGGGAGAAAATTGATATAAAGTTTTGCCCTAAATCGGCCTAAACAAAATTCAATTTTTTGTTAGAAAGTTGTTTAAAGTAAAAAAAAGATTAAAAAAAAAGGATGTTCCAAGAACTTTCAAGAACCTCCACAATGTCTATATGGTCATTTGGAAATAGTTTACACTTTGAGAAGACTGAACAAGATTTCGAAGCGGTTGAACAACAGTTCAAAGAGGAAAGAAATAACAATTATGTTTCCTCCTACTTAAAGTTTTTTTTTTTTGTCTTTTGCCAGTAATTTTGATATATTTTTTCAGTCACACGTTTCAACTTTCAACATGATAAGTGCACCATTTCACTCACATCGATAGGACTTTTAAGGCTATATGGTAGTTACTTTGTGATATTAGAGCTTCGACGATGTAGATATTTATTTACCCAACAAATAGCTCTGAAACTCATTTTTGTGATGCAAACCTTGGTCTTTTGTTAAATGGATTATCGCAATTCATTGTTGATCACCTTAAGATAAGGAATCCATTTCTTTATGGATGCAAATAAGGAATCCCTTTGTAATATAACTCAGTCTATTGATGTTGAAATTAATAACCACAATGACAAAAGTTGACGTCATACATAGGTTGCAACTATATAGTGAAGTTAGGGCGAATAAAGGTTATTTCAAAGTGGTATAGAAAGAATCTTTTGAGGTACATATTTTGGTAAAAAATGTTTAGTGTCGGATTTACAAATACTAGAGCCATCACCGAAATTACAAAATTATTTTTGGGGTTTCAACGTGCGGTTGATAGTGAACCATGAATATTGCAACATCATGAAATCGATTAAAAAATAATATACAATAATGAATATTTTTTTGTGGAGAAAATACAATAATGAATTTGATCACCTGTAATTTTTTTGTTGTTGATTCCGATATGGAATTTGAGACTTCTGCCGTGACTTATTCGTGAATTTGATCATCTGTCATTAGTAACGTTTTATAAAAGAAACTTCTTTGAACTTTGTTTTTTCGCTCTGTAGTTACATTTTTAGGTAACCAATCGTATTTCAACGAGTATGTATCTATATAAACTTTGTTTGCAAATTTCTCAAAATATAATAAGTTTGGATGAAAAATGTAAGATGGATTTTACAAAAAAAAAAAAATGTGAGATGGAGAAAAATAACAAAAATGTATATATAGAAATCTTTTGGTAGTATTCAACTACTGCTTAACGTCTTAGGTTTGATATGGCCATATTGTTGAATTTTAATTTTCGTACTCTGTGTGGAAAGATAGTTTTTTTCTCACGCATCCTCTATAAACTAGAAAAAGTCCAAATATATCTGGATTTGGTCATAATTCACATTGTGACGCAAATGGGAAAACTGGAAATTAAGAAAGTTTTTTTTTCTCTGTCCATTTATACTTTTATTTGAAAGTTTTCATTTTTTTGACATTCATCTTTTATTTAAATAAAATCAAGAATTACATAACACATATGAAAAATAAGAAAAGTATAATTAAGTGTAATTAATTACATAATTAAAAATTTAGAAAACAAAGAAAATGACTTTTAACAATGCTTTTCTCCAAAAAATCTTATTCGTTAACAGATGATCCACTAAGTTATCGTCCTTCCACATTTTCGCAATCGATATAATCATTATTTATGTCTAAATTACCTTTTTAATATAAATAATTATCTTTGCAATTTTTTGTTGTCAAATATGTGTGAAACAAAGGAATAAAACTTTTTATCAAATTTGCAATTGTTGTTTGCTAATCGATAGACTAAATTTTGGATTTATAAAATTTCGTTCGGCTTTGTTTAGAAGATACTTTTTACATGTTCTAAGATATTCAGGTTATGTAATCTAAACATTGTACATGTTCTATAAAATTTAGAAGACAATTTTAGAAAACGTATTTTGCATTTTGTTCTATGTTCTACAAAGTTTAGCATAGAAGTTATAACATTTATTAACAAAAAATAGAATAATCTTCTACTAAGGTTAATTTGAAAACACTACAATACGTATTGTACAGTTGGCTCTTTCTTATGTAAAGTTTATAAAATCAATTCTAAATTATTGCAAAATTCTGAAAATTAAATATTTGAGATCTTTAAAAAGAATCTTGTTGTCTAGGAAATCGAAGATATTGTTAGATTACGTTTTACGTATTCTATTTTTTCATAATTCAATAAAATTATCAAATTTCTTCCCTATATACTTTGCGTTTTCTAGTGACGATTTTTTTTAAAACGGTCCAATTAACCGTTGACATTTTCTTTGAAAAAATATTATCATTCATTAAATAAAAAATGAGAGGAGGAAGCCAACATCAATCAAGAATTTCTAAATCAATCATCTGAACCAACAAATCTTGTTGTAAATTAGTTCCTAAACAATGTTTAAATTTAATAGCTTTGAAACTGATTAAGAGCATAACAGGATTTTAATTAAACTAAAGTATATATCACCCAAACTTAAATATTTAAGTTATACATGGACAAACTCCAAAAAAACATCCTTTATTTCTGATTTTTCGATAATTATCAATAAACTTTTACATCAATCAATTTTCGAATTTTTTTTTTTGGTGAATATCAATTTTCGATTGGGCTAATTTGCTTAATAACCAAAAAAAAATTAATAATTAGGGAACTAACCAAAATAAGCATATGTGGCATAATTTTATTCACTAGATTTACGTTAATTGGTTAGGTTTTTAATTATAAGGCATTTTTAATTGCTAATTGTTTAAGTAGCCCAACATTCTTCTTGATCGGTCAAGATCCAACCTCCCAAATATTCGTAATTGTCTATCTTTTTATCCAACAACGAACATACGTATATTCTTCTTGGGATATTAATAAATTCTGATTTTTCATGCCATGTTTTCATTACCTAATATTTTTTCTTACTAAAATTTCAATATCTCTTCTCTAACACAATTTCAATATTTTAAGTATAACATTAACATCTTTAAGGGATTAGATTGGTAACGTCTTTTGTACGTAGGGAGCAGTTGAACATTCGAACGAACTGTTGGAACAACGATTGTAACAAGCTATTGCAAACATGATTTTTTGATAAAAATGGGCGGGAATGTAACGAAAATCTGACGGTAGTCATACAAGATGTTTGCATATAAAAACGAGTAATTGTAACTAATAATTTTCTTAATTTCAAGTTATTTATTAGTGTATACATATATATAGGGTGTTTACATATAAAGATCGATCAAATAGTGACATTGAGAGAAGGGAGAGAGGGAGGGAGTCATATATATAGCTTTCGCAAATTCACAATTTCAAATATGAATATAAATTATATATCTCAATATCGTCAGTAGGTTGATATGCTAGAAACTCCGGTCTAATTATTTTTCTTTATAGAGAAAACGTTATCAAGTTATAATCTAATAAAGTTGTGAGATTCACGCGCCCCCCAAAAAACTCTCCCAAGCCCCAACTCCGACGAAACCAACGATCTCCATGTCTACTCGAATCTCAGCCTCGCTCGCCGCGTTTCCTCTCTGAGAAGTCATGATCTTAACCCTGGGGACCTCTCCGGTCATCAATCGGAATCCAATCTCGGTCGTGGATCATGAGTATAAGAGTCTGAATGGATTCCGTCTCCCGTTTCGCCCTCCCTCTCCACCACCACCATCACCTGGATCTACACCACCGGAGAAGCGTCTCTCTAGGGATATGGCCTCCGATCTCTCTGTGGTGATGAAGATCCAGACCGCACCTCGCCTGAAACCACCAGATCCGCTCCTCCCAGAGCCGGGCGAGCCTCTTTCACCGAATCCTCCACCATACCCTCTAGATGCTTCTCTCGAGACGGCGCACTTGTTCACCGGCTCAAAGAACCACCACCCCATAAACCCTCCTCCACACCTCCATGACTCATTCCCACCTCTCCTTCCATGGCCGAAACAACAAGGTGAAGCTTATGGTTTATCCAAGCCGCTTAACCTTCGGTCTCCGCTATCCTATGGCTCCCCCTGCAAGAGTGGGATTATCCCGGACGTAAATCAACCACATCTCTGGTGGTCTGGAAGCTCCCTGGAGTGTTCTAATGCACCACCACTGGGTTCTCCACGGCCAGCAAACCGCGAGCATCTCCGCCGATCCAAACTTGTAAGACTTTCCTCCAATCCTTGTGTAATGGATTTTGTTTTTAGGTATTGAGGATCAGCTCATATAGATAAGTTTCACGTAAGATATACTCTCATAATTGTCTCTATAATGGACTTGAAACTGTTGGTTAGTCTAGAATGTCTAGGTTATCAACTTAAGATCAAGTTTCCATCGACTATGTTGGTAAAAGTAGGTGTGAGCGAGAGTAAAACTAGGATCCCTGAATCAATGGTGACTCGATGTGATGGAAAATCGGCTTTGTCTCATGAAGTTGAAGAATGCTTAAGGTCTAGCTCGGTAAAAACTGAAACCGAGCCTTATTGTTAGGTTTGATATTAGTTCCCAAACTACATGGTGTATACCATGAATTTATCTATCTTTGTTTCAGTCTTTATATCACTTTATCATTAGCAATTTTAGTCATTGAGACTCTTGCACAAGGAGCATCTTATGCTATTGTAATCGTTTCAAACATTTAAGTGAATTAAAAAGTTTCGTGTTGCAAAAAAAAAAAAAAAATTATAATCTAATAAAGGTCAAAGTGTTCTAGATATGGTACGTTGAATTTAGTGAAGAATAGAAAGTTCTTAAAATTAATAATTCTGTCATCTCTTTTTTGGTCTTCTATATTGATGTCGATGACTATATAATTAACTAATAACTAATAAATGATATTAAATATTCAATTTGGTCAATATATGTGAGAACAATTAAAACCACATGACAAAAGTGTAAGAAAATTAATGCTTATCCCAAATCGAAAAGGGAAATTGTGGTGTATAACCAACAAAAAAACTATAATTAAAAATCTAACCAATTAACCTAAATCTAGTGAATAAAATTATGCCACATATGCTTATTTTGGTTAGTTCCCTAATTATTAATTTTTTTTGGTTATTAAGCAAATTAGCCCTTCTTCTTTTAAACTTTCGGTTTTGGAAGATGAACTTCATCAGCAATATTTCTTTTTTAATAACGCTCATCAACAATATATTGCTCCTTTATTTGTCGAATTCGTAAAAAATCGAAGAAATATTGTTTACTTTTATTAACCGTTAAAACTAATATTCACGAATTCACGTAAATATGGAAGAGAGTTGCTTCAGTTTCACTGTTTGAAAACTACAATTTCTCTTTTTTATATTTTCAACTAATGATTTTAAATTTGAATATAAAAAACTACTCCCTCCGTTCTTTAAAGATTGATGTTCTTGAAAAAAAAATTTGTTTTAAAAAGATTGATTTTTTACATTTTCTATGCAATAATAATTATAAATTGTAGATTTCAAGACATATTAATTGATTTTATTGGATTGTTATTGGGTCAAACTTATGGAAAATTGTTTAGTACAAAAACCAATACATTTCTAGTCAAACATTAATTTGTTTTCTTAATATGTGTGAAAACTTTAAAAAATCAATCTTTAAAGAACGGAGGGAGTATATGTTAAGAGAGCCCATTATTCACGGTATAATAATTTTAGTTCCAAATAGTATATCATGATTTAATAAAACCTTTTTATCTTTACCAATTAATCTATATTAAAATGTAACAAAAATTATATTTATGTATGTATATATATTTTTTACTATTTATCTCGAGTGCACCTATCTTATTTCGCATCACGATGTTACGGTCTAAGTTAATTGTCTTGTATACAAATGAGATGTGATCACAAATTCAAAAGATTCAAATCGAAATCGTCAACTAATTATATGCTTACAATAGGCGTGATGTAATAATAATTAAATTATGAATGGGACTAATAGTTCAATATACGTTTGAAAAGCATAATAAGACTTTGCCTACGCTCTTTCCCTATTCTTTTGACCAAATTTTTTGCATGCTATATTATGCTACTTGTTATGCCATGCGTGTTTTTTTGGGTTGGATCCAGTATACCTTCTTCTTCTTTTTTTCTTCTTTTTTTGCCTCAATTTATAACTTTATCTGATTTGTAAGTTTTAGTTTTCTTACACCAAGTATTAGGAGATATTGTTCAAGTACAATCTCCACAAAGTATCATAATGTTATAAACTTAGAATAAGAAATTTAGTGGTGAGGAACCCCTGAGATTGACTTAACAACCAAATTGAGTATCAAGATTAGAAGTCTTTCGCTCTTAAAATATAGCTTTGGATATAACAGTTTATCTTGAAACAATCGAGATTTTTATTATGGAGTAGATGATGTACTCATATATTAACATTATTTTCCTATATATTTGCATCACTTTATCTCTTATTATGCATAACTAGGGTTGGACTCGCCCGTTGGGCGAGTTTTGTTTCTTTTGATGTTCTTATGTTATTTTCCTATGTTTGGAAACTATATTATATATAACGTGTACTGCAAAGTATTTATGTTAGTGTATGTCTTTTACATTCATTAACATATTGTAATATCATATGTTCAATCATTAATTTGAGTGTGAATTTTTTTCTTTTTTTTGAATTTTTTCCAATTTGGCATTTGATTTTAAATAAATAATTTTTAGTTTCTAAAAACTTATTATTTTATTTTTAGTTGCTTCTATCTTAACCATATTTTAATCATAATCGCGTAACATGCATAATAATATATTTACTTTTTCTTAAACACTTTAAAAGTATTTTTTTCCTAGATTTTAGTGTTAAAAGCATTGATTCAAATATTGAATTATCAAATAGGTAATTTTTTTGGATCATGGTGTATAACTGCGTACACTTTTACATAAAAATCATATATCATTCTCCCTATATTTTGTTGTATAATTCATGAATAACGAGACCATTCATTTTTTTAACTTTATATATATCAAAACTCAAGATTATTTATTTATTTTAAATTATGGTATTGCAACGTTTTCAATTTTTTTTTATACTTCCAAAAACTCAATTATATTGAATAAATTTTTTTTTTCTTTTGGACAAAACTTGTATTCCAAATTTTTACTTTACTTTCTCCTGAAATTTTTTGATATCCTTTAGTGAAATCATATATCCTATTTCTCATTAAACCTTCAGCCTCATAGCAATCGGCGAAAGCTCAATTATGGTGCTTTAATAATTGAATCATTTAATCTATTTTTGTTTGATTATATCTCATGTCGTTTATTTACATTTTTATTCATTGCTCTTATATGTAAACTCATAATGTTTTGATTATTTTCTAATGAATTTTATTATAAATGATATATTCATTATTGTATTTTTAGTTTGTAAAATAAAATACTCAAATAATCTTAAAACATCGTTCGCGTGATACATGAGTTTTATAATTTTATTAACTTAACGACAAAATTTTAATTTTACCATTTACAGTGTATACCTCTTATCTTTCAAATAATGGTATTATAACACTTTCAAATTTGTCTTTCATCCTTCCATAAAATTCAAATATAACATAATGAACAAATTGTATATTCCAAATTATCATCTTATTATCTCATCTTTACTAAGATGGTTGAGTAGCTTTTTAGTGAAATAATATATATTCTTTTTGTAGATTGACAACTCCTTAACAATTGTTTGACACTGAATTATTTAGGGGGGTTTTTCTTTGATTATTTGATGTCGTTTATAATTTTATCCATTTGTTCTTATATGTATATTTATTTTACATATTTCCAATTTCTTAAACTGATTATATATAAAAGAACTTTTAAGCAAGAAGGTCAACCCGTTGTTTAGAATTTAACATTATATTTATTTCACTTGTTTAACCTATTTTTTACTTACTTGTTTAAACTCTACATATATTTACTGATTTTTCGTTTTTTTAATTTAATTAAAAAGTGTAGTAGTTATTACTAACAATAAATATACATTAACGACATCATCTTTAGTGAGATGGTTCAATATCCTTGTAGTGAAACAATATATATTATTTCTCTTTAGATCAACAATATACATTTAAATTTGTTTTATTTGATTATTTGATGTTGTTTATATTTTTATTCATTTGTTTTTCTAATTTTTGAAACTGAATATATAAATTTGTATTGTTATCATAAAATCTATTTATTGTTGAAATTATATTTACAACAATAAAATACTCAAATTAATTTTACATGTACTACTTTTAGCTATTTATTGACTTATTTTCGTATTTTATATTTAATTAGATTTTTTTTACCTATAAGTAAGAATAAATATACATAAACATGAATTAAATGACACTTAAATTTAAAATTAATTGTAAAAAAATGATTTGCCTATGTGGACACCTTAGATGAAGAGAGGAGTTAGCTATTATATATATGACTAGGGCCTTCCCCGGGCTACGCCCGGATTTTGGTAGTGAATTATTTAAATTTTATGTGGATTTGTTTTATTTTAAGTTGTTTCTCTTTAAGGTTGGTGTTATTTTTTTGTTTTTATATTGACATTTCAATAATTTATCTTTTATTTATGTATATTTGTTGATTGGATTTTTTAGTTTTGTTACGGTTCGATAATAATTTTATAGATGTTTTTTGGTTTGCTTCAGGTAATAAATAATACACAATTTCTTTTCATTTCAATAACGTTAAGATTATTAACCTTCAATGTTTTTTCATTGTAAGTTCTATTCTATGGTTGTTTTGGGGTTCTTGTAATTGAAGTTATAATTCAATTGTTCGAGATTCAAAGATAAGAAATTTTTATGATGAGTTTTAACTGTTTGTATTTTTGATGACTGTGGTTTGTTAATTTCTCTATTCTTTGTTTGTAATTTGTTTGCTATATTTAAATTTGAAGTTTTGCTATCATTCCAATTGTGGGAAAACTTGAACTGATTTTTAAATATGGTTGCACTTACTATAGAACCATTATTTTTTCTTGTGCTTGAATGAAACGAAGTGGTAACTTTAATTAACGTTGTTCTATTGCATAATGCATTCATGGTGTTAACTTTTTGTTTCAAGATAGTGTATGCATGTAAAATTGTAGAAATTTTTGGTTGACAAAACATTATTTGTAATTGGTTTAAGAATTTGATGAGAAATAAACTAAACATAACAGACTTAAAGGAAACAAAGAATTGGAAATGAAAAATGCAAATTCAAAGTTCTTTTTTTCTTTTTCAGATTTCTCGCAAAGTTGGGTAAGGGGTTGCGGTGAGCACACTTGTTTTATCAAATTGTAATATAGTTTGTATATTTCTTTCTTAGTTTTACTTGAATCCTAAAATGTTTTTAAAACATTTACGGCATACATTATAATTTATGGAGCATTTGTATTGAAGATGGAAAAACTCACTATCATATTTGGTTTTAAATTTTTAAACACTATCTAGAACCATGACATTATATTTTTTTATGGTAAATTATAACATTATATAAATGTTCTAGTGAAACCAAAGGTTTATGCTCTAAGAGCATGTTTACTCATGATTTTAGTAGAGTATCATTAGTATTAGTTTAATATTAATTGTTTAATTGAGACTCAAGTATTGTAGCAAAAAGATCATTTAAGTGATACAAACTAAACTCAAATGATACCCAACTATTATATTTTAATCCAATGATTCTCTAATGATACTCTCTTAAATCATGAATATCATTGAAATTCTACTATATTTTGTACAAAGTGTTCTTCATTGCTGAGTATACACAACATGAAAATGCAGAATGTCCTTGTGTGAAAAGGTTGAAGATTTTCCGACCCATCCCTTGTTGTCTTCAATCAATCGTTCCATTAGTTGCAAGGGTTAAGATTGTCCGACCCTAAACAATGATATAATTAGTATGCAACAAAGAGAATCTACTTGAAACACACCAATATATAAACATACCTTTACAGCATAGACGTTGCAAGAAGAAGCTTCATCTAGATACTTCTTGACCGAGTCGAGATAAAGAACGTCTAAAAACCCCTAAATATTGGCTCTGCTCAATGCTTACATAACCAACACATGGTTTATCAAAGCTTGTTGCCTCTCATCTGTGGAACTAAGTTGGTTTCAAACTTTCAGGCTTTTACCGGAGCATAATCTTGGCTCTGTTTTTTAGATAATCTACTGCAAATAAGAAGTAAACACCATTTGAGCAGAAAAATGATTTTGAATTTAACTTTCCTAGAAACCTAAAAGACCAGCAAATTGGAAAGATTATTAAGTTTGGTGGTGGATAGAAATGAAGAGAGTTTCAAGAATTAGAAACAATAGTGAAGACATGTGTCGGTTAGCTTTGTAATTCCAAACTCTGTCATATGTAGAATTAGCATCAAGATCAACCATACGCTATAAACAATAATTCATTACACAATACTTTTTTTTTAAACAATTCATGAGATATTTTCATTAAACATTATACTAAAGAGAGAGGTTTTCTAGCTAGGAGAGCCGGCTAAGAATTTGGGATACCTTATCACAGTTTGCAACACCAAAAACCAGAAACAGAGCCAACTATATCACTAAATCATTAACGATCATAACCTTAAACTACTTGATTACATTCTAAATCAAAGAATAATAGACTTAATCAGCTTGATTACCAGGGTTCACTGTCGTCCACTTGTCAATGGATTTTATTGGGTTTCAGAGTGACGAATCCGATCTTCCACATTCATGATCCCTACTGTGTTTGAAATCGAGAACATCGTCACACTTGCAGAAGGTAGTATCAAGATTGTCAGTTTTCCTTCTCAACCGCCTCCAAAGCACTATCAGTAGATTAGAAAATCCAGCATCATCAACTCTAGCCCATGAAATAAGGACCAAACATAGAATCCAAAGCTAAACCATTATCGTATGAAGCATGGGCAGGTAATGGCATATATACGTAAACTATAGAATTTTAATATAGGCTTACTACATAAAGAGAAAAGTAACTTACCTTGAGAAGAGGAGAAGTAGAGAGTTGTTAGACGGAAATGTTTCACACACGAACAATTACCTTGTCTCGAACATGGCACAAAATCCATAGAAAGAAACACTGAAAAAGCATTCAATCAATTAAGACAACCTTGTATGGTAGTAATAATCAGTTGAAAAATAATGAACCAAACACTTTATGGAAAATGCAGTGAAAGTTGAGCAGCAAGTAATGTAATTCAATCTTGATAGAAGAAAACGATTGCAATAGTCAAAGGATAGTGTATCTACCTTTATAGTTATGGTTTATGGTTAGCATAACACCCATTTCTCAACCCTTTGGATATCAGCCCTGTTAAAAAATGACAGAAGAACAACCAACCAATAAGCTATAATTGCATTTCTTTGATAAAGAGTAATTGATATGCATCCCCAAACATATATGGTTACATTTGGAATAGATGCAGATTAGTTTGATAAGCTGTCTTAACATGGATAGCAAAGTGAGCTACTTTCTAACATTAGACAAGGAAACAAGCAAAAAATCATAGTGTTTTATCTAGCATTGTGAGCTTAAAGTATAAACTCACTTGGAATTATATCAATTTCCCGGCTGCAAGACTTTTGGTGTCATCCTACAAACAGAAACAATACTTTAAATGTAAACCATTGAATCTAGAGTAATGATAATTAAAGAACAAAAAGAAAGAAGTGCAATAACCAACCAGCAAGGAGTACCAACAAAAGTATTTCTCGCACGTTGCCTATCACCGTTATCAAACAAACAAGCAGAGACACCAAAATCTCCATGCTTAATCTCACCATTATCATCAAGAAGTACATTTCCAGCTTTAACATCACGATGACTATGACCTTGTTTATGAAGATAATCAAGAGCTTTAAGAGTTTCTTTCAATACCCTACATATAGCAACCTCTTCAAATCCATCTGAATACGCAGTCTTCATAAGATGCAAACACGAACCTTGTGCCATAAATGGCATAATCACCCATAGACAATGATCAACAGAAAAATGAACAAAACGACCTTATCATATTAGGATGATCAATCAAACTCATATTCTGTGCTTCCCTCCTTATATCATCCTACAAAAAAAAAACAAATCCATTAACACAAGAGATCTCTAGATTTAAACCTAATTTCATAACCGATCGAAGAAGATAACAAACCAGATTGCTATTGCAACGATCGAGATCTAAGCATTTAATAGCGACGACTTCATTAGTAGGAAGAAAAATCGGACGATAAACAATAGCGCTAGCTCCATGACCAACTTCTGCCATAAGCTTATATTCTTTTGGATTTACAGAGAAACCACCTCTTTCTTACCACTTCCACTACCAGCACCACGACCAACGGAAAAACTACTACTACCTCCTCCTACCACCTTCTTCCGTCGTTTTGCACCGAAAACCGCCCTGAATACCACCAAAATCAAATCAAAAACCGGAGATCTCCATTCACGAAATTGAATCAGAGGAATAGTTAAAGGATAGTGTATCTACCTTTATAGTTATGGTTTATGGTTAGCATAACACCCATATTAAGTAATCAAATGATGAATTGTATCAAAAATTGGTAAAAGTGATTAAACGAACCTGGTTTTTAGTGGAGAAGATAGAGGAAACGGAGCAATCAAATTGATTAAGCAACTCATCCATTCTCTTCCTCAAGCTTATAATCTCACGAAAGATTCGATAACCAAATAGCATAAATCATTGGTAATATTTGATTTAACTTGTTCGCTCAAAATTGGAGAGTTTAAGAGGGAAATTAGTTAGTATAAGTTCATACGAACCTTGAGAGTAGAAAAACTGGAGTTGATATGGAGTTAAACTTCCGGCGATTCCCATGATTCCGTTCAAATAAGATTTCTTGTTGACGATTTTGATTTTTGAGCGAAAAAGCAATGGAGAGGTAGAAGAGTCGAGGAGTAATCGTAGGGGTTAAGAGGAATTTAAAGCAATTAAGTGACTGGAGGTAGAAGAATCGTCTGTGTAATGAACAAAAATTAAATTTGGTGAACGAAAGTTTTATATCTTGGTCAAGAGAAAGTTATTGGGTTTAAAGCAATTAAGTGACTGGAGGTAGAAGAATCGACTGTGTAACGAACAAAAATTAAATTTGGTGAACGAAAGTTTTATATCTCGGTCAAGAGAAAGTTATTGGGCTTCTTTTAGTAAATCAGACTTTATAACGAAAATTGTAGTAATATATAGTGACATGGTTGTTTGATAGGCTAAGAAAATTCAGAATTTTGCCCATGTGTCATGCTTAGAGGGCTAGAAATCTTCCCCTTTTATATAAAGGAGATTGGGCATTATTTAGGACTCATTTAGTTTAATATAGCTTAGATTTTCATCTTAGGGTCCTATGTTAGAGTTTGTATATATTTTTTTTTTCTGTTTTACCATTTTTCAGGTGGTATATGTGTATATTTGGTGATATCTAGCTATCTAGAGCTTGAAGGTTGCAGATGAGTGGAATCTGAGTGCAAGGAGTTGTGGAGCTTGAAGGAGAAAGGTGTGGAGCAATTATCAGTCATTGGGCATCGGTGATGACCGATAGACCGCACAGTGAACTGCTGTACGAGGGCTGGTGTATCGGCTGGACCCGATAGAGAAGACAACCGATATCCGTAGAGACCGATGCCGAAGACCCATAGAACGCCCCGTACATCACATGGACCGGCTACTGACCACACAGAATGGACTCAGACTGCACAGCTTATCGATTACACACCATATTGGGAGTGACCGATACCTTACGTTTTTGTTGACTTTTTGGACCGTTTTATTTTTGTTGACCCGTGTTGACTAGAGTTGATCAACTTTTTATGGTTTTGTGAGCAACAAGCTTTTTTGAGATTTTTCTTCAAGTTCTTGCTTCGTTAGAGAATTGTAAACAATTTTAATGTTCTAAGTACTTCAATTTTAAGTTTTAATCTTGTTAAAGTTGCAATCTTTAAGCTTTTTTGTCAATCGATTTATGCTTTTAAGTTCTTTGCTTTCATCTAGCTCGGTGAGTAGTCTTTTTTTTTAGCTAAGGGTTAGTAGAGTAGGGCTTATAGAGTGCGGTTAAGGTTACCGACGGCTCATTAGATGGTATCCTCAGGCTTAGGTGAGCTTAATGCTCAGTTCAAGATTGATCACTTGGATCTTGGTCTTAAGCACGTTCCCGCTGGATAGGTGTTTGTGGAAATCTTTGAATCACTTTTTGCTTGTCATAGTGTCTTCTACCATGAAAGTTGATGTAGTTGTGTTATGTGAGCTAATTAGACATTGGCGATTATGCTTGGAGAGCCTTTGAGTCTGACCATGAAAGTTGATGTCGGAACAAGGGCTTGACAAAATAGTATTGCACCACGACATTGGGCTTGCTTGTTTATGTGGTTCATGCTCAAAGATTGAGCTTAAAGTAGGAGCCTTAATTTCTTTAACCGCACCTTGAGAGCCCTTGGTCAGTTGCTAACCCAACGCCCAACTCGTCATCTCATATTTAGTCATGCATCATCTTTGTGGAGCTTAAAGTTCTTATCTTTATTTTATTGCTCTTCTTGTGACTTATACCAAACCCCCTTTCTTATTGCTTTAGCTTAGTTTGAAATTTCTATGGCTTAGTACTCAAACCATGCTTTCTTGTTCGATTTCATCCTTGCTACGATTGAATTATGAGCTAGGTTATTAGCATTTCTTGATTTGAAGTAGTTGCATTCTAAAAGAAGTATCATTAGCTTCCATGTTGTAGAAAACTGCTCATGAGTAGATAGGGAATATTTATGGAGTTTTACGTGCCTAGGTTCGGATCCTGGATTCCACGTTACAATTCAATTTGGATTCGTGTCTTCAGTTTGGATTACGACGCACTTGAGTACTTTCCTTATGTTCTATTTGATTTTTCATGCCATTGTCTTGACCAGACGACTATTCTATGGCACATGACTCCTTGTACTACTAGCGACATCTGATATGTTGATTCAGGCGTCGAAGTGCTTCCTCATAATCAGCCTTGTTAAGCTTTATTAATTGATGTGCAAAGTATAGACCACATGCTTTTATTCTAACACTTATAAGGTGAAAATGCTTTTACCCGTTGACTGAGAATTCGAATATTGGAAGAGAGGGATACCTATTTTAGCCGCGATAAAAGGATACTTTCTACCGTACCCGAGCTCTTGATAAGAGGACTCGGGCCACATACTCCTCGTGATGGGCTTCTTACTTGTCCTCAGAACCTTTTCCTCCGAGTTGCAGGCTCCATTATAGCAGATCGGGCCCAAGTTTCTTCTTCATATCATCATATGAATTCATGCCATTATAGAGTCAATACCAAATCTGTTTAAAGAGTGTTATTCGATAATAAACTCCATCTAAAATGTTAAAAATTCGATTATGTGGCTAAAAGCTATGTTGCATGGAATCGGAAACGGGTACGCGGAAACGACAGAAAAAACAGGAAACGGGTACGTTTTGGAAACGTCTATATATATACATATATATATAATATTATCTTGAAAAAAATATTAAAAATTAAAACCGTATTAAAAAGTATTTGAAATAACAAAAATCCAATACATAGATATTAAATAGCTTAATTAAAAATTAAACAAATAACATTCAAATTCAAATATTTAGACTATCATCTTTATTTTAGGTTATCATAATGAACGATTATAGAAGAAAAATAATATGAGTGTTTCATAATATGTTTTTAAACTTATTAAGTAATAAATAGATCCATATATTTTTTAAATATTTAATTTATTTTCAAAAAATCAAAAATCGCGTTTCCAAAAAAAAAGAACCGCGTTTCCATTGCGTTTCCAAATCAATAATTTTAGGAAACGCGTTTCCACCGCGTTTCCTCGCGTTTCCACCGCGTTTCCATCGCGTTTCCGATTCCGAAACGTTTCCGAAACGGGAAACGCTCATTCAATAGAGTTTCCGTGTAACCTAGGCTAAAAGTAATTCATTTATCCAATATTATTATTTTATTTTTTTCATGTTCCGAACGTTATTTTAAACATATTTTTTCATTCTTAATTATGTAATGAAATAGAAAAACTTTTTGAATAGCAAATAATAACTAGCCACCTGAATTGAGTTACATATATTGTACTTGCTTTCAATTTGTTTTGTACAGAAAAATATATAAATGGAGTTTTTCTGTATATTTTTCCTAGATATATAATGTGATAATAAACACATGTATATAAAATTTATGTTATCAACTAAAAATATTATTCTAAAAGCAAAAAGTATATGTGCATAAATTCCATTCTAATTTTCAAAATTTGTGAGAATTTTTTTGACTTAATAGTATATAATATCATCAACCAATCCAATATCCAATAAATTACAAACATATGTTGATATAGTGCTGCACATACTCATCTATTCAGTTCCATGTACTTTAGGTTGATCGAAACAAACAAAAACAGCAATTCAACAGTGACGTGAGATGAGGTCCTAACTTCTACGGCATTCTAGAATACTTATAACGTATCATCAAACTGTTTTTGATAAAATGTTTGGTTTGGTTAGTAAAAAAGTATATTAATTGGTCAAGTATTATTATCACATCCGTTTATTTTAAACAAGTCTTCTTTCCAACTACACGTGAGAATCATTAGGTGAATCTTCCATTAATTCGTATACTTTTATATCCACCACCAACTTTCTTCAACCTTCGAAGAATAGTTTTCTTTTATAATACACATTTATATGATCTACATATAAGCTTTGATTCGATGATCAGTTTCCTCGGTATATTATACATATTAGGTCGGCTATATATCTATATACACATATGATATGACACATATTGCATGCAAAACATGGAGCACAAAAACGAAGAAAACTTTGTACGCATTAAAACACACTAATAAGCATATATAATAATATTAAAATGTTTTACTAACGCACTCATTGTTTAAGTTGAATCATTTTTCCGAATTAAATGAAAATGTATGTCTTTTATTTCATCCAACAGTCACCTTTTTCGCCTGATCACATGATTTTTTTCCTTTTTGAGCAATCATTCACACACACACAACAACAAATAATTTAGTAGGACCATGAAATAATATAACACGGCATGAATAAAAAGCATCTTCTTAACAAATTACTCTAAACTAATTTCGATTACTATGGGCGATATATAAGAATTTTCTTTATGCCGTCATAAAGTTGGTTAACTTTACCCTTTACAAGTTTCTATGGTTCACATTTAGCAGCATCTCAGTTTCTCAACTCTTGCCGTGTCTATAAATTCACCTAATTGACTTCATCTTCTCTTCATCCTCACATTAAATACTTCTCTCTCTTCTTTGCCTCTCTATCTCCTTTGCAAATCAATATGGCTAAGTTCACAACCATTTTCTTCATGGCTCTCCTTCTTTGCTCAACGCTTACCTACGCAGCCAGGCTGGTTCCGACTATAACCACCGCTTCTTCCAACGAAATCACCGTCAAGGTTTGCTAACTTCTTTGTTTTTCCTTGAGAATATTTCAATCGAAGCATATCTATCACAGTGATGTACAATATTATCAGAAAAATCACTTGTAAAAGTTTTTCCCAGTGATTGGCATATATTAGCTAAATCTAGAGCTGTTAATATGTTCCATTCCACGTATTACAAGGAAATAATACCGTATATTATTCTCTTTTTAGCACTTCGTAGTTTCACATAAAAATTCTGCATAAAGACCTTTTAGTATAAGCTTTCGGCTAAAGTGTTTCTTTTTTTAAAACTCCCAATAAAGTTACATGCATGATCCTTAAGATACTACTCTTCCTATTTTCAAAAATTCAAAAAATTCAAAACTCGAACTATTTGAACCAAACCGATCAGAATACCCAAATGTCTCACAAAGTTTTTTAAAATTTTATATACCGGAAGTAATTTAGAAGTCAACACTGACGTACATATTTTGTTATTATGTGTATAGGAAATTGAAGGAGATAAAGTTGATGAAGAAGAAAGCTGCAAAGGAATTGGAGAAGAAGAATGTTTGATTAGACGAACACTTGTTGCTCACACCGATTACATTTACACTCAAAATCACAAGCACTAAATTCATATATCAGACTAATTAATTTACTAATTAGTAATTACACTATCAAACCTATCATTATACTTTCTGTTTTCTGCCCCTTTTTTTAATTTTGTCATTGCTATTTTATCTTTCGTTGTTACTTTGAGAGATTATTATTCATACTCGTTGTATAATTATGGATCTTAAAATAGCTTTTTGTATGGTTTATATAAAAAGTCACAACAAAGATTTGATTCTCTTTCTGAGTTTGGTTGTAACCACCAGCTGTATTTTGTCTTAAAATTAGACGCGTTGACTGGAACCAAAAAAACTAACAGTTGACTTTTCTAACACCGCTCTGTCAACACAGGCTTTCTAACTGGGCCAATGGAATATAACAGTTAATTATGGGCTTAAGGCCCTCAAACACACCCAACATATTATTCTGAAAAACTTGAGGGAAAAAGAACAAGCCCCTTTTGAATGCGCTAGAGTTTGTATCATAATTTATCTCGACGTGCTTGAAATATTGTACCATTCTAAGATCTCAAAGTAATATTTCGACACAAGTGTGGTTGGCCCAAACGATTAGAGGGGTGTTATAACACGACTACCGAATAGTCATGGGCATTCCATATGCGGTTCTCAGTTCGGTTCTTTCGAATTTTGGGTAGTTCGAAGTAAGGAGATTTAAGATTCATGTAGAAACTAATTTTTTTCGGGTTTGGATCAGTTCGGATAGATCTCGCTTCAGTTTGGTTCGGATGATAAGAACCACAAAAAATATTCCTATTTGGATCGGATAATTTTACCGAACTATCTGAAATACTAAAAAAAACTTAGTTTAATTTTAATGAAATTTGGTTCAGTTATGTTTAATTTTCACAAATACATAACTATGGACATTCGAATATTTGGTCTGAGTATGTGTCTAAACATAACAATTATCTTCGGGTTTATAACTGTAATTTTGAGTATTTTTGTTATTTCAAATTTAATTATAATTAATATATTGGGTATTATTATAAATTATACTATAATATATGTACTTATTATAATATGCTTGCTAGATTAAATTTGAGAACGAGTGGGGAGAAAAGAAAGAACAAGAGATTGAAAGAAAGCAAACAAAGAGTAAGATAGAGGTGTATTAAGTTTCTTATGTACCTATTATTATAGGAGGTAATCTCTATTTATAGTGGTAGTAAATCGGTAAGTTTCTATCACTAAGTTACGTTGGTAACTATATTAGTATATATTAACAGGATAGTTATCCTTTATAATGGATATTATCTCATCAGATAATATGATATTTATCATCTTATTAAATTATATTTATCCATTCCTAATAGGTATTTAATTATATTTTGATTTTTTTGTCTCTAAATGCTATGATTTCTGCCATTTCTTGAATTTTCATATGTTATTTATAATTTATTAGAGTGGTTGCATGAAAAAAAAATTATACTAGAAAAGAAAAGAAATACAACTTAAATAAAACTCAAGAAGAGAGGGATAAGAAGGAGAAGCCGCCAGGAAGGAGAAAAGGCGGTCACCGATGAGATGATCGAGCATTGCTTGGATGGATGTAACTGAAGCTGAAACGGAGGTGAAGATGTGTCACTTGGAGGATGAGTTTGATGACTATGGAATCATGGGATGACAGTGGTATTCTCAGCTGTATGATCCAAAATATTGTTGTCGAAAGCGTTGTGGGAGGAGTTAACCAAATTATGGATGCCAATGGGAGCCATACCAGCAGAGAAGGGACATTCATAAAAGAGGTAGCCATGAATTTATATTCGCCAAGTACATAAGACAATAATCTAGAAAATTCAATCTCAAGATCTCAGTCTAGCTCGAATTGGTAGACGATTCTTAATGGTATATCAAGTAATAAAGCATGATGTGGGACAAATAATTTACTCCAAACCACTTTACTCCAACGGAAAAGAGGAGTGTGTTCACGCAATTGTTCTAAAAAATGTTTAGAAAAAAATGTTGGTGAGAACGTACCTATTAGCTTCCGCCATAAGAAGATCTATAACCCTTTGAATTCTCTAGAAGAGCTATGGTTGTAAGAGTGCAAGAAAGTTTGCGTTCTCTCATATCTTATTTCCGGCATTCTCCGACCGTCGTTTTAAGTGGTTTCGATAACTCGAGCATCTCTTTTAACTCTCAACTGTCTTGGACTATTCTCTCCAATGTAATCAATGAGCGATCCTAAATGAGTCCAAGAGTCATACCAAAACGAATATTTAAATATTTCATATAATTCGGATACCAAATCGGTTTTAGTTTAGATTTGGTTAAGTTTAAATATCATGTTTTAAAAAGAACAATTTATATATTTATGATATTCGGTTCAATTTTGTTGGTTATGTTTAATTTCTTATGGATAATTTTTTGCACCTACTACCGAACATAATTTGAGTTCTAAATGTTGCATTTGGAGAGGATGATTTATGTTCGTGGAGTAACCACAATCAGAGTCGGCCTGAATGAAAGCAAGGGAAGCAACTACAGTAAAATCTCTATAAAGTAATACTCGATAAAGTAATAAACTCGATAAAATAATAAATTTTGTCGGTCTCAAGTCGGGTCAGTACAAAATTTAACACAAATCGATAAGATGATAAGATAATAAGTTTTTCAAAAATCATATACAAATATATGGTCCCATTAATATCATAAAATAATAATTGCTATATATTTTTTTCATTTTATAGTAAGTAATGTTTTACAATAAATAAATTATTTTGAAATATATTATATTTTCAACTTTTCTTAGAGAATTAATTATTTTTTATTGTTTTAAATTATTTATATTTAGTAAATTATTTTATTAGTGGTTAAATTGTGCTTTATTATAAATTTATCAATTTATTATTATTTTTAATTTATTTTAAGTATTACTTATAAAGTAATAACTATATAAAGTAATAAATTTTGGTGGTCTCACCATTATTACTTTATAGAGTTTTTAAAATACTTAGGCCTTTTCTTTTTATAAATATTTAAAGCACCAATTATTATTATTAGAAATCGTCATTATCTCACCTGACTTAGCGGGATCGAAACTAGTTGTTATGTTGTTATTACTTTTTTTTTTTTGTTAATTTATGGTTAATGGGCCAACTAAAAAAATTCTGCTTGAGACGCTGGTGAAGTCGGATTGTGCAACACTCTGAGATCATTATAAAGAATAGAGGAATTAGGTTTAAGCGTAAAATTACCAAGAAAACAAATACATAAAAGATATGTATAGAATTCTCTAGTGAAATCAGTGTCCTCAATAGGGAAGAATACATCAAATATTTATACAAGTACAAAGTCGGTCGAAATAACCCTAAAAGATAAATGGAGAATTTCCTAAAACATCAAAGGAAAATATACTAATTCTGAGTATTTCTTTTTATCCGAACTAAATCTTTTTATCCGATGTTTCTCCCAGGTGGATCCTCGCTGGCCCATCTTTCGAGTTATCCTACGAACTTCTGTATCGGGTATGGTAACGGGTGTTAAACCTGATATCACCCGGCACCCATCCTATCTCACGGCCGGCTCTTAAAGCTTTTTTGTAGTGTTAGTTTATGGTTAATGGGCCAACTAAAACTTTTTGCGTAGAGCCCATTCTATCTCAGGCCGGCGCTGACCACAATTATTATCAAAAGTCTCAAACCGAAAACCGAAAACTTTGTGGTTATACAAAAAAAAAATTAAACGCAATTGTATATATGAGATTAGCCACAAATTGTTCTATCTATAAAAAAAAAAAAAAAAAAAAAAACGGATGCCTTTAGAATTATGGAATGGTGCTATAGTTACCATCTATTACAGAGAACATTTGAATGAGAGAATTGGCATTGTTATGAGATTATGCACAATTGAAGTGGTTTCAGGGAAGGCGAATGTTTGGGTTTTCTGATATATCATGGTTTTTACCCGTTTTTGACCATGATTTAACCCGGTTTTATCGAGTCTTTTCGGTGTTTTTCGAGTGTTTTAGAGTCTTTGCAGGTTTTTGTACGTGTGGAGCTTAATTGATGATTATGGAACGTTTTGGAGCATTGTGGAAAGAGGAGCTGAAGTCGTTAGAACGGAAATTCAATTGCCGTCAGATTGGCGTGTCTGTCGATCGACATACATGGTGGTGATCGATCGACAGCTACGTTACAACCTGTCGATCGACAGACACATAGACGATCGATCGACAGGCCTTCCCAGAAACCGACCTAATACGTTTTAAAGAAGGAAAATTGTTCCTTTTCGGGCCAGAAGTTACCAATAGACCGTCATAAAAGCCCACCACGAGTTTTACCTCTATAAATAGTTTATTTTAGGTTTTTAGATCAAGAACTTCAGATTTTACTTAACAAAGTTTAGAGAGAGATTTTTAGGGTTTTTAGGGAGACAAGTTTACTTCATACTTTGAGATTCTTCGAACCCTATTGTAATTCTTCTTTTACTCTTTCTTTATGCAGTATTATTCAGCTATGATTTGCTTTGCTGCCATGTCTGAGTAGTTTGCTTGTTAGGTTTAGGGTAGTTCGAATGGAATGAAGATGAATTGTTAGGGTAAACTCACTTGTTAGGATTATCTGTTAGGTTCTTCACCTAGATTGCTTTAACTCTGATTTAGAATTGATCACTCTAAATTAGCTATCTTAGGTTGATAGATTGACACGAAAGTGTAATTGATTAGCCAGAACTAGATCTTAGGTGAGCAAAATTACTTATTCGCAAAGAAATTTGGTTTAGGGATTTTGTGAACAAATTGGACTTGAATTTAATGCTTGTTTAAATTGATTGAATTCGCAAAGAAATTTGGTTTTCTAGGGTTTAGACATAGTTAGTTTTCGCAACGACAGTTGGTTAATTATACATTAGTGTTCCAAGTTCTAGAACGGTTCTTAATTAAATCCTGATTTTGTTTAACCTGCAATTCTGATTCATCCTGAGAATTACCCAAAAGCCTAACTCTTTGTTTAATTGAATTTTAAATCAACAATCTTCCTCTGTTTCAATTTGCTTTTGTCTTTATTTTACTTTATTTTACTTAGCCGAATTTGAAGTCAATATTCCTATCGTTTGATTTGACTCCCAGTGATTCGACCCCTACTACGACGACCTCTTAATTTGAGAGAGTAGCTCAGGGTAAATTTGAGCATATCAAATTTTGGCGCCGTTGCCGGGGAGTCAAAATCTTCCATAGGATTTTGATTCTAGAATTCTGACTAAGTTTTTATTTTCGTTTTTACGCGTTTTTCTTTTATTTTTGGTGTTTCAGGTTTATGCCTTCTAGCAGAACCAGAAGCAACAAGGATAAAGAGTTAGCGGATTTTGTTCCAGAGTTGGGAATTTTGGAAAGGGAAAACAGACGACAAGCAAAGTTAGCTAAGATGGTTAATCGAGCTGTAGTAGTTTTTCGGAATGCTGAAGGAGAGAATGTTGATCGAGATGGTAATCGATACAACAATCAGGGAGACCCCATTGATGAAGCTGGTAATATCATCGAGTTTGAGGATCCGATTGCAGCAGAGCGTGCTGAGCTAGATCGTCAAAGGGTTGAGTTGGAACGTCAGCTAGCTGATCTAGAGCGTCAGGCTCAGGCAAATCGTCAAGCTCGGGAAGTTGTAGTGAACCGACGCACTTTGGGTGATTATAACCGACCTGAAGAGTACTATGCTAACAGGGCAGCGATCCGAGCTCCTGGATTCGCTAGGCAGGATTTTGAGCTGAAGCCTGCTTTCTTCTCATTAGTAGCTCAGCATCAATTCCATGGACATCATACAGAACATCCCATGGATCATCTTGAGAGGTTCGAAGACCTCGCATCTAGCATCAAGGCAAATGGGGTGTCTCTCGATTACGTCTTCTGTAAGCTATTCCCACACTCTCTAGCTGGGGATGCAGCCTACTGGCTGAAGCAGTTGGAGCCGGGCTCACTGACCACTTGGAACGATATAAAGAATGCTTTCCTCAGTCACTTCTATGATGAGTCACGTTCAGAAGATCTCCGAGCTAAGATCCAAACATTCTTTCAGAATCAGACAGAATCTTTCAAGGCTGCATGGGAAAGGTTCAAAGGATATCAGAGAGATTGTCCTCATCACGGATTTACAGAAGTTCAACTGCTGGGTATCTTCTACAGAGGAGTGGATTGGAAGCATCAGATGGCTTTAGATGCTGCGAGTAATGGGAACTTCAAGACCAGGTTCCCAACTGATTGCCTTGAGCTCATAAAGAACGTGTCTACTAGCAATAGTACAAAGAAGATTGATGAGGAAAGGAGACGAGGAGCTGGTCAAACAAATGGAGCTGAGATTGTTGAGGAAGATGTTAATTACATCAACCAGAATGGCTACCAGAATCAGCGGTATGGGAATCAGTCAGAGAACAAGGGATACAACAACTACAATCAGAGGAACTACGGATCTTCATCGTATCAACCGATTCCCTCTAAATCTTCAGAAAGTGACGTGAAGAGGATGTTCGAACAGCTTCTTGAGGGGCAACAAACCCTAACGGTAAATCTCAATGCGAAGATTGACAGTCTCTACACTGATCTTAATGGAAAAATAGAAGCCATCAACATTCACTTGAAGAAGCTTGATATTCAGGTTGCTCAGACTGCTGAAAACGTAAAGAGACAAGAAGGTCGTCTTCCAGGGAAATCTGACATGAACCCAAAGCATTTCTCCAATTCAATCACGTTGAAGGGTGAAGCACAAGTGATTCCAACAATTGGGAAGTGTGAAAACCTAGATTCTAAGTTCGCAGAGACCCTGTCGATCGACAGACCTGGGGGTTGTCGATCGACAGCTTCAGGTAATTTCTGTACGAAACCAATTTCAACAGCCCTGTCGATCGACACACCTGATGAGTGTCGATCGACAGCCCGGAAAAATGCAGAAATCCTCGAATGTCAGTCTGAAACTGCCATTGAACGTGTCTACAAGCCCAAGGTTCCGTACCCAAGGAGTCTGTACCCTTCATGCACCGACCAAGGCAGTGACAAAGCACCTAAGGAGAAAGGGAAACAAGCTCCAACATCATTGAGGAAGCTGCCAAAGTTGTTGAATCCAGGGATGTTTGTGGTTCCTTGTTCGATCAATGGTGTCGAATTGAAGGATTCTTTATGCGACACAGGAGCTAATGTGAATGTTATGTGTGAAGTTGTTGCAAAGAAGCTAGGAATCTTGGAGTTACAACCCTTAAGGACTCCTATCGAGCTCATAGATAGATCATGTACGATTTCTAAAGGCTTCATTCCTGACGTATCGATTCAAATAGGAGACTGTCTTGTTCCTACGGACTTCTACATCATTGAGAGAAAGGATGAAATCTGTAAACCATTGGTTCTTGGTGCACAGTTCCTTGCAACAGTGGGAGCAATGGTGGATTTTCCTAATAAGCGAATCTCCTTCTCGAACATCGACAAGAATGTCTTCTATCCTTCGGTTCTTGTCACATCAGCTTCCTGTATGAGTGTCAGTGTTGGAGGTACGCTGGGTTTTGAAAATGAGACGAAGAAGGTTCAAAACGTTCTCAAGTTGGCTCCTCCCATTCCACGTCGTGATGACAACATTCCAGCAAGTCTCAAGAGCGAAGTGTCCCCCAAGGTGAAGCGCAGAAAGACCTCTAAACCATTCTCCAAGTTCAGAATTGTAATTCCTTTGGAGTTGAGGGAGAAGGGAGAGGTAGTTGTCCAAGAGATGTTCGAAAACACTATGAAGCTCTTTTCTGGTATTGTTCCTTGCAAGTCTGGGGGAGTGCATTTCAGTGATCCACCTCCAGCCTGAACATCATCCGCAGTCAAGCTAATGACTGAAAACAAGCGCTTGGTGGGAGGCAACCCACCTGTAAGTTTTTCTTTTCTTTTGAGTCATTTTTCTTTCTTTGAGTCAGTTTGTTCTTTCTTTCTATTTGATTTCTCAAAATTTGTGGAACTTGCTGTTTGCGACTCTTTGCTGTGGTATTTGATGGTATTTTGTTTCAGTGATCTTCAGTTTCTCTTTAGATTTCTCCAACAACATCAGTCGTCAAAGCCAAGATTTCAGATTTTCGACGAACCTGTCGATCGACAGACCTGGTGGTTGTCGATCGACAGCCCCAATAAAGCCCTGTCGATCGACACACCTTATCGTGATCGATCGACAGGCCAGCAGAACAGGTCCGAATTTCATTCTTTTCACAAATTTTCTGACTTTTTCTTTTCCTTTTCGCCAATCTCAGATTTAATAACACTGGGACAGTGTTGTTTAAGTCTGGGGGAGGTAATTACTAACATAGTTTTCTATTTTGGAGTCGAAAATTTGTTTTTATTGAGTCAAAATGTAGGGAATAATGATCTTTCTTAGGAATAAAGCTTAGTTTTTGAAACTTTTAGCTGTTGCGATGAAGCCTTTGGATGGAACGAATTCGAAATCAGATGATAGTACAGGTTCCCCTCTTATCGCAATTTGCAGAACGAAGTAGATCAAACTCCAGACTAGCACACTTGATCTCCATTTCGCTATATTCTCTTTGATGATATCACGACAGTAAAACATTCAGGACTCCTTATTCTCTTTACCACTCTTTGTTGATCCTGAATGGCCAGCTCACTTTTAGTTGGTACCCAACCCCTAACCTTAACCTTTTGTTCAAACCTCATGCGATCTTTCTCCTTTTGTTTTATGTGCAGGCATGTGTATAAACTCCAGAGAGAAAGAGGTCCGACGCAGTTTTTCATTCACAAAAATTGCACAGGAAAAGGATTTGGTAGGAGTACTTGAAAAAGAGCAGCAATGCTAAGCATTCCTTGGGATTTAATACACAACAATGGTAATTTTCGAGACTAATATCTTTGTAAAATCATTTCCCCCCTTAGAGCTAAAAAAAAAAAAAAAAAAAAAAAAAAAAAAAAAAAAAAAAAATCTTTTATTTCGAAAAATAAGTAAGGGAAAGGGAAATGATTATTTTAATAAGTCTCTAGCTTCAAAAGAAAATCCCAAGGAATGAGAAGGTTGGATGTGGAAAGTGGAACATGTTATTAAATGAAGATCTTTGGTTCCTGATAACGTTTTGGAGGAGAGAGTGCAATGTGAATGAGAAACTGTGGGCATCAACTGGACCCGACTCTCTCTTGTGATTATGCATAATGTCTGCATCCACCAAATAAAATCCGGTAACCCTAAACACTCTTTAGCTCCACTTAAACACAAAAGCCTTTTACATCACACCTAGCCCTTTTACTTGGTTGATATCATTGGAGAGAATTCCATCATCACTTCGATTAAGTGTGCGACAGTTTGGAGGATGTGAAACTGATGGGTTAGCAGGTTAAGATTTGAGGTCCAACCTATGATGGTTGAGATTCGTGACCGCCAAAGGTACTTTGTTTATATACAGCAAAAGAGTCAAGAAAGCAAAGCAAAGTTTCAAAAGATAAGTAAGTTCTCGCGATTTTCAAACCTCGACTTCATTCTTAGTCTCTAGTTTGCTTGAGGGCAAGCAAAAGCTAAGTCTGGGGGAGTTGATATATCATGGTTTTTACCCGTTTTTGACCATGATTTAACCCGGTTTTATCGAGTCTTTTCGGTGTTTTTCGAGTGTTTTAGAGTCTTTGCAGGTTTTTGTACGTGTGGAGCTTAATTGATGATTATGGAACGTTTTGGAGCATTGTGGAAAGAGGAGCTGAAGTCGTTAGAACGGAAATTCAATTGCCGTCAGATTGGCGTGTCTGTCGATCGACATACATGGTGGTGATCGATCGACAGCTACGTTACAACCTGTCGATCGACAGACACATAGACGATCGATCGACAGGCCTTCCCAGAAACCGACCTAATACGTTTTAAAGAAGGAAAATTGTTCCTTTTCGGGCCAGAAGTTACCAATAGACCGTCATAAAAGCCCACCACGAGTTTTACCTCTATAAATAGTTTATTTTAGGTTTTTAGATCAAGAACTTCAGATTTTACTTAACAAAGTTTAGAGAGAGATTTTTAGGGTTTTTAGGGAGACAAGTTTACTTCATACTTTGAGATTCTTCGAACCCTATTGTAATTCTTCTTTTACTCTTTCTTTATGCAGTATTATTCAGCTATGATTTGCTTTGCTGCCATGTCTGAGTAGTTTGCTTGTTAGGTTTAGGGTAGTTCGAATGGAATGAAGATGAATTGTTAGGGTAAACTCACTTGTTAGGATTATCTGTTAGGTTCTTCACCTAGATTGCTTTAACTCTGATTTAGAATTGATCACTCTAAATTAGCTATCTTAGGTTGATAGATTGACACGAAAGTGTAATTGATTAGCCAGAACTAGATCTTAGGTGAGCAAAATTACTTATTCGCAAAGAAATTTGGTTTAGGGATTTTGTGAACAAATTGGACTTGAATTTAATGCTTGTTTAAATTGATTGAATTCGCAAAGAAATTTGGTTTTCTAGGGTTTAGACATAGTTAGTTTTCGCAACGACAGTTGGTTAATTATACATTAGTGTTCCAAGTTCTAGAACGGTTCTTAATTAAATCCTGATTTTGTTTAACCTGCAATTCTGATTCATCCTGAGAATTACCCAAAAGCCTAACTCTTTGTTTAATTGAATTTTAAATCAACAATCTTCCTCTGTTTCAATTTGCTTTTGTCTTTATTTTACTTTATTTTACTTAGCCGAATTTGAAGTCAATATTCCTATCGTTTGATTTGACTCCCAGTGATTCGACCCCTACTACGACGACCTCTTAATTTGAGAGAGTAGCTCAGGGTAAATTTGAGCATATCATTTTCCTTTGATGAGTACTAGAACAGGAACAGGAACCATCAAGAAGTAGCTGACCACAGTGGAAACTGGAAACCTAAAAATGTTCAAACTAAAGCCTTTAGACCTCGGGTTTATAATATTGTTTTCGGTTCAATGCATGCGGTTCTTGCAATCAGACATTATCATATACGTAAAAGATCATTCCAAATGTCATGGTGTAGATGTTGCAACACACACGATTTAAGAAACCTATATTCTTTATCAAGTATGCGGCTGAAGGTAGATGATCAAAGTTGAAAAAATGTGTGTTGTTTTTTTGGATAACTTCATTACATATTTGGCTTCTTCTCACAAAAGAAGATATAAAACTTTGTCTCATCCACTCAGCAACTATATCCACCCCGTATTATCCACAAGAAACAATACACAAAGCGACGAAATGAAATAATAAGTGTGTAAACCATATATTGACCCACACTTATCATTATCCCATTATCCCATTATCCAAAACATTCAAACCAACCCATACATACCCATTTTCTTTCTTTCTTTCTTTCTATCCATAAGTAAAAAAAAAAACAATCATCTTTCTCAAATAAAACAAAAAGACAAAACAAATTTTACAACGAATTTGATTGAATCCAAGAATTACCAAAAGTGTATCTCTTGTCTTTTAGCCTGATGATGATCAGTTTCTTGGAGTCAGCATCCATGGAGCTTCAACAATCTGTAAACACAAAGACAAACATAAACTATGAACAAGAGATGATTTCACTCTCACATATCTCCTTGTCTCATTTCCTCTCTCTCTAACTTTCTCCACATAACTCTCCACTTTACCATTAGCTCTCTCAATCATCACTTCTAACAATGATCTAACCGTCTCAAACGTTACTCTCCCGGTTAAATCCACCACATATTTCCGGTTACTCGGTACACTCAACGAACTCGATACCCGATCAACCCAATTGGATTTTGTCGATCCAACGGTTAGCCTTGAATCATCTTGACATCGGTTTAAGTCCGGTTCTATACTAGTCCGTCTTCTAGACGCTCTCACAAACGTTTCAACCGCACCGTTACATATCGTCACGAGCGTTTGCTTAACCTTATCTTCGTGTTTCGGATTAGTTAAACCGGCGAATAAATCATCAAAAACGTTCACATCAACTGTCTTATCTAAATAAACGAAAACCGCAGTAGTAACGAAACGCTGAACGCAATCGCCGATTAATTCTCTACCGTCTTCAGAACAAATCGCGTTTAGTAATTTAGACGAAATCGGAGATTCACCGGAGACGGAGGAATAGTAACCCACGACTAAGTTTCTAGCGAAGCTACCAACGATAGCTGAAACGAAACCCGACCCGGATTTTGTAAACAGCTTATCCATGACCCGATCTGTAAAACCCGACCCGGATTCGTCGTTACCGGAATCTAATCGGTACCCACGGAGTAAACCGACGGTTAAGGCTTGTGTGAATCTGATTAGTGACGAATTGAGCTCATCTGATTTAGCGATTTTGGAAATTTGTTTGAAGCTGTTTGGGATTTGATCAGAGTCGGATCTGAGAAATTGGGTTAGATCTTTGGTGATTACACTAACAGCTTCGGCGGAATCAGAAGCTGATTCGATGAGGTTGAGAAGGAGAGTAAAGAGTTTAGAGATTCGTTTTCTTTTCTGAGAAATTGAAGGAGAATGATAAACCCTAAAAGAAACATAACCACTTGCGGCTAGTATAATCCACTTTTTGTTCCTTAGAGCAAAATCTAAACCCTTTTTTCCCAACGCTAAATCCATATAACTACCGAATCAACAAGACTATAGAATCTTAAACATGATAAACCCTTTAGCTATTTGAGAGCTTGTAACACAATTATTGAAACAGAGCAAAGTGTAAACAAAGGAAGAAGGAAGTGAGAAATGGAGAATCTTCAAGGAGTGAGAAAAGGAGAAGAAGAAGAAGAAAAAGAAAAATTCTGTTAGAAAATGGAATTTGGATAAGAATTCAAAGTATGACGTCAAAGGCAATAACAGAATTGTAACAAAAGAGAAAGAGATTTGTGAATTATTGTGTGTGCTGCAGATATCATGATGGAGACAAAGGAAGACATGCGTGTAATAGAAGAAGAAATCGATTGGGTTTTATTTGCAAGTTTCAGGCATGGGTTTCTGTTGGGTGATATAAGCTAGTTATGGAGTCATAAAGTTGTCACAGCTTCTTCCAAGTTCGAATCCCAATCCATTAAAAAAAGGATGTATATCTCACTTAAAACCATTATCAATAAAATGCATGGTGTCAATAAATTCAGAGTTGAATGTTTTTTTTAACGTCTGTAATAATTCTTTTTATTATAAATTATAGAACGGTTACTCCATGATTCACATATTTTTTTGTCATAACCCACGGCAGACGATTTTACTTTATTAAGTTTGTTTACATTAATTTATAAATATAATAAAACTGCATTTTTTTGGGTTCGAACCACAAACCTTGTAGTGTAGAAGCTATAAAGTTATTGATTAATCATTAGGTTTAGGAAACTTCCACCCGAGTTAAATGTTTTGAAATTTTTTTACTGAATAAAATTATATATAACCAGGTCGGTAATTTTGAAAATATAACGCAAAAAATTATCAAAGAGCTTTATCCGAAAAGTTACCGGAAAACATGAACAATTATCTAAAAAATCATAACTACCTCTAAATAAAAATATAAAATAAACATTTGCAATCAACGGAAAACGCGGAAATAACTGCATGCGCGATGTAATAAAACTCACCAAAAATCGAAGAGGCACGGGAAAATAACCAAAAAAAATTGAACAAAAATCTATAAACAAAGATTATTATTTTACGAATTTTTTTTTATAAAAAAATCTATAATTCTATACGGATTCGTCGAATTATCTAAAATATAATATTTTTAAAAAAATGTAAAAATCGCGTCATTTCCATAAATATTATTTTTGAATCTATATGTGGTCGGTATTGTAATTTCTTTACCTTTATTTAAGGGCTCCACTATACAACTAGTAAGTATCTTTTCAAGTTGAAGCCAATAGAGAATGGCGGTGCGCTTTTCTTACCAATGCCTAATAAATATTAGAAAAGGGAAGAAGATTAAATCTCAGAGCGATTAAACGTGAAATAGCAGCCGGACACGTGGACGGTGGCGTGCCCAAGCTTTGGAAGAGGCGAGCCGTCGCGTCTCATTGAAGTCAGGACTCTTTTATTCACCGTAAAATAGTTAACACCATTCCACGTGGCAATACGTGGCATGTTCTGGACTCTTCCATGTTACATCTCATGATATTACACGTTTGTCTCCCTTCGACCATATCAAAGTTCCAAAATATTCGGAGGTCGTTGTAGTTTACAACATCATATATGGAAATTATAGTATGCTTTTTATTTATTAGAAGAAGAGTTATGGGAAATGGATGGGTTCCGACTGGCACGATACGTTCGTGAACAGTGTGAAACGGATGGTTCCCATCCGAACTAGAAAACAAAATAAAAAAACTCTCCGACTACCCGATTGAATCTCATATTTATATGATATTCTTTGTTTTGTGTCATATGGAGAAATCTGTATGAGTTTGTCTTTGAGTTTTTGCTCTAAAGGTCTTCTACTAATTGAAAATTTGATTTTTTTTTTTTTAACGTTTTGTATATTGATTCGTTAAGAGTTACAAAGATATTACACAAGCAAGTGTTGAATACACAAAAGAATACAATTGTAAATATAACTTAAAACATATTGAGACTTGACAAGTCTATCTGCTGCTGCGTTGTTGTTTCGAGCGATGTAAGTAATTTGAACTCTTCAAAAATGTTTCATTTCATTGATGAATATCGTGAATTAGATTGTCGAGTACTGTGTCTTTTGTGCGATAATAAATCAAATCAACAAATTGTTTAGAATCACCTTCAAAAATTATCCAGCGATAACCTCAAAACCAAGAAATTTGCATAGCATGGAGAAGACTGTAAGCTTTAACTATAAAAACGTTATTTGTTTAGGGAGAAAAAAAGGATCTGCACAGACAAATACTTTTTGGGAATCACGAATTACCTAACCATATCCTATGTGAGTACATGTAGAGTGAAAGCGTGTATCATGATTACATTCGAACCAACGATTTGATGGAGGTGACCAATGTGACGATGCAATGTTTGAAACTTAACTATTTGATTGACACACACGTAAATCCATTCATTGGCCTCATGTTGAGATCGATTAAAGATTTCCCTTGAACTCCATTGTCTTCCATTGAAAATTCGATTGTTACGAGCAGGACCGGCTTAGAGGGAAGGACAAGTGGTGCAGTGTCCTGAGCCCACTACATCTCCTAATATATAAAGGATCCACTTTTTTGTTTTCTTAATATAGATATAAAATTGACAAAAATTTAATTAAAAAATAAATAAAAAGCCTATAATTTGTTTCTATAGAATTTTCGTTTTAAAAAAAAATATGTATGAAATTTTTTTTTTTTTATAACTAAGTTTAAAAAACCAAAAATATTTTTATTACCCTGAGACCCGTAACAACTTTGAGCCTGCTCTGGTTGCGAGCATTCCACAAAGATCATAGTAGCCAAAATCTTTATGTTTGATTGATGTTGTTAGGCGATGGTACAGAAAAACTTGTGAACAAATGCTGCATATTTACATCGATATTATGAGAAACAATTGTTGATCAAATAAATTGGGACACAATTCATTCCAAGTAACGATCGCATGTGGACATGTAAAAAGAATATGATTTGGCGTTTCGTAGTCTTGTAAACATTTTGTGCGCGTAGGGTCAATCAGAATTCCTCGAGTACATAATGAAGCCGCAGTACCAAGAACTTGAGATGAAGCTTGGCAAAAGAAGAATTTGAGCTTCGGGGCTAATGGAAGTTTTCAGATTTTGTTTTTCAGCTCTATGTTGTCAATCGGTGGTTGAACTACTTCCTCGCGAGTTTGAGATGCCAGCCAATATCCAGACATGACCGGCTCAAAGTTTTTGTGGGCCTTTGGGCAAATTTTTTTTTTTGACCCCTTAAACTTAGATTTTTTTGTTATATAATTTTTTTTTTAATATATATTTTTCTAACAAAACGGAAAATCTATTTTTGAAAAAAATTATAGGTCATTTTATTTATTTTTTATTTAACTTTTTGTTAATTTTATAAATATTTAAAAATAAAACAAAAAAGTGAGCTCCTAAATATAAAGGGAAGAAGTAGGGTCTAAAGGCAGTGCACCACTTGACTTCCCTTCTAAGCCGGCGCTGTATCCAGATTTAACCGTATATTCTCTCCATCCTTTGTGTAAGCCAAATCAATTTGTCTTCACGAGGGCATTGTGGAATATATATTTGTTGAATATCAGTGACATCTCGATTCGTAAACCAGCGAAGTTTCTCCATATCCCACTCGTAAACTCTTCAACCAACCGGTTGAATCTCATATTTATATGATATTCTCTGTTTTGTGTCATATGTAGAAATCCGTATGAATTTGTCTTTGAATTTTTCCACAAAAGGTACTAAATGAAAATTTGAAACTAAAGATTACCTTATATATTAGAGAATTTTAAACTTCTCTATTTCTCTGATTGGACTTAAGAATTGATTTATCAACCGTTATATTTCTAATACCGTTTAGATTACTAAGAAATTGAATTCGTTCAATAAATTTGATTTATTTCGGTGTGTCCACCCTTTGAAAAAGTACTATCGATCACTCCTCACCATACATAAAAGCGGATCTTATTATGATTTTATTCTCAATGACCAACGGTTTATAGGAATTTCTAAACATTTTGCATCATCATCATCACATGGAGTTGTTTTATTTACAAGCCAGGCAATTTCTCAGAAGAAGACAGTGTTACAAAAACTATTCACAAACATAATTTAATATAACGGATAGAGTCAACAATCACCATTGCATCAATGTTCGTCATCAACATTCAAGCCCATCATTTGATTCTTTCTTCTTCTCGCTTACCTTACAGGACATGGCACATTCTTCGTCCAGTTAAGTTCTTGGGTCTAAGGATTCCATGATTCATTTCTTGTAACTCACAGGCACATCGTCGTCATCTTCTTCAAGATCACTAAACGTTACATCTTCATCCTCATCCACAACATGTTTGGTGGCGCTAACAGTTCCTGCATTATCTTCATCCTTCAACCAATCATCAGCATCATCATCATCATCGACTTGCACATCAATAACTCTAGGTGAAGAAGAACCAGTGACTGGGATCTGCACCGGCTTGTCATGGTGCGTTGGAGCAGGTCTTTCTTCGATCACAGGCTTGTCGACAACTTCCATCTCCTTTGTCTCGATCGGGTGCTTCTCTGTCTCAAACTCACTCGAATGTATTGCTTCGACGGAGATGGTTTTCACTGTTTCTGGTTCTTGTTTTGGTTCAGGTGAAGGATTAGTAGGTAGAGAACGAGGTTCCATATTTGCACCAGCAGTGCCTGTATCACTACTCTCTGGCACCGGTACTGTGGCTTTGCTTGTCTTACGCAGCAGCTCATGGGATAACAGTGCTCTTGATTCAAGTACCTTAATCCAAACATAGTAACTTACATCAGAAAAGTTTCACTCTTCGTTTTCCATGACTAGAAATATAGCATCCAATAAACTATGCAAACCAATTCTATTTAAGGTTCATTATTAGCAGAGAGGATTATCCATTGAAAACATAAACCATTACATTGGACTAGCTTCAAAACAAAAAGACGAGATTGGTCAGTAGTGGAGTAGAGGATCAAACTTACCTGAGGAGTTGAGAGAAGCAAGGCATCCTCTTTACTGAATTTAGGATGCACAAGTACAAAGTAAATCCTCCAGAAGCAATATTCGCTCATGTACGCTGGACAAAGCTCGATCCTCAAAGCCGCTAGACCCGATGCAAGCTTTTCCACCGCCAGAGCGTGCTCATATTGAGCATCAGTCATTTCAAAGTCTGAAAATGAACAACACCTTCAATTCCAGCATAAAACAAGCAACAAACATACCGGAAATATAAACTACATTCAAGATATATGGCATTACACTAGAGTGATCAATGCGTAACTCTTACAACAAAGCCCGCAAGTCAGCATAAGCCTCAATAGTCTAGACCATAATTTCCTATTTCAGATTCCAATCAGAAGTAAATTTAGGAACATCTGATTACAATGTACGTACCATCAAAGTTCTTATCCTCATCAGGAAAGGGAAAATCTAACCAAGTCTCAGGATGCAGAGCAAGATCTCTAGCAAATCCAACTACTTCCTCAGTCACACCAACTGCATCTCCAACTACATCACGCTCATTCGAATCATCACCTTCCTTACCCAATTGCAAGAAATTCGAAGCGATTTTCGGTATATTCCCCGATAACTTCGAGATCCCTGTCTTGAATCTACCTCCGATCTCCACGAAATCATTCCTAATCCCAGCAATCAGATCCTCGTCACCTTCAACGAGATCCGAAGACTTCCGATCCTCCGTTAGATCGGAAGAAGTAGGAGGTGGCGCGAGGAAAGAAGCAACACCCCATAGCTGACTTCTCAAGGTCTTGGTAAGATCAGAGATGTCTTCCTTCATGCCTCGAGGAGACTGTGATTGCAAATCGGAACTCGAATCTTCAATCGGATTGGACTTGATCGTTTCCTTTTCATCATCTTCTTCATCTTCATCGATCTTCAGAGAATTCGCAATGGATCTCGCTAACCATGCCATTTTTTGGGGATCTCTCTCTCTCTCGAGTATATCTCAATCGTGACCTTAAACGTGAACACACCATTGACGCTATAATCCAACCTTTAAAAACGTCGACGTTTTCAGTTAATTAAATGGGCTTCATTGTTAAAGCCCATTAAGCTAAAAACTCTGGCCCATCTCTTGTTTTCTTCTGCTACAGACAAAACAGAGATTTGCTCAAACAGTGTTTGATTTTCATGAATCACACTTTTTGTGTTTACTCTATATTTAAGACAATAAGGAGGTTGTAAACTTATAATAATGATAATGAACATTTGTCAAATATCCTAAGAAAAGCTGATTGCAAAACATTGAATGAACAAAAATAGAGATACAAAAGCTAACAGAGGCTACAAGTTTAGGTCAAAAGATTTTGCTTCTTTTATTTCTTATGTTGTGAGTGGTCAAGAACCCAAGTTGAGAGGTAAACAATAAGAGCCAAATATTGGTTCTTTTCTTTCTTTCTTCTGAAATTGATTGAACTAAAAGACAATACATTTACACAGTTTTTTGCTAATTTCCCATTGTATATTGCAAATCGAACTGATATTAAAACGTTACATACCCATCTTCAACTGCCCCGCTACTTCTTCCTCGTGTTTCCATCAGCGCGGATTGCTTCTGCCTTTAAATTGTTACCGCCATAACCAATAGCTGTATCTTTAAACTCTTCATCCATATATACATCATCTCAGAGGCAGATTCACAACTTAAATGTACCATTTCATGGATGAAGTATGTGTCGTGTGACTGATTGATTGGTGCCGAAGATTTTAACTTCTGCTATTGGATTGTCCTTGTGAGTTTGCATTTGGAGATAAACAGGGTGTGTGAATAATGTAGACTACAAAGCTTGAATAACTCTGCCGAACGCTGCTTCAACGCCTGATCACACCCGCTCTGGATCACGAGCAAGAGCTTTGCAGCCAAGCCGACCTCAACATCAAGAGGTGAACATTCCTCTGGACCTAATTTGCAGACAGACCAAAGATTCGACAACGCGTAATTAGTACAATTCTCAGATACCCTCATGAGTACCCTCATGGTATACGCTATGGTATTAGCAAAATCTTTGACATCAACTCTTCCTTCCATGTCTGAACACAAAGCATCAAAAACAAACAAAGCTAATTCTAAACATTTCGGGTCTAAAGACGGTAAGATATCGACTAATTGAGGCATTGCTCAATGCTAACCATCAAGTTTCGAACTTGTTTGTGTACCGAGATTGGTTTAAGCAACCCAAGTGCTTTGGTACACAATCTATCCTTAACCAATCTCATTAACCTAATAAGTAAACTATGACTCGAAACCAACTCTGCTCTAAACTCTTTCTCTTCCACCAATTCTCTTATCAATCTAGCACAATTGATCTTAGTCTCATTCGATCCATCATTCAACATATCAACAATCGAAGAAACCTTAGCAGGTTGCATCAAACCTGATATTGAATTCGAATCAAGATCAAAACTCACAAGAATCGCAACAACTTCAGATCCAACAACATGAGAAGTCAAAGGACCTAAAAGAGAAGAGATCACAAAGACACCTCCTTCTTCAACAACAGTCTTCCTAGCCATTAAATGAACCACACAGATCTGTTTAAGCTCGCTTAAAGTATGAACCCTAGCTTTCTTCAATGTCCCCAAAATCTCAATAGCTCTTCCTAGAACATCCTTAGACCGTTTCTTCATCAAAACATACTTTTGAGAGAACCAAGTGTAGATCAAATGGTGAAGGTTTCTATTAGGAGTTACCGTATCATCCCAAAGCTCTTGCATTGTTGTTGGACAAGTCAAGTGACCTAGGTTAAACCATTTGTGAATGTTCGACCTTTAGTAGGTTTGACTTGTACATTTAGTCACATGATCTTGCATCGGCTCTAAGGAGATAGGACAAATGAAAACATAAGGTATCTCTAGTAAATCAAGCTCTTTTATCATCTTCTTTAGATTCAATTTCTCATCGGTTATTCCACCACCACCGCAATTATGACCGCCGAGAACTCCGTCTTTCACTGCCGTGTCCAGATCTAAAACTTGCCCATCACTACCACCTTCAAATCTAATTAACCCATCTCTCTTTAAAGGCTGAAACATCGGCATTTTTTACAATCTACTAAATTAGACAAAAATCAAAACCCAATTTTTACAAAAACTCTCTTTCTCTCTCTCTCTCTCTCTCTCTCTGCATTTGGGAAAAAAATCTCTCTTTTATGAAATATCATTGAGAGAGTAAACAATGGAAGTAAAGGAAAAAAAACACATGTTTTATCTCAGAAAAAACGTTACAAAAACACAGTCTTCTTCTTTTTTTCTCTTTTCAATAGTCAGAAAAGAGAACTCTTTGTTAATAATACAACATCATAAACACATGATTGAAGAAGCCCCCAACCGCACCAAAAAATGTTAATTATACCCATAAATTTCGAGAAACAAAGAAGAAAATAAAAAGAAAATTCAAAAGACCTAATACTAGTACAAAACAAATCAGATTTGCACTTTCGCAAGGAAGAGAATTTGAGAAAAATCCAGATGACGAAAAAAGAAAATCAAAAATTCGTGAGAATAACGAAGAGAGAAAACATGTACCCTCTTGTTTTTGTTTGTTTCTATCTTACCTTCTTCTAGGGTAGTGAATGATTGTTTTGTTTTTGTTTTTTTTTAGAAGATTATTAAAAAATGAAAAAGGAATGAATTAAATAAAAAGGAGAAAAAGGGGAGGAATTAAAGATTTCCTGAAAGATTCGGGTGGAGAATTGGAAACAAATAAAGATAGGGTGACCGAATGGGTTTACTGGCTATAAACCGGTTATTTGTGAATTAAAAAAAGGGTTTATTCTTTATAAAAGAAATTGATCTTATAATGTATTCCGCAACTCATTTTGCTATTTGTGAATTAAACAACTATTTGAATGATGAAGTCAAGAATCGGATGCTATAAAATCAAATGACCAAATCACTTAGATATTATTTCGGATTTCACCATAGAACCGAATGAGTTTTTATAAAGTTAGATAAACTAAATTCGCATACTACGTTATGGGGCACAAGGATCTTGATATGTTCTTTTAGAGATTCTTATGTGGCATGCTAAGCCTGCTAAAATGGACATGGCCTGCATGTTGTCTTTATTGTTATTGGAAAGATATTATGTATGTACTACCGTATTTAATGTAAGTAGGCAAGGTTGCCCAAGTTTGCGTATAAATATTATCATACTAATTGTGTTAGTTGTAGTTGAGTTTGTGTGTGAGTACTGTATAGTGAAAGGGTGTGACTTGTCGAGAAGAAAAGTTACTTAATTAGTTTAAGAGTTACAACTAAGGAGAGACACAACTTATTGTGTTGAAGAGACACAACTCTTCACTTGTGTCTCTTGATTTTGTAAATAAGTATTTGTATTGTGTTAATATACATTGTCGGGAATTATAGAGAAATTTTAGATTTTGTGTTTTGTTCTTGTTCTCTTCCAACATGGCATCAAGAGCCATGTTGATTCAAAATCAATAATTCCGAAAAAACGTTCTAGATAAGATGAAAGTCATCTTATAGAGAAGAGGATTGTGGGCGGTGGTGGAAAACGTTTTCAATCCAACCGACACAAACGGAAGAAGACATCGTAAGTGATGCGATTGGAAAATGGAAAGAAATTTAACCGAAGATCAGATGGTTATGCAAGCAAACGGTCGTCACGAATCAGAGATATGTCATCGTAAAGCATCAAGAATCACATCAAAGCGCGATTGGTATGTGAAGATTAACGATGATGATAACAACAAGTTTTCACAGACAAGTTAATTGATTTCGAAAATCAATTAAGAGTTTGTGATGAAGAGAAGACGGATTGAAGACTTCAAGCACATGAAGATCATGTCTCTTATAAAAATTAAACACATATGAAGGTGTGTTTGATGCTCGGTCACAAGAGAAGATTCTGATTTTTAAATCAGAATTCGTTAAAAAAGGAGTGATGTGTTTAGAAAAACACTATCACACAGTTGGTGCTTGTTGAAATAAAAAGAGCAAGGCATTAGAAAAAAATATACAAAAGGAGGTGTTGAGTTTGTGAGGAAAACTACAACACGGAAAACGTCGCGGTTGGAAGAAATAAAACAAGACTACTCAAAGTGGTCAATGGTGATCAAAGAAAAAAGAAAAGATGGTGACAAGAGAGAGCACCATCAACCTTCACAACCACATTTGCAAACCGTACCTTCAAGAAGAAGACTCCAAAAGCGATGAAGGAAATAAGAAATTTCCTTAAAAGGCGATGGAGACAACAGTTGTGGAGATGGAGTCTGTGGAAGGAGAATTCTGAAACTTTCGACAACGTTTTGGTGAAGCACAAGGATGCAAAGAAGCCATTAGTCGGTGAAGTTGAGAATTCAAATGATTCTTCATCTTAAACGAGATGGAGAAAGCCGAGGCTGGTGATCAAAGGAAGACGCCAAACAAGGAAAGATGATGTTTACCTAAGAAGAAAAAGGAAGCAGAATAAGACGTGGATAAGAAGATTCGCGCAGAATATCAGTTATAGAGATAACCGAAGAAGACGTGGAGAAGAGTTTCACGCAAAGAAGGCGGTTACATAGATAATCGAAAAAGAAGGCGTGGAGAAGATTCACGCCACGACGTCAAGAAGACATGGGGAAGGCTCGCAGATAAGAGAAAATCCAAGAGTTCCAAAGTCTAAGAAGAAACAACTGATAAAAAAAAGGTATCAATTGCAAAAACAGAGTAAAAGAAAGACAAAGAAACGGAAGCGTCAAGTTCGATTAAGAAAAATCGAACTCGAAATGACTCTTTTGATTCGGTTTATTCGTGCCACGTGTGAATAAAGGGAAAAAAAAATTCGTCATTTATCTCTTCTCTGAAGAGGATCTCTCTCGATCCAATTCTCTGATTTTTGATTTTGGGGTTGTATCTCCTCCGATTAACAACGACGACGAGCATCATATCAAGCGTCAACGAACCCTAGATTTTTGATGATTTTGGGTTTCTCTCTTTCTATTAACAACAACAGCAGCAACGACAAATCGTCCCTCAAAATCGAAATCAGAGAAAGAGACGAACAGAGAGAGAGAGAGACGATGGATCACATAGCTGCAGCGGAAGAGAAAATCGTATAAGAGAGGCTAAGAAGAAAGCTTCAAGAAGTTAACAAAGCTGCTCAACCTCAGCTTGCTCCTATTCAAGATCATATCATCACGCTTTAGGTGAGCTTTCTGATTAGCAATGTTAAGCGTTTTGATTAGCAATGTTTAGCTTCTGGATACCTATTACCAATTTGTATTCTTCAGATCATATTGCTCGAACTACTACTTTAGTCTTTATGTATAATAATGGGACTGGTTCTTTAGATAGGTATAGTTGTGATGGTTTATATACTTGTTTCTAATGGCTCATGGTCTGCTAGTTATATGAGAATCAAAATCTTGGTAGAACACATAAGATCGATATGTGTGTTAATGGTTGTTCATTGTTATAGTGTTTCAAGTGAAATGAAACAAAGCTGCAAGGTTAGATGTGTTTGTGTGATATGTTTAAACATATAGAGAAAAAAAACAGTAACACAACATCTAAGCTAAGAAAAAGAGAGATCTTGAATAAGTAAATCAAAGTGTGTAGAATTAGTAAGCTCGCATTAAAGTTTGAAACTTCTATGGTTTGCACATTATCATGCCTAGCTCTCAGTTTTGTTAGTTAGACTTAGAAAAGGATCATAGCTTCCTAAGGATAAACTGTTTGATTGTTACAAGGATAAACTGTTTGATTGCTAATATGAAGTGTTGCAAGCTCTATGATTACTTTATATGCCTATGTTTTTCCCTTGTTTACGTTAATTCTTGTTGGCTTTGTGACTCTTCTTGTTTGGCGAAATAACTAGTTGCTTTATGTAGTGCTGATAGATCTTTTGCTTTGACTCTGAACTAGTAGTAGGACTCACTCTAGTAAAAAATTTATAGGATGAGAGTGAATGAGTTTCTAGAGTTTTTAGTTTCAATGCCATTGTGTATGTCTAATTATGAGTACTTGCTTCATGCAGGCACATGATTTCACCATTACCATGTGGGATCCTTGCATCTTTATCAAGTACGAACCTCTTTTGAGTGACGACACATACAATCCAGTTCCAGGAGTAATGAAAAGTGTGTCCTCTTCACGATAGTACAGTGGTGGCTTCGCCTCCAAACTTATGGCCAATGCCTTACAAAGTCTCACATCATTGATCCTAAAATCTCTTTAAAAGTTGCACAAGTCTTTCATGTATATTACAAAGTTTGGTTTTGATAATACATAATTTTTCAATTCTTGATAACCCCTAAAATCTCTTTAAAGGTTGCACAAGTCTTTCATGTATATTACAAAGTTTGGTTTTGATAATACTCCCTCCATTTCATAATATAAGTTGTTTTAGAGATTTAGTTTTGTTTCATAATATAAGTTATTTTCATATTTCTATGCATTTTTTATGTTTACTTGATATTGTGTGACCAATAGTATTATACAGTCTTATTTTTAATTGGTTGAGTTGTTTTTATTATATATTTAACAAAAATAATATAAAAAATCTTAAACTTTATGGTTTTAGGCAAAACAACTTATATTATGAAACAGAGGGAGTACATAATTTTTCAATTCTTGATAACCCCTTTAAATGTGTTACCAATAAATCTACAAAAATTAGAAAAAAGTGAATGAGTCTCAACAACTAGAATAATACTATTTTTAGTATTAAAATATGATTAAAGAACTTTTAAGGGTGTTCATGCTCTTGGGGTAATGTATTGAACTATTGATTACAAAACAAAGATGCTAAATTGCTAATCAATTGGGTCTGTATTAGGCCAAAATTTATATATGGGCCGAACTACCATAGTAAGGGATGACATGCTTCATGCTTGGAAAGTTGGTAAAAATCATAATTTTTAAGTACTAACCAACCTCTCTAAAAATTATAATTTGAAATGATGTTGATACTTTATGAAATAATAAAGTAGATTTTAATTTTGACAGAAAAAAGAAAGTAGATTTTAATTTTCCAACAACACCTTAATAAATTTAAACATCTAATTACAAGAAATGTATTAAATCATCCAACTAGATACATTTAAGAATATATATCATATGGTTCACATTCGTACTTTTGTTGTTAGAAACTCATTTATAAAAAGTACACCATGGACTTCGTCTTCTTCTCTTTGATCATGTCTTAACGAACGAGTGTCTTAAAATCTTTGAGCCTTCCTCTTACTTATATCTCTTTCGATCTCATATATAAAACCTTATAATATAAAAGTCTTTTTCACATATAAAAATACCTTTAATTTCCAATTCTTGAGATAGTCCAATAATGAAAGGGAGATGCATAAAGAAAGAGAAGGGCTTGATGTGGTTGGTGAAGGCTCCTTTCCGTTGGTTGATCATGGCACGTGACGCATACATACGTAGCATTACGTCATGGTCCGGCGCCGGAATCTTTTCCGGCAGTGGATCTTCCGGTTTTGGTCAGTTCTCGGGAAACTTTCACATGTGCGATCCACCTAGCACCGCCCTACCCCGGAGCTTTACCTTGACGTCAACGGCACGTGATAAAGACGGTCTGATGTCACGTGGCGGACGATCGCCGATGGACCGCCGAAGGAACTATATATGTGCTGTTGAGTTGGGACGAATCGATGAGGAGATTTCTCGTGAAGAAGAAGAAGAAGAATCTTTTCTTGATTATGGTAGATGCAAGGTTTTTCAAAAATTAATGAAAGATTATGATGTTGACCCAAAAAAAGATCATCTGAAAGATTGAGTTTATAATTGGGTTCACGGGTCTTGTTGCATTGTTGCTATTTTTCAATTTCATTGTGATGGATTAAGTATATCAAAGCTTGTAGGTTATTTCGTTGTTTAAAAACACAAAAGATTTCACACTACATATTGGGAGTTAGATAGCAACAATTTTACTTTCATTAGTTCAAAACTTCAAACACGTAAATGACACTGATTGCACCATGTACCAAATTTTACAATACTTGTAGTACAAAAATAACATATACTATATTACTATTATAACATTGAATAATATTTAACCAACTTATCATTTTGGATGGAGTGAGCGTTGGAACTGGATTCACCAAATCCAATCCACGAAATTCCAAACATAAATATACAGAAATGATAGAGTTTGGGGCTTGGACTAAACTCACAGAATACACAGTGTTGGTCAACGATCTTAGGACCGTAAGCTTAATTAGGTTGAACGATGGATAAAACAGAAAAGAGGTAGCCAAGCAATAGAGCTGGATCAAGTCAAATGAGTTTATTTTACTCAACAACACTAGCGATATTTAGGATAACCGGCGTATATACGCGAAACTAGTCGTACATACGCGGAGTTGGACGAATGAGCTGAATCGGGCTATAAATACAAGGAAAGACTATATAATTCATATATTTTTCCATAGTACTAGACTGTGCTTCGTAAACACTCGAAATCTTATTGTATATTCAATTCAATAACCATATAAATCCATATTCAACGTATTCATCTTAATTCATGTCAGATTTATAGATACTTTTTATTAGAGTGAAAAAGTGATTTAACAACAACAGGCTCAACAAAAGGAGGAAAATCATCAAAAGATGTCTCCTGAGCATTGATGAAAGGAAAAATGTCTTCATAGAAAACAATATGTCTTGAAATGTGAACCTCATTAGTCTGTAAATCCAAGACCTTGTAACCAGCCGGATATCCAAGAAAGACACTGTAATGACCCTCGCTTAGGGCTAAACCGCGCTTCATAAAATACTCGATGCGATGTGCGAATCAATTCGATCAGTTCCTTAGGTTTGGGCCGAAACCTAACCAAGCACCTCGATGACTAAGCTGTGTGCTTGGGTGCTTGGTGGATAAGCTGCCTGCTAGGCTGCTCAGTGACTCAGCTGTGTGCTAGTCACCGTGACCAAGCAGGGTGCTACCTTGGACCGCGAGTTAGCAATCAGCCATAGTGTGCCTTAGGCGCGTCCGAGTGTGTTGGATCATGTCCTAGGTGTGCTGGCGTGTGGCCGACACAAGCAGCTTGTTCACCTACTCCCTTTCCCTTGACCGAAGTATGCTCAAGCAGGAGCTGCCTTGTTTCCTTTGGACGAAGCAAGCTCAAGCTGCTGCTACCCTTTCTCCGATCCACGTGTCGCGCTAAGGTTGATCTCGGTGGAGCAGATTGGCCATCTGCCCAACTGCTTCACTTGCATGATTCACCTCCGTGCTTGCCTTAGTCTATATAAGCAAGGACTTTGTCCTAGTTCCCATCACAGAAAAGAAACACAAAACCCTTACTTATCCGTCAGATCAGTTCGATATTTTCAATGACCGCGAACCTTCGGTTCCAGACCACCGCGAGTAGTCTCTCCACTTAGAAAACTTGTCCGATCACTTTGATCCTATCAGTTTCTCTGAGTGTTACTTTGTCCAATCAGTTCGTAATATTTAACCACCATGAAACCTTGTCTGATTATCGAGTACTCGAGTCCAGTACACGAATTTGCCGAGTGTTACTCGAGTCCAGTACACAAATTCCCTTGTTACCGAGATCCATCAGTTCAGTCTGTGCTCGAGACCAGTACACGATCAGCGTATTCGCTAGTCCACCGAGACCCTTATCAATCAGTTTTTGATAATTCTTAGGGTAGCTTACGCGTTATAAATCTTGTCTTGTCCGACTTGATTTTTCGTGTTGATCTTGAATCTGACCTTAGTTTTTGATCCGATGGTCGGATCCATCTCAAACTTGTAGACCAGTTCCGGATAATTTCCTAAAGAACCGAGGGAAATGCACGATCAAGTTCTATTCCAATCTAGGTAATGTCCGAGTAACTTTTCATCTAGTTTCCTTAAAAAAACTCTAAGTGTTACCTTAGTAATTTTCGTATGATCTAATGGAATAGATCTTCACTCCGAAAGTTCATCAGTTTGAACCTAAGGCAGCCGAGAGTATGATTCATTGAGTGAATCGAATAGCATACTTTCACCAAGTAATCGGTGAGTCTTTGGTTATGTTTGTTGTTATACTACAAAACAATTGAGTGGGTTTCGTGTTGCTTGCTTGATCATATTAAATTATAATCGTAGAGGTTTATACACGAAATCTAGAATTTGTTAAGTGTTCTTGAATATTATTTGATAGAGGTTCATGCTGCGTTTGTTAAGAATTTGCCTAAGTGCTGAAAACACTTAATGAATGCTAAGTATGAGATCGTATAAGTTTACTCGTAACTTAAGTGTTAGTAAAAATTATAAAAATTATTGAATGCGGAAAGATATTCCCTTGAGGCCGTGCTTTGACCGATAAAGATTTCAGTTAAGTACACGAAGACACGGAGAGACGGGATTGCAGCCTGGGGCAATGTAATGCATGACGATGCATATTCCCGATGTGGTTTCCTAATGTTTAAGGCCACATGAATGATTAAGGATCCTAAGCCTTTAACCTTTGTGGTTATGGACCGAACGATGCCTTTGGTTACACGTAATGAGAATAGTCTACACGTAGGCCTTATGAAACTAAAAACGTTAATAATCGGTCGTTGATTGTTTTGCTTGCTTGTGTGATGATTGTTATTTTGGATTTGAATGGGAATTGAATTTTTTTAGGGAAACCCTAGAATCATTGAGCGATTAGTGCTCACGACTCAACTTGTTTTGCAGGTAACCTTTAGCGAGTAGACCTTTGGGGAGCACGCGAAGTAACGTTTGGATAATCAATGGTAGATTTCTTTGCCTTTCAGTAAATGATTAATATTTATTATGTAAATGATCATTTTGGAGTATTAGACTCGTAACGTTTATACTTTGTAAACCGTTGAAAATCCTATGTAAAAGATATATAAAATAAGTTTTTAAAATAACTCGGGTTATATTAGTCTTTGTCCGGATGAACAAACTATTGGGTATGTCTCGGGTTTGCAAGCCTTGAGGTGTATCCGACGGGGATGAACACTTAGAAATCTAGTCTATGGATTTAGGATGTGTTCCGGGAACCTCTGATCGGATGCCTGAGCGTTCATCAGTGGCGCCCCGGTTTAGATAATGAACCTGGGCGTTATAGACACAAGGCTTAGCACGTGGTTGAAACTTAGTATGATGTTGAGAGGAGGTAGAAATGTAACAAAAGCAGCGAAAGACACGCAAACCACTGTAGTCAGACTTCTTAGAAGTAAGTAGCTCAGTCATCATATTGAACCTCAATCATCTTAATGAAATCAGGGAATATGGTGAGTACCTCATTCTTAGTCTTCAAAAGATAGAGCCAAGTCACTCTAGAGTGATCATCAACTATGGTGAGAAAATACTTGTAACCTTCCCAGTAGGAACTGAAAGGGGTCCCCAAATGTCAATATGTAGAAGATCAAAACAAGCAGCAAACATATTATTTTTCAGAAGGAAAAGAAAGATGTTTTTGCTTGGCAAGGGGACAAATTGCACAATGAAAAAGACCTTTATTTCTTTCTTTAATGCCAAGTACATCTGTAAGATCATCAAGTTTAGATACAGAAGGATGTCCTAATCTATTGTGCCACAAGGCAGAATCAACTACAACACTGCAGCAAAGAGAAACAGTGTTGATATAAGAATCTGAATTATGAAAAAGTTGAACATCCAGCACATATAGATTAGAAATTTGTTCACCTTGACCAATCATCAGGCCCTTGGTATGATCCTGAATCACACAAGATACTTCATCAAAAACAACATGATAACCCTAATCTTTGGTTAGTTGACTAACACTCATCAAATTCAAATGAAAATCAGGTATATAGAGCACATTGTGTAAAACCAGAGAATCATTGAGTTTAACACTGCCAATACCAACAATTTGAATGCCTAAACCAGTAGGTAAAGTCACGAATTTATTCAAAGAAGCAGAGAGAGCGAAGAATAAACCCTTATCATGGCACACATGGCGAGTTGCCCCACTATCAATGATCCAAAATTGATAACATAAAGCAGGACCAATGGCTCTTAAAGCTCCAATAAAATATAGAGTAGAGGAAGAGAATGCCATACCAGGTAAAGCTGTGATGGTAGCTCCAGAAGAAGAAGCAACATAGGGGAGTGGATCAGAGATATATGGAGACGGCAACTGTGAGTTGAAGTAGGCAATCACACTGTGAATTTGATCCTTTGAGAGAGTGTTGATGAAATCTGTGGTAGCAGAAGTAGCAGGCACAGAAAATTTGTAACAGGAGACTAAAGTCTAGTAGAGTCAGACTTCTGCTTATGTTTAAAACCATGTGGATATCCATGGACTTTGTAGCATTTGTCCATGGTGTTTCCAAAATATCAACAATGGGAACAAGTGGGACGACCAGACTTACGAGGAGGACGATAAGCAGATTGAGAAACTCCAATAGAGCTCAAACCCTGATCAGACGCAACAACATGAAAAGTAGTAATAGGATGCACCAGAACAAGGCTGCGCTGATTATGATCTTGATCTAAAAGATTATAGACCTCGGCAAGATATGGAACATGTTTCTTCATGATTAGCTCACTACGAATGACAGAATAAGACTCATTCAAACCAGCCAAAAACTTCACAATTCTAACATGCTCAGTTTTAGTGTCAACAACTTTGCAACATTTGCAATGATGACACATTTCAGAATAATCTGCACCTTCCAATTCATCCCAAAGAGTTTTGAGAGTAGTATAGTAGGTAGCAAGATCCATGGACCCTTGTTGTAAGGACCATATATGCTGGAAAATCTGATAGGATCGGGGAAGATTTGTGATGTGAAATCTAGTAGCTAGATCCTTCCAGATCTCTGAAGCATCATTGAAATGCAAAATACCATTATAGATTTGTTTGGAAACGGAATTTAGGAGCCAGGATTTGACCATATTATTACATCTAGACCAGATCCTAAAATTTCTATCCGACTCACTAGGGCGAAGAATAAACCCATCAATAAACGCAACTTTGTTTTTAGCATCTAACGCAATAGAGACGGCAATACGCCAATTTTCGTAGTTAGAGCCATCAAGTACCTCTGAAGTGATCGATAGACCAGGATTGTCACCGTTGGTGAGGAAGAACGGTGAGTGAATGCTATCTGGAGAATCCTTCGGAGAGGGGATCGAAATAGGAATCGGTGAAGCAGGAGCTTCAAGAGTTGAAGATCTCCTCACTGAAGTAGATAAACGACGCCCGATCTTACGAGTAACAACCATAATAGCTCGAAATAAAGCTAAACAAACGGCAGCACAACCGTGAAAGAAATTTTTTCCAGCGGAATGACCAGAAAACGAAACAGAAAGCGAAAATGGTCAAAAAGACCACCGATCAACAGAGAAAAAAGGAGCGGAAACAGAGAATCAAAGGATCAGAGGAGCTTTTGAGGAGTTCCGGCGATGATACCATATTAGTAAAGCTTAACCTTAAGAGAAGAAAAGCTTAAAGATAAGAAAAATCTGTTATTTGATGATAAGGTTTGTTTGTTTACATTAATGATGTATTTAAAGAACTCAACATTCAGTTTAACAAGTAACCAGAATGTGATTAATAAACTTAATGTAAATAACCGTATCCGGTTTATTCCAAATCACTTCTTCACTCTAATACTTTTAACCCAAAAAAATTTCTGACAAATTTACATTGCAATAACAATGTTAGTTTTAGTAAAAAATATTCTTCCCTTCTCACTCTTGGTAAAAATGGGCATAGCCCATGAAAATTACTGATGAGCTGAAAGCCTGAAACTGATTAGCCCATGGAAATATCAATCCGTTGAGTTGAGCAAATTGTACTAGTCAAAAAGGTGCGTTTCTCGAAATTATAACATTAACAACTTCTGCGTTTAAATACTGAAAATGCCCTCACTCTCTACCTAACGTTTTCAATAAATCCGCGCCTCACTTTTCTTCAATTTTGTTCATCCAACAAAAACCAAATGAGTAGTAGTAACTCATCAGTCTTTGTCCGAAGCTCAAACTTCATAGTCTTGCTTCTTCTCTTCGCTTTCTTCTCCGTTGTCTCCTCCGATGATCTGCTCTTCGGTAAGTTTTCGTCTTGGGTTGGAATGGTTTAGGGTTTTCTTGGTATTAAGTGCCTTTAGCTTAGAATCACCAAACTTCATACTTTTATTTTACATAAGTAAAGAAATTGCATTATCCAAAAAGATCCAATTTTGATCCGAACAATATCTGGTTATTGGCAGTTGTGGGTGAAACTGGTTCACTACAAGTGACTCCGAGACTAGAGGTGATTGATTCTCCTGGTCTGAAGCAAGGTATAACATCGATATGTCAGAGATTACATATCCATGGAGTACAAAGACTTAACCACATTGATAAATATGCATACTCACTGAAGTTGATCCTTCCGAGTAATACTTTAAACAACACTAGTGTAAGAAGAACAAGTATAGATATTTGCTTCCACAGGTAAAAATCTAGAATTAGTATTAATCATTGTCAATCTCAAGCCTACTTTTAGTTAAAATCCAGTATCATTATTATTGTTCTGTTTGTAGGAATTCGTCGCGTGCAATTGGAATGTGCCCTCGTAGTCAGTGGAAGAAACTATCCAAAGGTTCATGGATTGGGAAAATGTCACCTTTCGACTACAAGATCATCGATATAAGAACATTTGGTAGCTCATCTAAAGTTACCTTGGAGCTGTCTGCTAAACAAGGTGGTAGAGTTTCTATTGTTTTTGTTATATTTATGTGTTTTGCAAATTCTAAAACTTATCATCTCTTTGCAGAGTTTTTCATGTACCGTATTGTGTTTTTAATCATGGGGATTGTATTGCTGACTTCGGCTTCTACACTTAGCAAATCTTTAGCATTTTACTACAGTGGTGCCATGTCCATTGGGATTATCATTCTTGTAACACTTATCATTAATCAGGTATAAAATTTCAAATTATTCAACATTCTTGCTTATATTTCATGATTTCTCTCTGGTTAACGCGATAAATGATTGTGAACAGGGGATAAAGCGTCTCCCAACTAGAGGGAAAAGCCATCTTGAATTAGTTTTGTACTCGTTCATGGTGAGAATTGTCTTTTCTTCGACCTCTCTTGTTTTAATCGAACACATTTATTAAACAATGCGTCTTTTTTTTTTTAACTTCGTAGATTGGTGCTGGAGGTCACTTTCTTCAATACTTTTGTGGTTTATTTCAACATCTGCTAATGCATATAGGAATTAGTGAAGATCTGTACATCCTTGTATGTAAGTTTTGATAGTTGTTGTTGTTATATCACATCTACTTATTTTGATGAATCGTGTATGAAATTTGCAGCTGGTGATTCTTTTGGGTGTGTTTGTATTTATGTTTGGAGCATGGTCAGGATTTTGGACTGTCAAGAAATTTGTTGTGACAAAAGATGGTTCTATTGACATTACCGCGTCAATATTTGTCTCTTGGTCCATCCGAGTTTTTGCTGTGGTTTTGATCCTTCAGGTTTTTTGGTTTATTTCTCATTTCTACTGCTTCTGATTTCTCTTCAACTATAACCAAACATGAACTTGTGTTAATTAACAGAGCTCTGTGGATCCCTTGCTTGCTGGAGGAGCGTTGATATCTGGAATTCTAATCTCATCAGTTCTAAAGAGTATCACGAGTAAGCGGTTAGCGCAAGGTGATGAAACCGAGAATTGTAGCCGCGACTTAATTCATGCTACTACGTTTGCTTCTCCTCTTCCTAGAGGTTTTTTTGTCTCTAGTGGTCTAATTTCGTCAACACTAGCCCTTTACTTTGTAATGTTCTTAAAGAAATTGTCTAATTTATTATGTAAATGGTCATTGCAGGAATCAACAGGACAACGCAGCTATCTGATTCAGATACCTTTCCTTCTTCATTCCACAATACACCAGAATGGAGAAGAAAGTTAACTAAGGAAGAGTTGGAAAAGTTCACTAGAGAAAGCACGGAAAAGGCGATGAAAGAACTGGTTTCTTCACCCGGTTTTGGCGAATGGGCGGTGAAAAACGCTAAAAGAATCAGCGTAAATCCGATATAAGATTCGTCTAGTAAGTTCAATTAATGATACGGTTAAGCGTCAGAGATAGTTCCTCTGGTACTGAAAAGCAAGCTGCCAGTGAAACTTTTGAAACAGTGGGAGAGTGTAGAGAATCTTGTGACTTTTGTAGGGCACATATGTTGTAATAAAGTAATAACTCTAAGTGTTATTCTTAGGTTGCTTCATGCTTGTTGACAAAGCAACAATCACTGCTTGCTTATATATTTCTTATGGGAAAACTTCTCATATATGAATCGATCTTAAAAGAAACAAAGTGGAAGAATTAAGAGATTTTAAAAATCAACAAAATATAACTTTTACAAGATGCCTTAAGCAAAAAATGATCTTCTTGACCAGTAAAGATTAATACTTTTTCATGTGTAGTGTAGTCATCAATGATGTGAAGCTCAATTTAAGATTAGTATTTATTTGAATAAACGGAAGATGATGGATGATATAATAAACGAGGAAAAGAAAAAAGTCATCTTTTGTATACTGGAGCTAAATTTCTATGGGGGAATTGGATAAATACCCTTAATTTGTTTGAAAATTTGAAAACTATACCAAATTTATTAACATTTGAAAACTACCTTATTTTTAGTTTGAAATGATATTTTTACTATTAGGCTAGTAGTTAATTATTAATCATTCTACTTTTTTAAAAACTAAATAATTTGATTTTTCAGTTTTAAATAAAAATTAATATAATTTTTAAAATTAATAAATATTTAAAATAAATCGATAGTGTAAAATAAATCGATGAATACAAGAAATTAAGTCGACGAACATAAAAACAATAAGTCAATGGTTATACAAGTCGACAAAGAAAAAAATCAACCAAAACAAATATATATCAACAGTTGAAAAGAAGTCGACGAATCTGAAAATTAAGCCGACGAACAAAAAAAAAAAGTCAATGGTTATATAAGTCGACAAAGGAAAAAGTCAACCAAAGTACAAATATAAATCCATAGTTGAAAATATATCAACGAATCTGATGATTAAGTCGACGAACATAAAAAAAATAAGTCAATGGTTATATAAGTCGACAGAGGAAAAAATCAACCAATACAAATATAAATCCATATTTGAAAATAAGTCGACTAAGCGGAAAATTAAGTCGACGAACATAAAAAAAATAAGACAGTAGTTTAAATAAATCAATAGAGCAAAAAATCAACTGTGTAAAATAAATCAACTTACTTAATTATAATTTTAGCTGGAAAAATTATGATTAATTAACCATATAGTTTTTTTAGTTTAAAAAAATAAATATGAGTTGTTAATATATTGAACTTAATTTTAAAATTTACACTAAACAATTTTTAATTATCAACATATTTTATATGATAATTTGTTTAATATTTAAGGGTAATTTTCCAATTTTATAAAATTTGGTATACTTTTCCAATGTTCAACAAGTTTTAGGGTATACAATCCAATTTTCTCAATTTCTATAGCATTTAAATTTGAATGATTCCACAAAGTGAGTTGGTCATCCATCTCTCACTAGTAATAATATTTTTTTTTAATTATAGGTAATCAATAAGATCTAAGATTAGTCCATGAGAGAACATGTCTTTTGTCTCCTAAACCTCCTTTATTAATACATCATCATTATCATCAATAATCCTATTTTTATTCCATTAACAGCGAAGAAGAAAGCAAAGAGAGAGTTTGTTATAAAGAAAGATAAGAGCATAGCAAAGAAGAAACAAAGAAAGAAAGAAGATGTATAATCAAGATCATCAACATCCCGTTGGTGCTCCTCCTCCTCAAGGTAATGATCCAAGTTTCTTTTGATCTTTATTTTTAGAAATTTTCTTCTTTTTCTTTCTTGAATCTTGATATTTGTTAATTATTTTTTTAAAGGATATCCTCCGGCTGGTTATCCTCCAAAGGATCAAAAGGATCAAGGATATCCACCGCAGGGATATCCACAACAGGGATATCCTCCGGCTGGTTATCCTCCACAGCCGCAAGGGTACGGTCAAGGATATCCAGCACAAGGCTATCCTCCACCGCAATATCCTCAAGGTCCACCACCTCAGTATCCTTATCAGGGTCCTCCTCCACCACATTATGGCCAGGCTCCACCAAAGAAGAAGAAAGATAACGACTCTGGTGGCTTTGTCAATGGATGGTACATTGACTTAATTTGTCTCTCTCTTTGTGCATTTTATTTTATGGTTTATATCGGGACATACTAATTTGCTTGCGGATAATAACACTAGTTTGCAATGTTCTATACGCGGTTATGTATACAAAAATTTATGAATGATGAATAGAAAACGGTAAAATCCGTAAGCAAATTAGTCCGTCTCGTGCACTCTAACAATGTTAAGTGTCTATATATGTGTGCTTGTGAATGTTACTCATATTAATATGTGTATTTGGATTACAGTTTGGCCATGCTATGTTGTTGTTGCCTCTTGGAAGCTTGCTTTTGATCGGAAGATGAGATGATATATTTCACCGTTGACCGTCTTGAAGATGCTATTGTATTTTTATCAAAAAATATTTGCAAATTGTTATAAAAAAGACGTGTTTGATCAATATTTTAGACTTGTTCTTCTTGTGGTTTATGTTTGTGTATACGTGTGTTCACGTTTTGTGTTTGTTTCTGTTTGTTCGATTTTTTTGCGTTATGAATTCGAATTTGACTTCGGATGTTGTTTATCTCATCGACTATTGATTTTGGGTATGTTATTAATGTGCCCATCTTTTGTGTATGTAAAAAAAGTGTGTTGTCATTTTTATGTAAAAAGCATTTCATTTTTTTCAGAGGAACATACAAATAAGCAACTCGTTTTTTGTGCAAGTGTTACTAGATTACGTTATTATAGCTTTAAACATTTAAGCTACTTTCTTACTTCCATTAATCAATGATGATTAAATCAGTTAGGAAAATCAAATCAAAATCCATTATGCCTCAACTTAGCTCAATTTCACTGAAATGGACGAATCTTCGATAATGATTTGTTGTTTCCGCAATTTATTTTTCACGAAAACGGAAATATCTGAGATTTCGATTTCAGTTTCCATTTTATTTTTCTTGTCGGAGAAAGCGGCGAAAATATTTAGAGTTTAGCCATCAAACTTATTTGAATTAACCCCGATGGTCCCAATATATTCAAAATATTTGGTTTCCATCTCACAACATTTTTATTTGTCTCATTTCCCCATTCACCATTCCTCCCACCCACAAATTTATTGAATTCTTTGTCGGCCAGTTTTTCAATAACGTGCCATTTATGAGAATTACTATCAACTCATAAGTATATTTTTAGTCTTTTAACTCGCATAATTACATAATTTTAAAACTAAATATGTTTATTTTCTAGATAATTTGTTTGGCAATATTTACAGTATACCGGATATGATAATGTTTGTTTGCTGGATAAATGTTGTTAGCAATATTTGTAAAAAAGTACATGGTAAAAACATGATTAATTAAGATATATTTATTTCGCAGATAGTTTTACCATATGATTAAATCTTGCTTTATTTATTTATTTATTTTTGGACAAAATCTTGCTTTATATAAATGACATGCTATATTAATGAGAAATCACTGCAGATGACAAAAAATAAATAAATGACATGCTATATTACAAAATAATTTTACCATATATACGTGTTAAAACATGACTTTAGATTATTTTTGTGTGGAAATAATCAAAAAGTTAAAAGCTAAAATCCATGGTTTAAATGGAGGATATTCTAAAGTGGAGAATTTAAATGACCATTTTCCTTAAGAAAATCGCATATCACATCAAATTAAATTAAAAGAAACACTAAAGTTTAAATTTTATGGGTATTTTACTATTTTATAAAATTGAGTAAAGTTTAAGACGAATTTGTAAACGAGAGGAAATATAGGGTTTCCGTCGCCCTTAATATCCAAATATCCAACTGTGTTTGATTTATTTCCGATTGTATAAGATTTATTTCCGATTTTTCAGATATGTTTAAGTATATTTGGATATAAATAACTTTATATCAGTTCCGGTTCTCCAAATAAAAACATGAACCGATCTATAACCGAAATTTTATAATACCCGAATGGATCATAAACATCTAAACTCGAAATCCAAAAGAACCGACCCGAGTAACCAAATGCCGAGCCTCTCATCTTATGGGTGTTTTATTAAATTGAGTAAAATTTAAGACGAATTTGTAAACGAGAGGAAATATAGGGTTCTCGTCGCCCTTAATATCCAAATATCCAACTGTATTTGATTTATTTCCGATTGTATAAGATTTATTTCCGATTTTTTTTAGATATGTTTAAATATATTTGGATATAAAAATAACTTTATATCAGTTCCGGTTCTCCAAATAAAAAACTAAACCAGTCCATAACCGAAATTTTATAATACCCGAATAGGTCATAAACATCTAGACTCGAATTCTGAAAAGAATCGACCGGAGTAACCAAAAACCGAGCCCTTCATCTTATGGGTGTTTTATGACATTGAGTAAAGTTTAAGAAGAATTTGTAAACGAGAGGAAATATTGGGTTCCCGTCGCCCTTAATATCCAAATATCCAACTGTATTTGATTTATTTCCGATTTTTTAGATATGTTTAAATATATTTGGATATAAAAATAACTTTATATCAATTCCGGTTCTCCAAATAAAAACCTAAACCAGTTCATAACCGAAGTTTTATAATACCCGAATGGATCATAAACATCTAAACTCGAAATCCAAAAGAACCGACCCGAGTAACCAAATGACGAGCCTCTCATCTTATGGGTGTTTTATTAAATTGAGTAAAATTTAAGACGAATTTGTAAATGAGAGGAAATATAGGGTTCTCGTCGCCCTTAATATCCAACTGTATTTGATTTATTTCCGATTGTATAAGATTTATTTCCAATTTTTAGATATGTTTTAAATATATTTGGATATAAAAATAACTTTATATTAGTCCTGGTTCTCCAAATAAAAACCTAAACCAGTCCATAACCAAAATTTTATAATACCCGAATAGGTCATAAACATGTAGACTCGAAATCCGAAAGAACCAACCCGAGTAACCAAATGCCGAGCCCTTCATCTTATGGGTGTTTTGTGAAATTGAGTAAAGTTTAAGACGAAATTGTAAACGAGAGAAAATATAGGGTTCCAGTTGAACACCCTCAAAATCAAGGTGAGGTTTTTTTCCATTTCTATGGATGTTCTTCCTTGTACTCTCTTTTCTTCTTCTTCTCTCTCTATGCAACAATCTTTAGATTCATAATTTTGATCCATGAAGACCCTCTCCAGAGCTTCCTCTCTTTTAATCAGGCATGCTTCTTCTCCTGGTTCAATTTCACCATTTCTCGATCGAATTTTTCTTAGGATGGTTTTGATTGTTCTCTGGCATTTCTGTAAAACATTAATTCAAATGTAAAAAAGTTTGAGATTTTGTTGAAACCAGACATTAATCTCTCTTTTCGAATCTGATTTTGTTTCACCATCAATTCTAAAGTTTGTGATTGTTTCATGTATTGACGACAGAGAAAAGAAGTCAAGACATTAGAAGTTTGTTGTTGTTGTTGTTGCTGTTTGTGTGTTTGTTGAATAGAAATGGGAGCCCCAAAGCAGAAGTGGACAGCTGAAGAAGAAGCAGCTCTTAAAGCTGGAGTACTCAAACATGGAACTGGCAAATGGCGTACTATTCTCTCTGATTCTGAGTTTAGCTCTGTTTTGAGGTCTCGCTCAAATGTGGATCTCAAGGTAAATACCCAAAACACAACAACTTGAGAAAGATCTATAGAATCAACTTACATTGTTGGTGTAAAACAGGATAAATGGAGGAATATAAGTGTAACAGCTTTATGGGGATCTAGAAAGAAGGCTAAGCTTGCACTTAAAAGGACTCCTTTGTCTGGTCCTAAGCAAGATGATAATACTACAGCTCTGGCCATTGTTTCTCTAGCTAATGGTGATACTGGAGGTCAACAGTTTGATGCAATATCTCCTCCTCCTCCTGCAGTTTCTTCTGATCCACCCAGAGTTTATAAAGGACCCTTTACAAGGTTTGGCTTTTTTTCTTGTATTGTATGAGATATCTGATGTAAGTATGGAAAGTTTGAGGAAAATATGTGTGTTGTGTATATCTTGAAGCATAGAGGTTTGCTTTAGTTTAGTCTAAGTTTCTTGAAGGAAGATCTGAGCTCTAATCTAATATGTTTGTTGTAGTGTGGATAAGATTATCTTGGAGGCCATTACTAACTTGAAGAGACCTTTTGGTCCTGATGGAAAATCAATCTTGCTGTATATAGAGGTACTCTTAAGTATTCCTTCTATGTTTATTCGTTGAGTCTGTATATATAATTAGGTATTTGTTGCATCTCTTCAATTATCAAGGACTTAGTAGCTGTAAATTTTACAGGAGAATTTCAAGATGCAACAGGATATGAAACGTCTTGTGACTTCAAGACTAAAGTATTTGACAAATGTTGGAACATTAATTAAGGTAAAAACTAAGAAGAGAGACTTTAATCGGAGCTTCCTGCTTACAAAATCACATTTTCATTCACTTACCAATGGTTTTCTTGTGTTTGTTCTCGTGTTTCAGAGAAAGCACAAATACAGGATTTCTGCAAACTATATGGCTGCGGGAGCAAAACAGAGGTCTTCTCAACTCATTTTGGAAGGAAATAAAGAAAATTCTCCAAACCCCGAGGAGAATGGCGTAAAAAATCTGAGTAAACCCCAAGTAGATGGAGGGTTATTTATGATAAACGGCATGACAGTACAAGAAGCTGCCGCAGTCGCTGCAAGAGCTGTGGCAGAAGCAGAATTTGCAATCGCAGAAGCTGGAGAAGCGGCAAGAGAGGCAGATCAAGCAGAAGCCGAGGCTGAAGCTGCGCAGATCTTTGCAAAAGCAGCAATGAAAGCTTTGAAGTGCAGGACTCATAGCCAAACTCGGTAAGGATTAAGAAATCCTTGATGTTAACTCTTCATAAACAAAACAAAATCCATATCGTTATTTATATGTATCTTTACGTTTCTGCGCAGATAGTGAAGCCGAACAATGTCAAGTTTCAATCTTGCACCTAAAGTAATACATAATCGCTCGTGGGGTTTGGTTTTGGTTAGTGACAGTGTAAATTCTGCTGCAATGTAATGTCTTCTAACTCAGATGATTATGTAAAACATGTTCCTTTTGTCTTCTGTTTTTGCTAGTTACTTCACATGTCTCGTGACCTATTTTGAAACTGGTTTAAAGAGAAAACAATAAGGTCTTTTTGATCGTACAAAGAGGTTATTTCTCTTACATTTTCGTAAGTTTTTAAAATTCAGCAACTTGTGTTTTTGTGTTTCCAAAATTGCAAAGACTTGAAAGATGAAAGAATAGAGAATAATCAACATCTAATATACAAAGACAAGACTGCACCATACCAGACCAGCAGAGACAAACTAGAGACATTCTTCTTTCACACAAAAAATTGTCATCAACCATCATCATCATCAAGAAGAGAGAATATATGTCCTTGGTGGAAGTTTAGCTCGTTGCTTTTGAATGCTTTACAAGCCAATCAATGACCTGATCAATGTTGGTAGAGTTCTTGCAGGATATCATGAAACAGCAGACTTCTCTATCTGTAAGCGACTTAAGTCCCCTGCAGCAAAAACAACAACCGAAGAAAACATAATCAGAACGAGATCCATGAGATGTCTTATGTGCTGTTTTTGGAATTTTCAGATGAAGCAACAGCTATACATTTCGTCAGTTAAGGCTTCTTTGGAGAGAGCTCCAGGTTTGTCGATCTTGTTCCCAAGAACCAGAAGAGGGATACCGTTAAGCGAAGTCTTGCTCAACAAATCATGGAGCTCACTTTTCGAAACGCTAAGGTTATCAGGATCTGCAGCATCAACTACATACCTAGAAAATGGAATCAACATGAAACCAAATTGTGGGAGGTAACAATAGAAACCTAAAGCCGGACATTAAAGATAATAGAAACCTTAGATCCTTACACAATCGCAGAAACCGCGCGGCAGTAACGTTCCCACATGCTGCGGAATCTTGGTTGACCACCAAGATCCCATAGTTTGATTGTAACATTTCCTTTTGTCACTTTCCTCATGTTAAACCCAACCTGAAAAAAACAATCTCTTTATGTTATTCCAAAGAGTGCGTATAGGTATTTTTTTAAAGAAATTGTATATAGTGTGACGCTTACTGTAGGGATCATGTCTTCACTGTATCCACCAGTCTAAACAAGAAAAAGATGAGAGTAGATATCAGATCCCCCAATTACCACCATGAACTAAGTGTTAAGAGAAGAATATAAAAGGGAAGCATACTTACTGCAACAACATTTACAAGTGATGTTTTCCCTGCATTTTGAAGTCCTATCAAAGAAAGCTCCATTTCTTGTTTAAAGAAGAGGCTGCATAACCATATCAAATGAAACATATTTTCCGAGGTTACAAACAGAGCAAAGAGAGACATAACATAAGCTTCAACCAACAGACAAGAGAGCCAATCTATCAGCAATATTTGAGATATATAGAACTTGTTCTTCACTATGTGTCTTGAAAAAACGCATTTTTCAATTAGTAGATTGAAGTTACACCGATAGTTTCTTGCTTTGACAGTTCCTTGATAAACCACATTAATCACACTGTAGACCTGATGTGCTAAAAAACCAAATCAATCACATATATGGTTTCTCTCCCACATGACTAAAATGGGCAAATCCATATCAAGGAGAGATTCTTTTTTTCCCTTTAATGTCACCACACAAGAATGTATTACCTACCTAAAACCCTAAACTTAGCAATAAAAATCAAGAAGAAACTCCCAAGAATCTCAAGGCAAGTAGTCAGGAAGAAAAAAGATTGAAGACGAACAAGTAATCTTAAAGGGGAGAAGCTCTCTCTCACCTACGAAGCCAATCAAGAAAAGCTTCCCACAAACCCATTGATGAACAAACTCAGACAAAGATTCCGAAACACAAATCAGATCCGACAAAGACAAGCTTCTTCTTCTTCTTCTTCCTCGTTCGACGCCTATACTGATCATCGTTTCTGGACGGCGAATTAAAAGAGTCAAAGTTACGAAATCTGGACCGTTTAATTTTTCTTATGGTCTATGTATTCAACGGTTATGATCTTGTTTTAATATATTTCTTGAGGAATTCCCTCGTATACCCTTTTTGAAGTTTTTTTTCCCAAAATTACCACCTTAAAGGTTTTTTTCCAAAATACCACTTTTTATCCAAAGTTCCAAAAATAACACTTTTTTAAAAATTAATTTTTAAGGTTTAGAATTTAATTTTTTTGGATTTGGGTTAACTATTCCAAAATTAGGGTATAGTTTTAGGGGGTAGGGTTTGGGTTTGGGGTTTAGGGTTTAGTTTTAAATGTTAAAAATGAATTTTTTAAAAAGTGGTATTTTTGGAACTTTAGAAAAAATGTGGTATTTTTGGAAAAAAAACTTTAAGGTAGTATTTTTGGGAAAAAACTTAAAAAGGTGGTATTTTTGGAAATTGCCATTATTTCGTTTAGTTTGGGATTGGCCAATCAGAGAACAGGTCGGTGACACATACACCAGAAGTTGGAAACAAGATTGGATAAATCACCTCGCGTTAAAGAAGCGCGTGATGGACACGTACGCTTTAGTGATACTGAAGACCGGGAGGTAGTGCATTACACGTGTCGTTTACAGAAAAACCCGTGATGTTTTTTGTGATGGCCATTTCATTGACTCACACTAGTAACAGCCCGACCCATATAAAGTTGAGTTTGATCCTTTTCTCAATCGGCGAAATAATAGAAGTTATGGCCGATGCCTTTCAAAAATATCTTTCTTTTTTGGTCATTGGTTTGAAAGGAAGATAAAATTTCTCATACTATTTGGAAGTTGTTCTATGGGTACTTGGTTGTCTCGGTGAGGTTTTCTGGCCTGGCTTTGGTTTAGAGTCTCGAATATCCTTTTACTTTGCTCTTATTGTTCCCTTATGGGTCCAATCCAAAATGCTCTATGTATTCCGCTTTAATTTAGTATAATTCATATGACATAAAAAGCAAGTTGGAATTGAACTTTGACTTATGTAACTAATTGTCACGAAAATTATCTGACATCCCTTGTGTGGGCTTAGGACTCTCTAACTCATTCAAAGGCTTTGCTTTTTGAGTGTTTTGGAGCTCGAAGATAAGATTTGTGCGGTGGTTATCGAGTTTCCCGTTACTGTTCATCTCGGGAATAGAGCTTTTGAGTGTTCTTCATCGGAGTTGTAGGTTATCAAGTGGTGAAGTTGCTGATTTCGTTAGTTCAACTTGGTGTAGTGTTCGAGTTGGTGTTGTGTTCGATTGAGAGGTTTTTTCTAAAGTTTGTGAGCTGCAGTTGGGTCTATAATGTCTTCTGGCATTGATAAGGTTCTGATGAAGCTTACTCTACATGATGTAGACGAGCCATTCGATTTACCTGATGAACCGGAGTATTGCTCGATAGAGGAAAATCGAAGAAGTTTGATTGGAAGAATTCTAAATCCCGACTACCAAAAAGTAGCGGATCTGGTTTTAGATATGCCAAGGAAGCGGTCTATGGTTGGTAAGGTTAGGGGATTGCCTTGTCTCGTGAAAGGTTTCAGTTCATATTCCAATCCTTGAGGGATCTGGAGGAGATCTTGCGTAAGGGTGCTCAAACCTTTAACCAATGGAGTTTGGTTATGGAAAGATGGGTTGAGAACCCTCCGCGTGATTACCTGCTGTTTATTCCGGTGTGGGTAAGGTTGAGAAATATACCGATGAATCATAAAACGGAGCTGTCGTTACTACGACTCGGTGGATTTGCTGGTAAAGTTACTGAAGTAGCTTTTGACCCTTTGAAGCCCCAGAGAAATGATTATGTCAGAGTCAAAGTGGATTTTAATGCGGCTATGCCAGTCAGGCAGTTCAAAGTTGTGAATCTGCCAAAAGGAGGCCAGACAAAGGTGTGGTACGATTTTGAGAAAATTCAGAAAAGATGTTACACTTGTTTTCCGGCTAACGCATGATCAATCAAAGTGTCCGCTTTTCTTGGAGCGCAATGGGAGTTTGAAATCAAAGGAAATTGAAGTGGTGGAGTATTCTGGTGAAGTGAAGGAACCCTACTTGAAAGAAGGGGATCCTCTCTTTGGAATCCTAAGTGAGGATCAAGTGGGTTTAGACCCGTCTTCAGGTAATGAAAGAATCGCAGAAGAAGTTTTAGAAGGAATGAGATTATATCTGCTGGCTCCTTCAGGGGATGCGATGGTTGTCAAGGCAGCTAGAATCAAAAGCTCTGTTCAAGAACTGATGAAAGACCATGTTTCTAGGAAGGTGGGCCTATCTTTGGAACCCATTCCTATCATTACGAATGATGTGAACAAAGGAAAGGGGTTGGTCTTTGACTACCAGGGGAAGAAAGAAAGAGCATCAGAAGTTATCAAGAGTCAAAAGAGTGTAAAGCTGTTGGCTGATGCTTTTGCTAGTGGACAGGCTAATTCTCTCTTACCGTTGGCTGATGGCACTCTCTCAGAGGGAGCTTTGGATAATCAAAATCTTGGCATTCCTTCTTATTATGATCATTCTACGGCTTACAGAGTTGGCTTCTCTGAAGCTAACTCTTTCGGGAGATCAAAAAGGAAAGGAAAACCGAGGAAAATGCCTCACATTAGCAAAAGAAGGCTAAAGGGAGCTGATACTAATAACAAAGGGATCATTGATGTGAAGAAGAAAGGAGTATTGGTTGGACAGGTGGTCAAGAGAAAAGCAGAGGGAGAGTTGGAAGTGTCAGATCATGAGGCTCAGCGTCTCAAAACAATGGTAGTCCCAAGTGAGGGACTGTCCAATTTCTAATGAGCATCATGAGTTGGAATTGTCAAGGATTAGGCCAGGTCGGCGACTTGACAATTCCTAGACTTCAAGAAATACGTAAAAAATATTTTCCTGAAGTCTTGTTCTTGATGGAAACGATGAATAAAAGAGATGTGGTGGTGGATTTACAAGAATATTTGGGTTATGAGAGAGTGTTCACAGTTAATCCGAGAGGCACTAGAGGTGGCTTGGATTTGTTTTGGAAAAGTTGTGTAGATATTGAGGTTCTATTCTATGATCATAATCTAATAGATGTTCATGTTCATTTTGGTGATGTTGGTTTTTTTTTGTCTTGTGTTTATGGAAACCCAAATCCTGAGTTTAGACAGCCAGTTTGGGAGCGATTGGTTAGGATTGGGATTCAGAGAAAGGACAACTGGTGTATGTTGGGTGATTTCAACGAAATTAGGCACAATAGAGAGAAAATTGGAGGACCGAGAAGAGGTGATGTGTCTTTCTTTCCTTTCAATGACATGCTCAGAGATTGTGAGATGGTTGAGCTGGTGTCCTCTAGTAATGACTTTACATGGGGTGGTTGGAGGCACAAGAAGTCCTTTCAATGCAAACTTGATAGGTGTTTTGGTAACAAAAATTGGTTCAGAGCTTTTCCGGTTTCTAATCAAGCCTTTTTGGATAAAAGGGGATCGGATCATAGGCCTGTATTGGTTAAATTGCTTTCTTATGTGGAGGTGTATAGAGGTTGTTTTCGGTTTGATAGGAGGTTTTTAAATAAACCTCTTGTAAAGAAGGCTATTGAACAAGCGTGGGCTCCAGGTTATTTTGGTAAGGAAACATTGGTGTCTGATAAGCTTAGAGCTAGTAGAAAAGCTTTAAGCAAATGGACAAAGGAGAATGATATGATTTCTAGAGACAAGATGGTTCAGATTCAAAGAGAGCTAGAGTTCCAACAATCTTCTAGCCATCCTGATTTCCAACACACTTTGTTTTTAAAAAGCAAACTAAAAGAAGCTTATAAGGAAGAAGAGGTCTAATGGAGTCAAAAGAGTGATGAACGTTGGATGGCTGAAGGGGACAAGAATACCAAATTCTTCCATGCTTCAGTTAAAGCAAGCAGAAAGAGAAAAAGGTTAGAATTCTTGTTGGATACAAATAGTATTTTGCAAAAATCAGAGGCAGCTAAGGGAGATGTGGCAGCAAAGTACTTCCAAGATTTGTTTACCTCATGTGGACCTGCTAGTTTTTCAGAGATTTTCTCTGGTTTTCAATCTAAAGTCACACTGGAGATGAATGAGAGCTTGATCAGAACTGTATCTGAGGAGGAGATCAAGGAGGCGGTTTTCTCTATTAAACCATCAAGTGCGCCTGGAGCTGATGGAATGACTGGCCTTTTTTTCCAGAAGTATTGGAACATAGTTGGTTCGCAGGTTAGCAAAGAGGTTATTGAGTTTTTTACCTCGGGCAGTTTTCCCTATGAATGGAATTATACGCAGCTTTGCTTGCTGCCTAAAGTTATCTTACCAAAGGAGATGGCTGATTTGAGGCCCATCAGTTTATGTTATGTTCTCTACAAGATAATTTCAAAGATATTGGTGTCTAGGCTTCAACCTATTCTGAATTTGATCGTATCCCCTACACAGTCAGCTTTTGTGGCAGAAATGTTAATATCTGACAACATTCTAGTGGCTCATGAGATGGTGCATGCGCTGAGAACTCATGAGACTATTGCTTCGGAGTTTATGACAATCAAGTCTGATATGTCTAAGGCTTACGATAGAGTTAAATGGAGATATGTTCATGAATTGCTATTAGCTTTGGGGTTTCATCAGCGTTGGATTGCATGGGTGATGACATGTATTACTACGGTGACTTATTTAGTTTTGATTAATGATAAACCATTTGGTTTAGTTAGGCCTGAGAGAGGCTTAAGGCAAGGGGATCCTCTTTCCCCTTTCCTTTTTGTAATGTGTACTGAAGGGCTCACCCATATGCTTGATCAAGCTGCAGCAAAAGGAGACATTGAAGGTATAACCTTCTCTTCTTCAGGGCCTATGATCCACCACCTGCTGTTTGCAGATGACAGTTTGTTTTTATGTAAAGCTAGTATAGAACAAACTGGTGCCCTGCAAACTATACTGAGAGATTATGGGGTTGCTACTGGTCAGAGAATTAACATCAACAAGTCTTCAATAACTTTTGGAGCTAAGGTGAAGGAGAACATGAAGAGAGCTATTCAGCAGATGACAAGTATCTCAAATAAAGGTGGAGCGAGCAAGTATCTTGGACTTCCAGAATGTTTCAGCGGGTATAAGGTACAAATGCTACAATATATTGTGGACAGACTTAAATCAAAGCTGACTGGGTGGTTTACTAGAACTCTGTCTCTTGGGGGAAAAGAGATTATGTTAAAAGTTGTGGCTATGGCCTTGCTTGTTTACGCTATGAGTTGTTTCAAACTCCCTAAGACTACTTGTGATAAGTTAACAGGGGCTATGGCTGATTTCTGGTGGCAATCATTCGAGAATAAGAAGACTATACACTGGTTAAGTTGGGACAGGTTAAGTCTTTCCAAAGATCAGGGAGGGTTGGAGTTCCGTGACATCCAAGGCTTTAACCAAGCTCTATTAGCAAAACAAGCATGGAGAATCCTTCAGTTTCTAGATTGTTTGTTTTCAACGGTTATGATTAGCAGATATTGTGAGACTACTGTGTTTTTGAATGCTGGCTTGGGAAAAAGGCCTTCTTATGCTTGGAGAAGTATCATTTTTGGAAGAGAATTACTCCAACAAGGATTAAAGAAAGTGGTAGGCAATGGTGAATCATCTAGAGTGTGGATAGATCCTTGGATTTTTGATGGTAGCATGAAAGTTCCCTTGGTAAGAAATGATACCATTGATCTTAATCTCCGAGTGAGTGACTTGATTGATGTCCAAACAAGAGATTGGAGACCGGATAAAGTGGAGAGCCTCTTCTATCATTGGGAGAGGGATATCATTCTAGCTACTAAACCAGTGGTGGATAGAGACGATTTTTGGTGTTGGCAACATAATCGAAGTGGAGAATACTCAGTGAGGTCTGGTTACTGGTTTTTCAATCAAATAGCAAAAGCTGAAGCTATTAGACAGGCGGAGTCATTGCCATCCATAAATGATATCAAAGCAAAGGTATGGCATCTTAAAACTTCTCCTAAAATCAGATCCTTTTTGTGGGGAGCAATGTCTGGAGCCATCGCTTCTCCTGATAGATTGAATTCCTGAGGAATGAAAGTGGATATTAGATGTCAGTTATGTGGTCTTGAGATGGAGAATATCAATCACATTCTGTTCTCCTGTGCTCTAGCAAGACATGTTTGGGCTCTGATGAGGTTCCCTCATCCAGAAAGGGGTTTTGATGATTCTTCTTTCTTCTCTAACATGTTTTTCCTTCTGCAAATGGAGAAGAATTTTTCAATTCCTATTAAGACTAGAAGGTGCTTTCCTTGGATTCTGTGGAGACTATGGAATAACAGGAATTCTTTCATCTTTGAAGGCAAAAGGTTCTGTCCTACAGTTACTTCAGAGAAGATAAAAGAGGATGCTGAGTTATGGTTCAAAGCGCAGGTGAAACATGACTTTACAGAAGGTGAAGCGGGTTTAGAGTCTTTGAGAGGTAAAAAGAACTGGAAGAAACCTCCTCAGTCGTGGCTTAAGTGTAATGTTGTTTTCATGTGGTCTGCAAATGAGAAGACAGTGGGTTGTTCTTGGATCCTCAGAGATTCAAGGGGGTTTGTCTTATTACATAGTAGAAGAGGTTTTGCTAATGTTAGTTCAGCTCAAGTTGGAAAGCTTGCTTGTTTCATTTGGGCAGTGGAGTCCATGATTGCGTACAAGCTCAATAAAGTGATCTTTGGGGTAAATGCCGTGGAATTAATAGGGGCTTTGCTGAGACCAAAAGCATGGCCAAACTACCAAGCTCAAGCATGTGAAATGAGACATGTTTTAAAACAATTGCATGATTGGAGGATTGAAGCTGAATTGCCCGAGACCAATAGAGGGGCCTTTCTCATAGCTCAAAGTGTGACTAGGCATGACCGGATTCATTCTTATGTAGCTCAAGGTTTCCCGGAGTGGTTACAACAGCTCTTTGATGATGAGAAAGGCTTTCCCTCTATTTGAGGTTTTGGTTTGTGTGGAGTTGTACAAGGAATTTTTAGGGATGGCTTTGAAAGCATCATGGTGGAGGTTGCTAACCTTTTTTGGGGATTTAGGAATTTAGTGGAGGATATTAGTGGTTTTCGTAATTGGATTTTCCTCTTTTGTTTGCAAATCATCTTGTGTTCAATTGTTTTGAATCACTTGTGATGTTGCCTTAACTTGTAAAGCTCATGTTGTTGACCATCTTGTTCCTTTAATGAAAAATCATACTAGATGCCAAAAAAAAAAAAAAAAACTAATTGTCACCTTTAGAGCTCTTTTTTATAATGAATCTACTTATACCACTTGTTAGGTTTTTCAAGCTCTAAATTTCCTATTAATATAAAATTGTCTGTTTTAAACCCAAACCCAAAATTTGCATAATTTTATTTTGCTCCTTATTAAAATATTTCACTCTAACTGGAATTAGACAATAGACAATAGTCATAAAGCTGATACTTTAGATGCCAAATATCTTTGTAAAATATTAAATGATTGTAAATTTCAGAAATATTGATGTGGTATAGTGGTAGAGTGCTTTAGTTTAGGTCCTATATCACCGTTTAAGTCTGATTATTGTAAGGAAAATTTGGTTCAATAACAAAAAAAAAATTATAATATAAAATCTAACCATTTACCTTAGTTTTAGTAAATTTAATTAAGCCACATAAGGTACAAGCGGGTTTACTCAATTGTTAATTAATTTTTTGTTGGCTATTCTTGCAATTCACCCTTAATGTTTTTTTTCTATCTAAAATTATAATTAAAATGATAAACTTGGGTGAAATACAGAGCCAACGACTACAAACAAGCCGTGGAGTTCATAAGCTAGAGATGACAAGATATCTCTGGAGACAAAGGCCTACGAAAAGGAGACAATCTTACAACCATAAACAAATCCTAGAAGACTAAAAAATTATTAATCAGGTGCTTTCATCTTTACTCTATCCATGAAATCTTCTAGAACATAAGCTTAAAGAAACGATGACAAAACCACAATCTCAACAACAAACTTCTACTTCAATCCTCACTTAGTATCGAATCCTTCAAAAATAAACCTGGAGCTCCTTTTGGATGGCTAGACGGAGCAGCCTCACCAGAGACTATAAGTCACCGTTGAGTGAAAGTTGGGGCCGAATAAGTCGAACTCTGCAACTTATTATCGATGAGAGGAGCCAATAGCTAAACCAGATTTCGCCCAGATCTAGAGCAAGATCGAGTGGAGGACACCTAAATAATAGGCCGCCCAAAACCGATTCACCACCGTTTGAGGAAACATGGCTGGTATAGGGCCGAGTCGATTTAGGGCTATAGAGACCACTTGAGATAAGTGAAGAGATAGCAACCAAGACAATAATCCAAAGCCCCAAACAAAAGAAACTAGATGAGATAAACACAAAACCTTTTTAGTTATGGAAAAAGTTAAGATCTAGATCTAAAATCACACTCCCAAAAAATTGAAAAAAGCTTTAAAACCTCAGATCTGAACCGAAAAAGCAAAGCAAGAAAAAGGAAAACAAGATAGACCTCATTCCGGTGCTGTGGAAGCCGCCAGAATTAGGAATCAAACTCAAGAACAAAGAAACTCTAGAGAAGGTGGAGAGAAAATATGAGAGAGACAATTCACCATTTATTGTAAATTCAGTATTTAAAAAAAAAAACCATACTTATTAATGGGCTCAAAGTAAAACCCCTCCCAAAATTCATAAAAACATCTTCTCTCTCTTCGAAATATCTCTCCACCTTCTCTCTACCTCCCAGACCGAGACCTCATTTTCTCCGATGGCCGGTGCTCAGCGGCTTTGTTAGCGCCAGTACCGATTTTTGTTTTCTTTGTTGTTTTTTGGTTATGGCTTTGTTTTATCGGTTGTAGCTTTTGGATTTGCTTTTGAATGAGGGTTTATGACGAAATTTCCATGGCTAGTACATGGTTTAGATCTCGATTTGTTGTTGCGTTGTATTTGTTCGGTTTGACAACAAAAGCTTCAGATCTGGATTTATTTGCTAATTTTGCTTGGGTTCGTCTCTCTCTTGTTCTGGTTTGGTCTTAGATGTTTATTAAATCGTCCAAATTCTAGGGTTTTATGTCAATCTGCAGGTTTTTGGTTTCTCCTCATGTTTCTCTTTGGTTCCTCTCTGGTTCGGTCTTACTCCTTTTTCGGTCTGCTGAGATCGGGGTTACCTAGTTTGGATCGCAGTCATTCCTTGTCTCTACATAACAGATCTGATTGAGATCTTTTTTTATTTGGTTTCTATCTGGGCGTTAAACGTCTTTTCGTCGACATCGCCGCATCCGGAAGAAAGTTTGATAAACTTATTTGTCTTGTCGGGTTATGAAGCTAAGGAAATCTACATTCGAGAGGTACATTTTATCTACTACAGGAGGGCTCTGCTATCCATGGTTGGCCTACACCGCCATCGTTGATAGTTATTTGTCAAGGGTTATGAGGGTCTTGAGAAGCTGCAGTTTTGTATGATTCCCTTGTGTTGTCGATCTTTGCCTTAGTCTTGTGTGTTTTAGCTTTTAATTTTTCTGGTATGTTTGGGCGTTGTTGTAATCATGGTTTAAATTACTTTCAATACAAATCATTAGACGGAAAAAGGGACTCAAAGTATGTTTCTGAAAGGTCATGCGTCTCATGCCAATAGTTTCCCCTCAATTTTCTTTTAAAATCTTCTCACAAACTATGTTTTTTTTTTATTTGATAATAAGATTAGTTAGAATCAATTGCATTAATGTTTTTTTTGGAAAACATTCAAAAATTCAATTCAATGATCCGATGAGATATACTGAAAAAACATTACTTGATTTAAGCAATTGAAATTCAAATTTGGTATTTGGAATTAATGTGACTATATGCAAGAGAGAAACTCATAGTTTGAATAAAGTAGCTTCAAATGTTGCATCATAATCCAAAAGGATTCTAAGTTTATTCAGATGATATGGTTTAGCTATTTGTTAAAATTCATCTTCTCAAAGCCAATGAATTAGATTATATTGATATGGTAAGACAATACTTTAAAATGCATCTCATAAAACAGAGGAATCATAAAATAATCATGAATGTGATTTGCAACAATATGATAGCTTATTATGTTTGTTCTTCTCGTCCATCATCCATATCTTATATAGGCGTCTTGCTTTTTTTAACATCAATTGTTTATTGACTATTATCATTCTTTCTTGTACCAAGCTTTCATAAACCATATGTTATTTTTGCCTAATGGTAATAAACAGTGAACATGTTGTCAGTTGGGACGTGAAGCTAATTATTTTCTATTTATGTTCCTCTTTTAAAAAAAGAAAAGAAATTATGTTCCTCTTTGTGGCGCTTCTTCTACATTTCACCATGTCAAGAACATTTTCTAGTTGCTACACCAAATAAAACATGTATAAACCCATCCCAATAGTTTAAATTTCATTGCTTACTAGAAAACCTTTGTTAATAAGCCCAAATCTAAAACCGTAGTAATTGATAACGACGTCATTAGTAAGGTGTGCTATGCAAAACTATAAATCATCAAAAGTTGGCTTCATTAAATCTCTCTGTCTTTTTTTTTTTTTTTTGTCACGAGCGCACTTTGCCACATGATTACAAAAATACAGAAGCATCGTTGAACCAATGCGGAATAGAAGTACTAACATAGGAAAACACTGAGTCACGGGTACGAGCATTCTTCGCTAGAAAGTCTGCTTTGTCATTCTTCCCCCGAGGACAATACGTAAGTGTAAAGTCTGGGAAAGAATTAGGTAACTCTTGTAGTTCTTCAAGTTCCGGTCGGAAACGGGGCCAAACCTCTGGATCTGCCACCATACTTACCAACTCCTGTGAGTCCGTGAGGAATACCGAGCAGTAACGTTCATTCTTCTTGAGACTTGCCATAACCCAAATGAGGCTATATAATTCAGCATGTAGAGATGATAACACTCGACTCATCCCTCGTAATCCCAAGAGGTCAGAAATACCATCCTGTAGCTGTAGGATCCATCCCACCCCACTCGTGTTGTCCTTTGCTTTCCACGATCCATCCACAAAACACCGGAATACCTCCTGCGGATGCATGTCCTCCTCTGCATGGGTAGTGAGAGGCATTTCCATTGAATCCTTAGCCAAAGACCATTCCTTTACCTCCTTTTTGGCCAATTCCACTATCGCTTGTGGAGTGCGATCCTCATTATTAAAAACTTTGGCATTCCGAGCCTTCCAAAGGTACCAGATGATCCATGGGAAGCAGTGGACATGCTCCTCTAAGTCTGTACTATGAGGGATCCGTGAAAACAAATAATCCATATTGCCCCATAAATTATCTGTGGGGAAAATTTGTGGGAGGTTTGGAATATTTGACATGGCACAAACTTGTCTTGCCGGCGGACATGTAAACAAGACGTGATTAATTGTCTCCTCAGAGTCGCCACATCGAGGACACTGCCGGTCGTGCTGAAGGTGTCTATGCGCTAGTCTCTCATTCACCGCCACTGCCCCAGATAGAGCCTGCCAGAGGAAATGTCTGATTTTATTGGATGTCTTCTGTTTCCACGCTTGTTCTTTCAGGGGATTCACCGACGGTAATTGCTGGGCGTATTGCAACTCAGGATCCAACGTTTGTCGGGCCATGTCGTATCCGGAACGCACAGTATACATACCCGAATTGGTAAAGTGCCAACAAAATCCATCATTCACTCCTCGCATGGATTGTTGAATAGTTAGGATTAAAGGGATATCCTCTGCATGGACACATGCTTGGAGTCTGTTGAGATTCCACTGCCCCGACCGAGGGTCAATAAAGTCCGATACCTACTCGGATTATTAATCAGACTACGAACTCTTCGGGGATATTCATCAGGAAGCCATTTATCTGTCCAAAACCATGATTGAGCACCCGATCCTATAGTACGTCTCATGCCTTTTTCCAAAAGGGGTTGGGTAGAGAGTAAGCTTCGCCATCCATATGAGGGACGGTAATGTTTTCGAGCGTCCAAAGGTCCAGAATAACGAAAATACTTTCCTTTCATCACTCTTGCCACTAAAGAATTTGGGTATTGGTGTAGTCGCCAGAGCTGCTTAGCTAATAAAGCCTTGTTGAACTCTTCGTAAGACTTAAAACCCATACCACATGCATTTTTTGGGAGACACATCTTGTTCCAAACTATCCAATGCATTCCTTTGGAATGTTCTTTAGATTTCCACCAATGTTCTTTGGAATGTTCTTTGCCATTAATAAATCTCTCTGTCTTGTTTGATTGACTATGTGTAAATATGATAAATGTTATGTCGAGAGACAAGACAAGGTGAAAAACGAATTGGTCAACCACTAAAGCCGTTAGGTTTAACACCTTTTTATTGCATGAATAATTATCCAACTTTTGACTTATAAGAAAATAGTACTAACAACATTCAAAAACACACTAAACATAATTTTGGGGACCAGTATGTCATATAATGTTTTATATTAGTAGTATCCGGGCTATAATTTTGAATTAAGCATAACAGCTTACTATCAACAAAAAATTAGAACTTGTTCGGCTTATGAAATTATTAGGTTAAAAGTGTTACTCCCTCTGTATCATAATAGTTGAAGTTTAAGGTATTTGCACACATATTAATGATCCATTTATTTTTTTATTTGTTCAATATAAAACATGTTTTATCACCAATTCCAAAATGATTCAACTAATGAAAAGCTAATATGCAGAATTCGAACAGTCAAAATCAATAAAAACACAATTAATTTTGTTTAGAAAAATGGAAAAATCATCTAAATTGATACAATTTTTTTGCTTAAACAACATGTATTAAGAGATAGAAGAAGTAGATGCTAAATAAGCAATGATCGTACCTTAAACATTTTCTTAAAACACTAGAACACTGGTTTTAACATTTAACACTAGAAACACACATAAATATAATCAAATCAGACGAAATGGGTGAATTTGTCGAATCTAACCATAAAAATAATTATTAATATATTGAAAGTTTTGATCTGTTTCTGTAGGATTAGCTAGATTTTTTTCCGAAATATCCATATAAAACAAATATTAACGGTGAAAGATACAATTTGTTTTAACAATTAATTGATCAGGCATCTGGTTAATTAGTCAGATATAAAGATCAACAATGCGTTAAAAAAATACTAATCACTTAAACAAAATAAATCTTCCTAGACTACAATTAAGCTAAATATAGAAGAAGTTAGATGTTTTCATTGATCATTTACTTGTAGACAATGTTTTGAAAACCGGACCGGACCGGCAGTCGGACCGGATTCAACCGTGAACCGGCCGACTACCCGAGTTGGGTTGACCCGGGTTTGAGTTTTTTTTTTTTTTTTTAAATTTACATTTTTTTACATTTTTCATATATAATTTTTATAATTAAAATTTATAAAACAAATACTAGTTTTGAATTTAGTTAATTTTTGTTATGGTTTAATGTTTTTTATTTTTTTTACATATAAACTGAACTATTTTTCATTAAATTTTGTTTTTCAATAGCTTTGTGTTATTAAAATGATTTTTCTCATGACTAATATTTAGAAATATGTTTACTTAAAGGTTATATTATATACTAGGTAAAGGACCCGCATATATGCGGGTTTATGAAAAAAATATTTTACAACCCGTGAAAAATCCCATGAAATATTTTTTATTCATGATAGTAAACAAAATTGAAAACCTTGATATAAATAAATTTCATACTTACTTTTTTATCTTAAATTGTTTGGTGTAGTTTAATTTCCAATTAAATTTGATCATGTCTTTTCCAAATAACTTGTTTCTTTCTATTCATGTTTGAAATAGTTTAATTTTCACTATTTCGCTACTCTATTTTTATTATATTATTTACTTGTTAAAATTTTTACATATTTTAAAGTACTTAGTTTTTTCTTCTTATTCCTTATTGAACTATGATTATTTTATTATGTAGTTGGTCATTCATAGGTTTGTTTTTCCAAAATCTTAACAAATTGAATCTCATATGTTTAGCTGCAAACTCAAATTACAAATTTTAGTAAGAGTTTTTTTCATATAATTGGTTTCCAAATTTTGCAAGAATCTAATGATACACAAAACTTTGAATAGTAATACATTATTCAAATAAAATCAAATTGTAGTTAGATATTATTCAAATAATTAGTATTACATTAAGACTCTTATTGATATAAAGTCTTTTTCTCTAAGCTCATTATTTTTCTTAAAATGTTTAGTCTCTTACTTTCTTAAAAGACGTACTACAATACGATGATAAATACTTTTTAATTTAACTTGTCTAACATGAAATAGTTGTTGTGTGTTTCTTGTGATGATAAGCATTTATATATTTGTATTTATTAATTAGTTTTTTTAATTCTAATTAGAAGCATATATAAAAAAAATTCAAGTAATTTTTCTCAATGGTTATTCTAATATACATGTAAAATATTTTTAGTTTATCTAGACTTAGGTTTTGCATACGATGATTTATCTACATATCAAAAGATTTATCTAGTTTAAATATTTTTAGTTTAAATAGACTTGGGTTTTGCATACGATGATTTATCCACATATCAAAAGATTTATCTATTTTAGGTTAATAACATCTTAATTTGTAAAATAGTAAAGAGTAAACCTATTTTAAATAGGATTAGAATTTTTTTGAAATTTTTGATTTAATTTAATTAAAATAAAATAACACGTGTCAAAACCTAATTTAAATAGGATTATAGAAATTTAGAAATATGCTATTTAATTTAATTAAACTAAATTAATACGTGCCAAAATCTTATCAACCGGTTGACACGTGTCGCGATCATGTTAATTATTATGTTTGATACATCAAACTTTATATAATAAGATTTGGATATTATAATTATACAAAAACTATATATATTACTATTTTTAAAAACACTATTAAATCCGGTTTGAACCGGTCGGACCACATTGACCCATGACCCAAAAGCTTTTTCGGTTCGATCGCCGGTCCGGTTTTAAAAATATTGCTTGTAGACTAATAATTTATCTCTTACTTATTGGACAAAAACTACTATTTTTAATACAGAAAGAACTTCATGAAGAAAATATATTAACGGAACAATCATTACATTAGTTAAATGAAACTAAATAATTAAAATTAGAATAACCAAGAAGACAAGATCCCAAAGAACAAAAACCAGAGAAACTCATCTGACGAGTAAAAGAAGTATCTGTCTGTCTCGTCCATTTGGTCGCACGTCTGAATCATCATCAATCAAAGACCTCTCTTTGTTCCCGTGACAGATCCTTCTTAACCAAATACCTCACCGACCCAATTCCTTTATTCCTCTCCAAATCTAGTTCTAGGTTCTGTAATTTACCTCTGTTCCCAGGTTCGAGCTAGAATCTGAAATTTCGTGTTTTTCTTCAGACATTGGAGAAAAGCTAAGGTATTCAGAATCTCCCACGTGTCAGCTTTAGACTCTGATTATTTACATGTCGGAAAATTCGACTCCGGTTGGTCTTTCAGGTGAGATCCTTGGGGATTGTGTCTCCTAATTTTCTGGATTTTTATAGAACTGTTTTGTTTGATATTAGTGCTCTTTAGGGTTTTGTTTCTGCTTGGTTGGATCTTGGTCTCAGAAATTGTGCTTAATTTTTGCTAATCTAGTTACTGAATTGACGAACATAGCATTAATGTAACTCCATTTGATGAATTTGATACTCTTTATGTGGAACCCACCTCTGTTTCATCACCCAAAAGAGGAATTATCTTGAATTAGGCCAAAACAATCCTGTTTTGCTTATTTAGATCACTTTCTTAATTTGTTTCACAACTTATTAGGCATTACACATGGATACTTATGTTTGTTTTGGTGTGTTTGGATCTAAATAGGTTGTGTATTGTGGAGATAAAGAGAGAGAGAGTGAAGAGAAATAAAAATGAGGATGATGAAGAACAAACACAACAAGAAACTAACATCTTTGCGTTGTTGTTGTTGTTCACCGTCTGCTTTAGTATGGACAGTTGTGGGATGTGTTTTCATGATTCATCTAATCATGTTATATAGCAGAAAATATAGTGTAGATCTTGACGTTTCTTCTCAGTTACTAATCCACCATCCTATTGTCCGTGAGCTCGAACAAGTTGAAGAAGAGAATATTCACATGCCGCCTCCTAGGAAGCGTTCTCCTCGCGCTATCAAACGGAAACCCAAAAGACCAACCACTTTAGTAGAAGAGTTTCTAGACGAGAATTCGCAGATTCGCCATCTTTTCTTCCCCGATATGAAATCCGCTTTTGGTCCTACCAAGGATGCTAATGATACATTGCATTACTACTTCCCGGGGAAAATTTGGCTGGACACTGAAGGAAATCCGATTCAAGCACATGGCGGGGGCATTTTATATGATGAAAGATCTAAGGTTTACTATTGGTATGGCGAATATAAAGATGGACCAACTTATTATTCTCACAAGAAAGGACCTGCTCGAGTAAGTTACCTTTTTATTTCATTCCATCAATGTATCTATCTTGGATTTAGAACAAGATTATGAATACAATTTCTTGGATTTGTTTCAGGTTGATATAATCGGTGTTGGATGCTACTCGTCGAAAGACTTATGGACATGGAAAAACGAAGGCGTTGTATTAGCAGCCGAAGAATTAGATGAGACACATGACTTGCACAAATCAAATGTTCTCGAGCGACCTAAAGTGATCTACAATTCAGAGACCGGGAAATACGTGATGTGGATGCATATCGACGATGCAAACTACACTAAAGCTTCAGTTGGTGTAGCCATTAGCGATAACCCAACAGGTCCGTTTGATTACCTATACAGCAAATCGCCACACGGATTCGACAGTAGAGACATGACTGTCTTCAAAGATGATGATAACATCGCCTACTTGATATATTCGGCAGAGGACAACAGCGTGTTACATATCGGTCCTCTAACCGAGAACTACCTCGATGTGAAACCGGTAATGAAGAGAATCATGGTAGGACAACACAGAGAAGCTCCAGCTATCTTTAAACACCAAAACACTTACTACATGATCACATCTGGTTGCACCGGATGGGCACCAAACGAAGCATTGGCTCATGCCGCTGAATCGATAATGGGACCGTGGGAGACATTGGGGAATCCGTGTGTTGGCGGGAACAAGGTTTTTCGATTAACTACGTTTTTCGCGCAGAGCACGTACCTGATACCGTTACCGGGTGTTCCTGGTGCGTTTATATTTATGGCGGATAGGTGGAATCCGGCGGATTTGAGAGATTCTAGATATTTGTGGTTACCGTTGATAGTTGGTGGACCAGCTGATAGGCCTCTTGAGTTTAATTTCGGGTTTCCGATGTGGTCTAGAGTTTCTGTATATTGGCATAGACAATGGAGGTTGCCTTCAGAAGGAGGGAGGAAGATTGCTTAAGAAAAAGACAGCTTTTTGAAAGTTTTCTTCACTTGTTTCTTCTTCTTCTTCTTCTTCTTCTTCTTTCTATTGTCTGTTGTGTCGTTGCTCATTGTTATAGTTGTTGTTGTGCTGCTTTGTTTTTGTTTTACAGGTAGATAGACAGATACTATAGGCCCTTTGTTAATACAGATCACTTTGAGGATAGTTATGAGTTTAACAATTCTGTTTAGGACACTGTTCTGTTATTTATCCAAGTAGTAATGAAATCTTCACTCAATAAGATAAAACAAATATGTAACCACAATATATGTCGTTGATAAATAGAAAGTTTCAAAATAATATTGATAAAAAACATATATACTGTACTAAATTTATATGTTAACAAAGAGCTGATAAATTATGAGATCGAAACCAATAAAAGTTTTGAGTGATTTAGTTTAACTTCTAGTAACCTTACCAGCTTCTTTCAATAGTTGGACTAACCTCCTCTTCTCATCTTCTGTTTCAGGATTCGATGTCCCAAGTTTTTCCTCTTGAACTCTAACTACATGTCCTAACAATGCAATTGCATCATCCAACCTACAATCACATCCGAAAAGTGATGTTTAAATCTTCATTTCTATTTTGTAACTTTGTTCCGATTTTCTTCTTCCTAGTGCGGCACCAAATCCCAAGTTTGATTTGGGTATATTCTTCTTACCAACGTGTTTATATGTATCATTTGGCACAACCTCTAAATCCAACTCTGAAGAGTTTGATTTAGTACTTCTTTATCTCTTCATATCAAACATTTCTAGCTTTACCACTTCATCCTCCTCTTTTTCATCTTCCATTATATAAATATCTCGCATCTCTTCTAACTCAAGATATTGCAAATCGTAAGCAATCTTTAATTCATCACCATATGATACAAGGCCCTGCCTTGATGGAGACTGACTAGAGCTCTGCAATTCGCAAAGATTCTTACAGAGATGTTCTTTTGTTGTGTTAGTCCTATAATCAACATTAGAATATTCCTTATAATATGTGGAAATACCATTTAATTCGTTAACATGCTCTCTTTCCATCATTTCTTTGGAATAAATAGCTTTCTGCACATGAAACATAAAACATTATCTGTGGAGCTAAAAAAATTCAAATCATATAGACATTTTTGTTAGCCGATATTCTCTTTGAATATCTTACCATAACTATCCATATTTCTCTTTCCTATTTTGATGTATGTGTATATTCTCCATTGATTGTAAATTAGGTTTAATGGAGAACCTCCTCTCCAAGTAAATGTTTTTGTATATAATTTAGCCAAAAGGTTCTCATAATATAGTACAACATGAAATTCAGTAGCCTGTTGTGCTTTACATGGTATCAGAGCCTAGTTGTTAAAAACTTCGATCTAAAAAATACACGATGTCTACTGAACTTGCAAAGATCACTGAATCTGCAAAGAATGTTGCATCAATTTACTAGTTGGCTGCAAACGAAAATCCTGGTGCTATCATTGCTCAATTTCAGTTCAATGGAGAGAACTTTAACGAATGGGCACATGTTGTGAGGACGGCGCTACGCGTGAAGAAAAAGTTTGGGTTCGTTGAAGGAACCGTATCCAAGCCGGCGGAAGGTGCACCCGAATATGAAAATTAGGTGTCCGTGAACTCGATGGTTTCGTTGTGGGTCTTAAACACAGTGGAATCCAAGGTTCGAAGGACGTTGATGAACAAAGAAGATCCACGCGAATTATGGAAGGGGATCAAAGATCAATTTTCAGAAGGAAACGGTCCGAGATTCCAGGAGATAAAAGCAGAGTTGGCAAATTGTCGACAAGGCAATTTGAGTGTGATTGACTACTTTGGGAAATTGCAAATCTTGTGGGAGGATTTGCAAAATTACGACAAATTGGTGGTTTGCAAGTGTAGCGGTTGCAAATGTGATTTGAACGTGCAACTCGAGGAAAAGAAGGAGGATCGAATCCACCAATTTCTCTTGGGCTTGGATAATGGTGTGTTTGGTTCTGTTCGTGCTTTCATTATCAGTACTGTGACACCCGTGAACCATTTTTGAGGAAAATGGAGGGGCTGTCGATCGACACACGTGGTGTATGTCGATCGACAGGTACCTTAAGGGCTGTCGTTCGACACACGTGGTGTGTGTCGATCGACAGGGCCTTATTTGGGTCGGTTTTCTAGTTCGATTTTAGTCGTTCAGTTGGACAGGGCCGGTTTGGGGGAAAACCTAGGGTTCGTATATAAGGCTTTTTGGCCGTATTCTAATCGAAACCAAGTCTCAAAATCAGTGGAAAAGAGTCTGAGAGGAGTTTCTCTTGTTCTTGATAGTTTTGTGAGTTAGGGTTTCGTTCTTGATCGTTTTGGAGTGGAATTTCGTGGTGGTTGTAGCTGATTTCGTTTCTAGTCTCAATTCCCACCAATTTCAATCAAAACTCTAAGGTGAGTGTGTGACCATGGCTTCTGGGCCGGTGGATTCGTTAGGGTTGCTTGGTGTTAGGTTTGGAACGAATTAATTGATCTTGTGGTGTTTGTTTGAGACTGTGGATTGTTGCCTGTTGTGTGTGATTGTTGTTTTCGTGCAGGTTTTCGTGTTGATGTAGAGGAGGAATTGATCCGAGAGGATTATGATCGATTTCCAAGGATTCTGTGCAAGGCCTGTCGAACGACACACACGAGGTATGTCGAATGACAGACCAGCACGGAGGCTGTCGAACGACACACGTAAGGTGTGTCGAACGACAGCCAGGTGACAAACTGTCGATCGACACCTAGAGGGTGTGTCGATCGACACCTAGTGGTAGTGTCGATCGACAGCCTGTCTGGTTTGCTGTGGTTGAGCCTTTGTGTTTGTGTGTTGTTTTGTTGTATGTTTGCATGAGCGGTCCATCGTGCCTGAGTGCGCAGTCGTAGATGGGATGACCGTCTCACTGAGTATTTATGATAATACTCACGCATCTCTTTTTCCCATGTGATGCTGGTAAAGGCAAATTGTGATCGTGGAATCACGGCTACGAAGAGGGAGATGATCTGGGGTCTCGTTTTCGTGTCGTTTGCATTTATCGTTTTAGAACGGCTGTCTAGGTTGCTGGATTGTGGAACTTATTTGGATTTGTTGTTGAATCGGTTTAGTAGTTAAAGAAATTGGTTTATTTGGTTTATTTGATTTAAATTGTTTAGTTATCCGCTGTTATCGTTTTCTGTGTTTTGCTTGGTTGTTGAGTATAACATTTATGGGAATGCTAGTCCGAGACCAAGGTTTGTATGCTTTTAATAAAAAAACGGGTCGGGTCGTTTCAAGTATAGAGTTGATGCCAAACATGAATCAAGTGTATTCAAAGGTGAAATCCATTGAAAGGATTAACACGGTGATGAGAGGAAGAGACGCCGAAGGAGGACAAATGGCTTGCAGTCTTATAACTGCTTCATGAGAAGACAAAAGCAAGCTATTTTGCTCAAGTTGCAAAAAGACGGGACACACAATAGAGACGTGTTTCTAGATCGTAGGATATCCATCTTGGTGGGGAGAGAAAACCAAAGAAGGTGGGCGTGGAGGCAGAGGAGGTGGTTGCGATCGTGGCAATCTCCGAGCAAATTCTGTCTCTGTCCGTGGCCTCGAAGAGGCTGAATCAAGCAAAGAAGCCGAGAAGAGTGGCTACACCGGCTTGAACCATGACCAGTGGACAACTCTTATCAAGCTGTATGGAGACAAACAAGGAACGTCGTCTTGTCTCAGCGGTAAGTCTGTGTCTTTGGATTGGGTACTTGATACAGGTGCTTCTAACCATATGACTGGTTATGAAGAACTGATTAGTGACTCGAAGTATATTTTAACTTAATCTGTTGGATTGACAAATGGGTCTAGTAGTGTGGCAAGATCGAAAGGAACAATTGTTTTTGATGATAGATTTAAGCTTAGAAACGTGTTGTTTGTGTCAGATTTGAGATGTGATTTGATTTCAGTTTCTCAACTCATTGTGGAGTCAGATTGTGTGATGCAAATTGCTAATAAGGGATGTGTGATTCAGGACCGTTTAACGAGGAATATGACTGCAGCAGGTGAGCTCAAAGATGGACTGTATTTCTTTCGGCGTATGACTGAAAATTTTCTGCTTTACGTATCAATAAAGATGGAGCTGACGATGTTTGGCATCAAAGGCTAGGACATCTATCCAATTATGTTTTTGATTTGCTTCCTACTATTGGTGGTAGAACCATGGATTTTTCAACTTGTGACATTTGTTTAAGAGCTAAACAGTGTAGTGATGTATTTGTTTCAAGTGATAATAAAAGCGCCGATGTTTTTGAAATGATTCATTGTGACTTATGGGGCCTTATCGAAATCCTACTTTGTGCAACTCCTATTATTTTCTGACAATAGTAGATGATAAGTCTAGATCAGTTTGGGTTTATTTGATTCGCTACAAAACTGAAGTAGGACAGAACTTGCAGTTGTTTATGGCTATGATTCAAATGCAGTATGGAAAACAAGTCAAGATCGTGCGAAGCGATAATGGTACTGATTTTACTTGTCTCACCTCTATGTTTCAAGAACAAGGTATTCAACATCAAACGTCTTGCGTGGGAACACCGCAACAGAACGGGAGAGTCGAGAGAAAACACCGTCACATACTGAATGTGGCAAGGGCATTGCTGTTTCAATCCTCTTTGTCAACCAAATTTTGGGGAGAGAGTGTATTGACAACAACGTATTTGATCAATCGAACGCCGAGTCGATTGTTGGGAGGAAAAACACCGTATGAGATCATACATGGCGTACCTCCAAAGTTTGATAATCTCATAGTGTTTGGGTGTTTAGCTTATGCCCATAATCAAAGAAGAGGTGGAGATAAGTTTGAATAAGGGAGTAGAAAGTGTATTTTTGTTGGGTATCCTTTTGGGAAAAAGGGATGGAGTCTTTATGATATGAAAACTGGTAAAGTGTTTGTGTCAAGAGATGTTGTTTTTATGGAAAACACTTTCCCATTCTCGGCTGGAAATAGTGAAAAAATACATAAGGAAGTGGCTGATTTTGGGTTGTGTGAAGAAGAAGAAGAAGAAGAAGAAGAAGAAGAAGAAGAAGAAGAAGAAGAAGAAGAAGAAGAAGAAGAAGAAGAAGAAGAAGAAGAAGAAGAAGAAGAAGAAGAAGAAGAAGAAGAAGAAGAAGAAGAAGAAGAAGAAGAAGAAGAAGAAGAAGAAGAAGAAGAAGAAGAAGAAGAAGAAGAAGAAGAAGAAGAAGAGCGATCAAAGGTTGAAGAAGCTGAAGCAGAAGCTGTAACAATTGTTGAGATTGCAGACAAAGAATCTGTGACAACTACATAAGTCATTGATGTTGCAGAAACCACAAACGACTCACCTGCTACAGAACCAGTAACTGCTTCAGAACCTGTAATCTAGAGCCTGTATCTGCTTCAGAAACAGAGCATATCAAAAATTTGGGTCGTGGTAAGAGATCGAAGACCGTGCCTACCAAATTACGTGACTATGTTCTACATACTCTTGCTGAAGTTGATGTAAACTGTGAGGATAATGGGTATTCAATTATGAAATTTGTTGATAGCAGCAAGTTTTCTACAAACGATTCAATTTATTTACAAACGATTCAATTTATTTTCCACTAGACATTTATTGGTATACTTAGCCCACTAACTTTTATATAATCAATAGAGTAAATAAAATTGTTAACTATTTTCGATAGTTATAAATAATGTGATAGTTAACTATATTTTGAGATTAATTGAATATGAAGTTTAGAAATAATTAACTAGTTATTAAATAGTTGACTATTACAATATACTTATTTTCTGATTTTTTTTGTGGACATTATTTTCAGATCTTTTGTATATTTTCTGATTTTTTTTTCCTAGTGAATTATGCAAATTCTAGCAACTTTTTAAGAGATGAGATGAAGAGAAGATTTTTAGGGATTTTTTTTGTATTTACATTAATTACAGCTGTAGGGGTAATTTTGTCTTATTTTTATTTCTCTCTGTTACTTACCTAATTTTTGCTCCCACGAGTAATATTTAGCCAGTTAACCCATTAATTTAAATATTTTTCAATAATAATTTAAACCATTATCATAAATAAATTATAGTCCTGCAATGGAAATTAAGACACAAAGGTATATATATATATGCGTTACTGCCTTATATTTGATTTGAGTTAAGGGTGTTTACTTTATACTCAATAAATTTAAGGAAATTAGGCTACAAATTAACATTACAGCTGAAGTCTGGAGTACACTTTTACACAATCCCCTAAATATTATTAGAGAGGTGAATTTGTTCAAATTGCTTATCTGTCTTCTTCTCCTTCAAATTTAGACAAAAGAAAAGACATGTCATATATAACATGACTAATTCGTTGACTAATTTGTTGACTAATTCAGTGAATAATTCTACTTAACCCATTAACTTAATTAATTAACATGGCCCAACACTTACCATTTGTAATTCTTAAACCTAATTATATTGTCATTGTCATTACCTTACAAAATACGTTCGACCAAGCATCCGCAAGAATTGCCATTGTTTTTTTCTTCTTCGAACATGGTTTATAACGCTAAACTCATTCACTTAGAAAATAAAATATATAGAAGAGTCATTTCGGTAAGTAAATAAAACATAAGGTATTGTTCCTCTTAAGGATATCCTTCCTTCTATAAAAAGGTGTAAGGTCAAGATTAAGAGGGGGTTATTGGTTTATGGATTTTAATGGATTTGGAAATCCAAACAAAATCTAGTGTTATTGGTTCTATGATTTTAAAATCCATATTAAAATCCGGTGTTATTGGTTCTATGATTTATAAATCCTAATTAAAATCATGTGTTATTCAATCTTACGGATTTACTTATGGATTTGATTTCACTAAGGATTTTAATGGATTTGAAAGGATTTCATGTCAAAATACAAAGGATCAAATCCGAGGGAAAACCTTCGGATTTACAAAGATTTCTAAATCTTATAAGATTTACAAATCAAATAACACAGATTTATAAATTCACAAATCAACTAAAATAATCAAACCAATAAATAAAACACCATCAAACAAAATAATAGAAAAATTGTGTCACGTATGTACTTTTCGTCTCTTCTTCATCATCTTATGTATGTTTTTCTTTCTTCTTTCTTTTTATAGGCTTGTTCATTTTTCTTGCTATTCACGTGATCAATTTCTCTATGATTCTTCACAATAAGGATTTTAGTGAATATTATTGCGAAATCATATACTAATCATCGTAAATAATATATATAAATATACAAAGGTGTATGTGTTAGTGTTCGTTTTTGATGGGTTAAGTTTTATTTGTTAAAAGTATACTCAAACATGGATTCAACAAATACAGGAGAACAAGAAATCCTTGAAGAACGAGAAAGACATATATCACATGAAAATAATGAGTTAGATGTTGATATTACTTTATTGGTTAGTCAATGAAATCCATTTAGTTGATTTGTAAATCCATTTTATTGGATTTTGAAATCCACGTTATATATTATTATGGATTTTAAAATCCATGGATTCATCTCAGATTTCTAAAATCCATTAAAATATACAAACCAATAACCCCCTCTAAGATTCTTAGATTATAGAAGAAGAAATTTAACGGTGGTGGATCTATCGAGATGGTCTTGGTTGACGACAAGGTTTGCTACTTTGTTACTTTTTTAAACCTCATTAATTTAGACCTCCTTGCGAGTTTGTCGCGAGTTTGTCATCGAATGCTTCATATATTTTCATAATTATTAATTTTGATAGGGTACATGTGCTCATGCCACGGTAGAAAAGGACTTGGTTAAGGACTTTGATAAGAAACTTAAAGAAGGTGAAAAGATTTGAATAGTTAAAGAGTATAGAGGTATTTTGTATTGTTTGATTTTCTTTGCCGTAATTTGGTTATACTTTTAGGTTCATTATAAATTTCATGTAACAGGTTTGTGGACTATTGGTAGTGCTTTTAACGTGACTCATATTTGGTTTAATCCAAATATGCCTTAACCTGTTGAATTTGATTCAATGTAAATGTTAATTTATGAAGATTATGTAAGTAGTAATATGATATGTTATGTTTCATAGAACATTGTCGTACTTACTGTTGAAATATATGTGTTATAACTTTAATTAACATGTATATTATCGACCGATGATCGTGCACTTGGCATTGTTAGTAGCATGAAGAAGGTTGGACCTACACTCTATCAAGAGTTTTTTGTATCTTGAATGTCAAGAAGAGTCTATACAATATTGTTTATTTTGCTGAGGTTTGTTTTTAAATTATTGTATGTATATATATATATTACCTGCGACGGATGGTTTGATTGATTTTTTCGTTTTGATAGCAATGTAAATGTGTGTTGGAACACTAGAATCCATTGATTATTCTATATGTTATTACATTATCTGTGTCATTTGTCTTGCAATGGTCGAGCCGTATCATGATCATGGGGATGGTATATTTTTCGATTGTAGCAAGTATGGAAAAGTGTATGAAGTTGATGCAAGGTTTTGGAAAAACAATATTTTTTTCTTAAATTATGTCCGATAGTTTTATAATCTTTTGATAGTTGTTTTCATCTTTTATTTCAAGGTATAAACTAATGTTGCGTGTGTCTGATACTTCATCAACTACTATTAGGGTGATTTTATCCGATGGGATTGCCAAACAATTATTGTCTGCTGGTGGTGCTGAACTAGCCGAGGAGATTGTTGAGATGGTGTATCCATTGGTTATTACACGTTTATATTTCTATTGTTTTTTCATTTTCTGATTGGTTTTGTTACGATCTTTGTTCTTTAGGAACCTGAAGATGCTTTGCCGTTGGCTATATGTGGTTTGATGGGGGCAGCGGATACTCCTGAAGATAACTATAGGTCTTAAAAATCTCAAATCACTATATGCATCGTATAAGGTGGAAAAGTATTGGACTAAATCTGATATGATTTGAGAAGTTTAAATCTATCAATAGTAGTCATGTAAAATGTAGTTTATAAGATGTTTGTATGATTATAATTAGATTATTTCGTTTTCGAGCTAATTTTTAATGTTTATCTCTTGGTTCAGGGTTTTGACGTTATTGATGCCGATGATGATGATCGTACTTCTTTAGGATATAGTAGGTGTAATGTTGCTAAACGTAGTCGTCGTAATGATGATGTCGATGTTTTGAAGGGTCTCTTTCTAACTGATAAAGAGATAAAGGTTGAACCAACTAATAAGCTATTGGTTTGATTTATCATTTATGTATGTTTTGTTTTTTTTCTCTTTACAGAGTTTTTTTAACGTTTAATTTGCAAGACAATTTATTGGTTATATTTGAAAGACGTTTTATTAGTTACTTCCTGAAATTTATGGAATCAATTTATATGCCTACATCTAGACGAACATGTTTTAGAAATAGTCACCATCGGTTTTATGTTCTACGGTATTAGAAACTATGGTATCAATTAAGTATGATTTAGAGGACCAACATGTTTTAGTTTATCAACCATAATAGTAAATATGTCGATATAATTCTTCAAGACATCAAATGGTCTACTAGAGATGTTCTTGATTATTTTAGAAAAAATTTGGTGCTCATAAGTGTGAGATAAATATTACATTAGCTAAATGTGTGGTGGATATTACATGATTAAGCACTTTGTTCTGCTATTTATAGCTATGATCGACCTTTAGATTTTATTATTCTTAATAATCTACTATTAAGATCCATTACTTTTATGATTGATTGTTATGCTCCGTTATTTTTATAGTTTATTCATCTATTAAAATATACATTTTTATAACACTGAATTGAGTTTTTATTTTCATCAAAAAAGTATGAAAATGGATTACAAAGATTCAAATAGAAGATCACCAATAGGTGTTGGCATGAAATTCAAAAGTTCATGTTCTGGAAACCAAAATGGCTAACAAACCGTTGGATGAACTATATCATTTGTGGAAGAGAAAATTTTGATTTTTCAAAGCTCTCATGTAAAATAGCATACTCTACTTCGATGACAACTTGAACCCAAACCAAAGATTTTGTCATGAGTCTTTGGAAAGTCAATAAAAGGCATTCCCGTACCACAATAGCATACATACATCTTGTACTTTTGACGATAACACGACAACGATTCTCATGATTATGATATATCTCTTTCTTTAATCGTTTCCAACAATTTTGTTCTCGAAGAGTTAGATTCGACGAAACCACTCTAAGCATCGTCGAAAAAAATTGAACTACAAAACTAGATAGCCAAACTTGACTAAAATCTAAGCATCTCAAGCACAAATCTTCTACGATAATATAAATCTCATAAAAACTTCATCTGGAAAAGAGAAAATCTAAACCCATACAAGGAATCACAAAACTTCATAAAATTGAATTTTACCAACTACTAGATTTGAAACCTATTAGAACAAAAATCAAAAGAAAGTAAAATCTCTCATACAAAAAACTACGATTGTATAACTCTCTCACGATGCTGGCGAAAAACTCCAGCCATCGGAGAGGCAAAATATGTAAATTTGTCTTCCCTTTTTTTCCTCTGACTAGCATTAAGATATACATTTAATTATGCGGAAACTTTGAAAATAATTATTATTTGTATTCATCAATTAAGGAATAAAATGTAGGGTTAATTTGGTGAATATTATGTTTTGAAACTAAAATTAAGTGAGTACATGGCATGAAAACAAATTAGATGAGTAACATTAAGTTGTTATATTTTGACAAAATTGCCCTTAATGTCATTGCAGCTGAAATATAGTTGGCTTTATAAACTGCTTATAATAGTGCACTATAATATATTTTACAATTATAGTTGTGCAATTTAGTAGTTATTCTTTTCTAATCCGCATAGTTAATTAGTTATAGTTCACTATATTGACTACTTAATATATTATGTTTACAACCATAATGCACTATAATATATTTTATAATTATAGTTGTGTAATTTATTAGTTATTTATTGTCTAATCTGCATAGTTCATTAGTTAGTTATAATTCACTATATTGACTACTTAATATATTATGTTTACAATCATAGTGCAATATAATATATTTTACTATTATAGTTGTGTAATTTAGTAGTTATTTATTATCCGATCTGCATAGTTCATTAGTTATAGGTCACTATATTGACTTCTTATAATATTATGTTTACAATCATAATGCACTATAATATATTATGTTTACAACTATAGTGCACTATAATATATTTTACAATTATAATTGTGTAATTTATTAGTTATTTATTGTCCGATTCACATAGTTCATTAGTTATACTTCACTATATTGACTACTTATAATATTATGTTTACAATCATAGTGCACTATAATATATACTAGAATAGTACCCGCGTTTTACGCGGGGCAAAATATTTATCAAGTAAATCTTAGTTAAATAATCAATTGTAATTACTGATAGATTTATTATACGGAATTTAAGATCAATTTTTCATATTTAAATTTGTGATTGTTTTTTTATAAAATGTGTTCTCCCCTGAAATAAATGAAACCAATAGAACATATTTTTCAAAGATACGGTATATGACTCAAATATACAAAAATGAAAGATTGCGAATATAACTAAAAACTTGTCACTAATTTCCGATCTTATATTATTTTAGTTTTTATTTAGTAGATAATTCATGTACTGAAACTGTTTGGTAATATGCATTATAATAGCGAAGTTAGTATTGTGTATTGAACTAGTATTTAGGTAGTGAGATTTTATATGTATAAATTTAATAATATTAATTAGGTTAATTAGATGAGTAAACTTATTTAATTTTTGTTTGAATATAGGAATTAGGGTATTTGAAGTGTTTGGATAGAAATATAGTAGTAATAGTTATAGTTGTTTGGATATGAGTATAGTAGGAGATAGTAATTTAATTAATTAAATCAAAAAAGTAAGGAAAAAGGAGAGCTTGACACCTAACCAAAAAATGTTTCTCCTTTAATATATAGAAGATTGACTATTTATAATATGTATTGCAATAATAGTTAACTACATTAGTTATAATTAGAATAAGGATATATTTGTCTTTTTAAGTTAGTTGCCTAATTATTATTTTTGTTATGTTAGATGCCTAATTCTTTGTGATTAGAGTATTATTCATTGCAATTTCACTAAAATATATTAAATTTAGTTTGTATGATTATTATGTACACTATTAATAAACTTTTCTTTTTCGTTTACATTGTATTAGGTAATTATCTTTTTATGGGTGAGATTTACATGAATAAAGAAATATCCATATAATATATCGTATATAAAAATATATAAATGTAGTTGTTAATGACAACTTGTCATATATATATATTCTTATGCACATCTCTTAACATAAATTTACCTTTTTACTCTGCATGATATTAGCTATTTATCCTTTTCTGTTTTATATTATGTTTGGTTGGTTTTCACCCGCTCAAGGTCAACGTTCAAAGTTTGACGAAAATTAAGAACCAACACCAACTACATTGACGCCTAAGACTATTTGGCTCCTAAGTCATTTCCATCAATGGAAGAAGTCTTCTACAACCCTAAGTTCTCTCCACCTACAAAGAACGTCTTTTAAGTCTTTTCTGACAATAGAAGGAGTCATCAACGCAGGTATCACCAATGACCCTATGACTCTGCCAGAGTTGCACCGAGGACTGCAGTATTCTGCCACCAAAGCTCCGATGACTTCAAGCATAGTGGCACCAAAGACTCCAGTCTTCTGCCATCGAAGACTCGATGACTTTTAGCGTTGGGCTTCGGCCCGAAGCCTATTGAGAGTTCAAGCCCAAACGTCTCCAGAAGCCAAAGCAAATCAGCTATGAAACTACGTCGTAACAACCATCGAAACTTGAAGTCCTAAGGCCAAAGCTTGAAGTCCTAAGGCCAAAGTTTGAAGTCTCAAGGACAAAGCCCAGTCCAGCTATAAAGCCCAGTCCAGCTATGAAGCCTAGTCCAACTACGAAGCCCACAAAGGTGTGACCGACTTAGAAGACCTCCAGAAGAAAGAAAATCTGCGAAGACTTATGAAACTTAACTTTATCTACAATGGAAAGACCTAACCGACTTAGAGAGCTATACATATATATATATAAATGTAGAACCCTTGTAAAAGGGATTCGCAGTTTACAGAGCAATACATTGCAAACATCAATAAAGCATTCTTAATAGCAATTATTGTTTCAATCTACAGTGTTTTTTATCACAGAGATATCATCTCCCCCAAAATCCCTGACAAATGTAATGGTGTAATTTCGACTCCCATACATTCTTTATATATATATAAATATAAACATATATATATTTATAACTAAATACACTTTACTATATATTATAAGATATAATTATTATTCGTAGTAAATCTACGAAATGGAAATTTACATCTAAATATGGGGTTTTCAGACTATAGGTCCATTATGTTATTAATGTTATTTATTTGTTAAATGGTTACATTAGAGTTTCCTTTAAGTAGTATATATTTACATGTAGTAGTATATTATTGATATATTATTTTCTCATAAAGTCCAGTTCCGTGATTCGATCTTCATCTTTTTCTTCTTTAAAAGGGATCAGTGGAGGTTCAATTAATTACATACTTAATGTTCATACTATGCGGTTATGGACTGTTGCTATTGGGACTAATATCAGTTTGATTGAGATGATTTTACTTGATGATGAGGTTTGTTTATTTTTTATCAATTTTTTGAATATATAATTTAATTTATTTATTAAGTTTTCCATAAACCATGAACTATAATCTTTAGTCTAATTTATATTGTATTTGTAGGATGTGAGGTTGCGTGCATCTGTTAGTTTAACTTATATTGTTCTTTTCACAATTGATTAGTTGAGGCGGAAGGTGTAAGCATAGAACGATTTAGTCTTATGGATTACTCGGAACATTACATACCGAGTTCTTACTTTTTTAAATATTTTTTTACCAACGACTATAGTTAGGGGACTTAATTGAATTTTTCCAATAAATCCAAACAAATACATCGAGTGGTACGATCGTATATTTTCCCCTCATTTTGATAAACGGTGCTTGTTCGGTAAGTTTATAATAATGTGGATTGTTGTTAAATTTAAACTATCATGGTTACTGATATTATATTGTTTGTACATATGATTGGACAGATTATGCATGTTCATACTCTAAAGAAGGTTCGAAGGAATGGTAAATTGGTTAGTAGACCTGATAAAGACATACGCGATACTTTGTAAGATATATCTATTTCCTATCTACCATGTGTATTTTCCTTGTTTTTGCTAATCAAATATTTATATATATTTAGTGATGACCGTATAACTTGCACTTTATGGGATGGTTGTGCTGAAAAGTTCGTTGAATAAGCAGAGAACAATATCACGATATATTCCACTTCATGTGTGTTACCGAGTACCGAAGTTTGTATCAAACTTAATATTGTATCTATCAAGTGTTTTTAAAAAAAATTAAAGCACTTTTTACTTTACTTGCAGGTTTGTTGGTTGTTTTGAGTTTTTTGGATGTTACAAAAATCGTTCTCGGTCAAGATACACCATAAACGGGGTGGTTTACAGAAATGTAAGTTTTGTTTTGTATTGATTTTTGAATTACTAATATAAATTATAATTTTTTTAATAATTGTGTTATAGCTAATTTATGAGGATTAATTGTTAGGTTACCCGGTGATGATCGCTCTAACACTAGATGAGCATGCCAGTTTTAAATATTATCCAATTGTTTCTTTGCATGAAGAATTTATTCTTTTAAATAACTGAATGAGGGTTTCACATTTTATGCAACAAAGGTATAATATATTACATTATTTCTTATTTGTATTATCTAAAAATCTAAAAATGGTTTGAATTTTTGATTAAAAGAAGTTGCATATGTAATTGTTGTTAACAATGATACGGTCGAGGCACTTGACCGTTGGTATTATGCATATTGTGATGTATGTAATCAGCAAGTTTTGCCTTATTATCAAAAATTTGGTAAGAGTGTGGCAATTCTTTACCGATGTCCGATAATATGCAAAAAAGATGTATCTGATGTCACTTTTTATTAATATACCGTAATAATTTGTGTTTTAAGTTTTATAATATACAACATTATCTTATATATTGTCTCATCATTGTTGTACAATTGGTTTCTTTGTAGTTACTTCCTCCTTTTACATGTATCCAATTTCGGTGGTAAGAAGATAAGAGTTCTATTTTTGGATGATATCGCAAAATTTCATTTATACGTTAGTGCAGCTGAATTACTATGCAATATTGATAAATTGTATTTTCATTTGGATCCATTATTATGATTACTAATTATTCATATATATTAAGTATATATACTAATTTGTATCATTTTCTTTTATAGGATGATAAAGATATGTTACCCTCTGTTATTAAATATTTAGAAGGAAAACAAATTCTCCTCAAAGTTTGGATATCATACGATAATATTAAATTTAGATGATGCACATACATCGTTACAAGGTTTTGTGATGATGATGTTATAATAAAAAGATTTAGATGGTTGGATACTGAGAGTTATGTCTAAATAGTTAAATTTTGATCATCTCTCATATACTTTGTTGTTATGGTTGGTTGTTTCCGATTTAGTATATAGTTTAACTTTTAATCTATACATATATTAACCACTCTTAGAGGTTTTCTGCTTTTTTAGTTTGATTTTGTATACATATTTTCCTATCGATTTTTTAGAAACAACTTTTCGTAGCGATTCAATAATTTCACTTCGGTATTGCGTTCTTTTTGTATAATTGGTAGTAAATATTAAATCACATGTTATGGATTCATGTTCAAAGTTGTCTACATGATAAATGATATTTATTCCTCAATAATAAATGAAAATACAAAGGCAAAACAAAAAAGGAAATTTGAGTATCACAAAATCGTAATATATCATAAATATTAATATCGATAATTATATTTTATCATAATAATATAAATATTGACATAGCAAATTATTCGGTACATATAACAATACAAAAATCTTCCATAAAAATACTAACCCGTGATTTTGATGCTTCATTGATTGTCATGATGTATTTAACATAATATTGTCTTTTTATCTTCCCTATGTGCACCTATACCTGAACTCGAGAGATAAGGAAGCTAGTGAGGATAATTCTTCCCTATCAAAAGTGTCAGGAGTTCTTCCTCTCATCTCTTATTTAATTTTACCATATGTTCTTCCTCTCAATCTCTTCCTTCTAATTGAGATATAGTTTTTTAACTGTACCATAGGCCGATCGTTTTTGTAGTTCTTACACAGTTGATTCTGGATTCAAGCCAACTGGTTTGCAAATCCCGAAGGTTTTGAAGAATAAAAATACGTTAGCAAAATGCAAAAAGTCAAGGAATTTTGTTGCCAAGGTATGTGTTCTAAATTCGACATGCAAGTTTGAAGAGTTTTCTAAATTGGTTTTGTATGGTTCCTAGTTTATGACTTAATGTATTTCGTAATCTCCTTACATGAATGATGCTATTTATCTTAAGTTTACAAAGTTTCATAAACGATCTAGATCAACATACATGCTTGTGTTACTCAAACCTTTGTCTTATCCGGTTATAAAATTCTTAGTACATGCATGCTTATGTTTACTATGTACTAGATAACTCCCGGCGTTATACGCGGATTAATATCTTTTAAGAGTTAACAATTACCAATAATGTTATAATTTGTTTTTTGGTTCATTTTTTGTCTTTAGGATAATTTTTGATTTTTTTATGAATAATAGCATCTAGAATAAAGCATACAGTGAGACGATAATATGGTTTCGATTTCTATTTAAATTTGATCAAATAATTTTTTCTCAAATAAATTTAATTTTTAAATTAGTATCTAAATATTATTTATTTGTTAAAATATCCAATAAATTAGAAAAAGATTAATTTATGATTAATTTTATTCTGATGGTGTTCAATATCCATTTGGTTAAAGCCATGCGAATTATTTGTGAATAACAATATAAAAAAAATGAAAATAATCTACTATGGAAAAGTTTGTATAGTTTAATTTTGGCTTGTGTTTACATTCTAATCAAATATTATTTTTCTCCAATAGATCAATATTGTTCTTTATTTTATTCAATAGTAAATTTGAGCATTTGGATTAAACATTATTTTTTGTAATTTTACATAAACTTATAAAAATATTCACGCTGAAATTTTGTCATTTGTGAGTAACTTTATATATAATATATGAAATTTACTCTTAATTTGCATAAAGTAATTAATTGAATAAGAACAATCAAAATTAATGGACTAAGTATGAAGTTAATTGTTTATGTTTCTTTATGAAGTTGATGGGCTAAATATTCTATAGCCTATGTTTAATTGTTTAAAGTTAATGTGCTAATTAAATGAGTTTTTTTTAGCGTAAGATTGAAGGAGAAGAAGACACCTAAACTTTTCTTAAGAAATCACCTCTCTAATAATATTTAGAGGATAAGATAATTTCTATTTCATATCTTCATTCCGGTTAATTAGTTACTGTATTTTAGTAGTATCCTTTATCGTTTTAGAACATGTCTACTTTGGTGTTGATTTAGAACATGTGATACGCTAAATTGTTATAATCTTTAATTTGTTTTGTAAAAGATCAATATGGTTGGCTAGGGAATATAAATTTGACTATATACATATTGGGGATATTAACATTGCTTCTATTAAATTGTGTATTATACATAGTTTTGTAAAAAGTACAAGAGAGCATGCAAGGATCTAAAGAAGATTCGTGACGAGAAACAAAAGCTAGAAGATAGACAAATTGACCTTGCTTTTTATGAAGAGGAAGTCGCTGATGAAATTAGGTATTTGGAAGCTCTTTAAACCGAATGGGAAGAGATTCGTTTCGTTGAAATTACTCGAGTACCTTATATAATTAATGTTCTTAATCATGGCAGTAGTGATAGTACATAATGTTGTATGTTTGATTTAAATTTCGATACTTATATGAAATGTTTATGTGGTTTATAAGATTTTAATTTGCTATTTTTCATATTTAGTAGTTTATTTAAATTCATATGAATTAATAGTTATATTTTATGTCACTTAACTGATGCATTGTTATCATTATTTGTTTTTCATATACAAGAGAAACTGAATCGATTTTCTGATACTTATTCAATTAGGATTTGGTAAAATCCGGTTTGGGTTCAAGTGTTAAAATTTGTGACGGGTCACATTAAACCCGACCCGAATCCGGAAAAAGGTTTATCTATGTCAATTGCTCCAATAATAATTAGGTCACCCGCAATAAACCCTTGACGACGTTCTTCCGCCGGAAAGTTATCAGTTCGCCGCAAGACACGGCAAAGGTGTAGGAATGACTGATAGCAGCAGCGAAGAGGAAGATCCCAAGTGGAAAGCCGCCATTAAATCGATAGCCACCACCACCGTTTACGGCGCCTCCGCCACGAAACCAGCAGCGACTCAGACACATGAAGATGGACTCAACAAACCTAAAAAGCTTACACATGCCCAAATGAAGGTAAGTAATTACTTGCGAATTTCATCTACAAATAACTCTTTTGATGGCAATTACTAAGAGAAGATTTCGTCAAGAGTTTCAGTGGTTAGTGTAGTCCTTTTATTGAATTAAAATGTGAGAATAGTTTTCTGTGAAGAGTTTCAAGAACTTGTTTAATGGGTGTTTACTAGTTTGTTTATATATAGACTTTATTACTGTTGTTGATTAAGGAAAGCTTGAAAACAGGTGAAGAAGCTTTTGAATGAAATGGTGGACAACACTTTAGACTTTGTGAAAGATCCTGTCCGTGTTCCCGAGGATAAACCCGATAATGACTCTGGAGTTCGGTTGTTTAAGCGTTCTTCCACTGGCATAATCTTTGATCATTTAGGTTAGTAACTAATCAGTCCTCTCAAGAGTTTCCAGATCTGAATCTTGATTATCTCAATAAACTTGTTAACAGATGAGCTTCAAGGACCAACAAAGAGGCCTAAGTTACTCCCTGGCAGAGGAGTTGAAGAAAACTCTAAAGAGGTTGTTTTCGTTTCAAGCGTTATGGTTTTTTTAGCGGATCATGCATCGTTCTAAGCTAATTTCATTTTCTATGGCCACTGCAGTTTAAGAAACGTATAAAATCGATTACTGTTGATGGGTCGGATGTTTTATCTGCTGCTATAGAGGTGGCTAAGAAGTCGTCAGCTAGATTAGAGGCGAAAGAAGCGCGTGCAAAAGCTAAAGCTAAGAAAGAGGAAGAGAGAGTTGCAGAATTGAAGAAAGTAAGAGGAGAACAATGGCTACCTTCTGTTGCATGGGAAATACGGGTAATTTATATGGGTTCTGGCTTTGTTTCATTCTTGTGTTAGTATATGTAACAACATGAACTAAACAAATCTCACTGCATATATATTTGCAGCGTAACAAAAATTCAACATGGAGATCTGCAAAGTCATGAAGATTCATTGTGACTTGAGATTACTCATTACTCATTACTGGAAGTAGAAACGCAGAATCACTCTTGGCTACAAAACTTTTTCTGAAAGAAGATAATGAAAACGTGAAATTTTTAAGTAGAGAGATCATTTGTTCTTGATGTAGTGAGAGTGAAGTTCTTCAGAGATGTTGTCATCGTCTTTGATCCAAACAAAGTCTTCTAATCCATCGTAAATCTCTTCAGCTGTTAACGCATTTTTCTTAGCTCCTTGTTTGGATGATGAAGAGAAAGCACTCTTTATTCCATTGATCAGTCTTTTCCCGAGACTTTTCTCGCGTTGCTGCTGTGATTGCGGCATCTGCGAAGGCAGAGATGCTCCTCCTCGCCGGTAAGTCGTGCTAAGTGATGAAACCGATCCTCTATCTCCTCTCTGTGTCTTGTTTACGTTACTTGGAATGCTATGGAAACTCGCTGATCGAGCAGAATCCATCACACTCCTTGACTTCGACTCGATGATCCGCTCCGATTTCTGCTTCTCGGACTCTTTCGATATGAACTTCTTCATCGCGTCCAGCTCTTTCTCCAAGCTCTCGATCCTAGAGCTTGTCGAGTTCATAGCAGCTCTTAGTCGACAATTTTGGCGCGCTGCCGTGTCTCGCTGGAGAAGCGACCCCAGCGTCACAGAGGAGTCTTCCGCCCCGACAACCGCTTGGTGTCGACGTCCAACAGTAACAGCAGAGGAGGCTGCAACGGCGTCGGCCGCAGCCATGATCGAATGGCGTGTGTTGAGCTGCTCTTGTAGCATCGCACGAACTATAAACCTCAAGGGCATTTTCGGGTTTTGGACAGCGTGAAGTAGTAACGGCGGCGAGAGTTTATGACAGTCTATCGCATTACATATCTGAACCTTCTCTTCGTCCGTCATCTCTCCGTCATGCTCCTACAAAATCAGAAAACGACACGTAACTAATCCGTTAAAACACTGATTCGAAAAAGACGAAATTACCCTTTATACCTTCACATAAGCATCAACGACTCTGTAAAGCAAATCGTGACGCGGGAACCGCTGCTGCACGGCGTCCGCGACGACAACGAAATCTCCGGCGGGAAGCTTAACGGCTTCCTCAAGAAACTCATAGACGCAATCTCCGTCTCCGATCTCCATCAAAGCTTCGATGCATCTTCCGACTAGAAACGCCGTCGTTTCCGATTCCGGTAGCAAGGCGACGCATGATCGGAGAACGATCTGAATGTAATCGACGTTAACGAAGACGACACGACGGAGATAAGACTCCGTAAAGTTCCTCAGATTCTCTCTTCCGTCGTCTTCCGTCATCAGAAGAATCTCGGCGGCGACTCTCACCGTCACGACATTGAACGGCGTTAGTTCAATGCGAGCGCCGTAACAGAAAGCGGTTACTAACGAGAACGTTTCAGCCGTTAAGTTTAACGGCCGTGAGAGAGTTAATTCGTTAACGTTCGTTAGGTGGCGTTTTAAATAGCCACTCTTTCTTGACAGAGGATCCTATGGTATAAAAAAAACATCACACATTACAATTAAAAATTGTACTACCTTTTTTGCTTATTCGCAATAAATGTGTTAATTGTTTTTCAATAAAAGTAGAGTAATTTTGCGACATTCCATTAAAAAATCGTTGAAATTTGTAAAGATTTTTGATGAAACAGAGCAAATGTCTGAAATTGGAAAATTAAAAAGCTTGAAAAAAATGTATAACCTTGTGAAGATGAAACCTTGTGCTTCCCACATGTACGAACACATCAGGTTTCGAATTATTAACCAATGACCTGAACAAAAAATAGTAAATAATCATACCGGGTTATATACCCAAAAAATACACTTTGGTAATCTTTTTATTTAGAGAAAGATTACCATTTATGGACTCTAGATTCAAGCTCCATGGAGGGAGAAGAAGAGAGATCGATACGTCGGTGAGAAGGAGGAGACAAAGAGGAAGAAGAAGAAGAAGAAGAGAAGGAAGAAGAGTGATCAACGTAGTCTTCTTCTTCGTAGATCGTATCTACAAACCCTAAATTTGTCCATCGCTTCATGTTTTTTGTCTTCTTGAGAGAGAGAGAGAAGAAGAAGAGGAAAAATATTGTGAGAAGATTCGAAATCGCCGGTTAGGTTTTTGAGAGTTAAAGAAGAGAAAGGAAAATCGCAATAAATGTGAGTAATATGGGAAATAAATGAATTTTAAAAGGATATTTTGTGATCGTTATTATATACGTGAAAGTCTTTAAATGCGTTTTCCTTTTTCTGATTGTTTCACCATAACCTTCTATTACATGTAGAGGGACCACGTCCACATGCTCCAGATGTGTTTTCTTCTTCTACATTCAAATTTTCATCACGAGATTTCAAATTTTAGTTAATTAAACTTGAATTGTTGTGTATAAATAGGAATAGTGCCTTACTGTTTTATATTTGGATAGAGCTTACTTTTTTGGTTTTTTATTTACTATTAACATATTAATTTGTGTTGCACAAACAATCTCTACCAATACAAAAGTAATTGGTAACGAAGAAACTATCTTAGTCAGCCAGTTCAAAACAATTTGATTTTTCATTCATTAACTTGTATTTTTGTTTGTTTGTTTAAAAACACATTTTTCTTTTAAATAGTCATTTGCTTTTTTAAAACCATACATATAAGTAGTATGTTATTTTACATCATACAAAAAGTAAGTTCTCGTTTCTCTTCTGCCCACCTAACAAAATCTAAGTTGCATGATATAAACAAAAGCTTCTCTAAATTGCATGATATAACTAGTCAAATTAAACCATGACATGTTCCAATTATCATAACTGTGGAATCGTTTTTGTTTTCTTCTAACTCGTTAAACTAATTGCATCTAAAAAATGCTATGCTTATTGAATACCTCAAAATCGAGTTGCTAATAAGTTTTTTAAATAAATTATATGGTACACAAACAAAATTTATGGTACACTATATATTGACTTGACTAATCATGATCATATATACCGAAACTAGTCAATTACCACATGTGAGAGCTTCACAATTTCTATCCCGGCCCAAACCCACCAAAAAAACTCTCAACTATAAAATCTCATTTCGAGCCCAAGCCCTCAACTGTGGAATCGTTTTTTTTTTTAACCGAAGCTATAGTTAAAGAGTTGGGGTTTTGGAACTCGTGGTTATACGATTCGTAATGGGAAGCAGATAAGAACACAAAACGAAACAAAGAAGCATACCATCGTTCCGTTGTCGATCGTTGATAACCACAACATATTGGTAGATCAGTGTATTACTTATTGGTAAAATCCTTCAAAGTTTTGCTATCGCATCTAAACGTTCCAAACACAATCACCGATATGTTTACTGGTGTGATCTAGTCTAGTTGTAAAATAGAAACATAATGTTAAAATTATTATCAATACTCTTCCTCAAAAGAAGAGAAAACAAAACAAAATAGGAGTCTGAATGGCCAACCTAATAACACCGTATTCAAAATTCAAAACCTATATAAATTTCTCTAAACAAAATAAACTAAAATCTCTCTCTGATAAGTAGAGTCCCAAACATATAAGATCATTCGACTTGGAACACAAGCTCGCATGAACTGGAATCTCTGACCACACCATCCAATTCGGTGAGCATCTCTCGTCTTCTTGCCAACTTGTAGAGCCTTTTCGATTCAATGGGATATGCAGTGAAAGTTGCCTTTTTCAACTGTCTTGCATTCTCTAGAATGTATATAGCCACTTCTTTCTCTTCTTCTCTTACCCAATCGTGTCTTATCCACACCAATGTCTCGAGATTGAACAACAAACATTCAGGGACATGCTTTGGTTCATTCCATTTCCCTTGGTCCTCATATTTTTTGTCATAACCCCTATGTTCCTTATGAGACGAACCCTACATAAGGGAAAATGCAATGCATATCATTAATAGACCTTCCAAGCTAACCACAGCTAGCTAATAATGAAATGTCTTACATCACCAATAAGCTTGAGGACTTGTAGTTTAGGAGAGCTATTGAGCATGAGCGTAAGTAGATTCCACCACTCCACTTTATGTGTATACATCTCTAGATATACTAGCTGTTCGAAAATAACTCCATTAGGAAATGCAATCTACTCATGAACCAGTTATTAGTAGCATATACTAAAACAACAAAATAAATCAATTGCGATAAAAAAAAGCCCCACAAAGTTACCTGCAAAGACGTTAAGTCCAAGAACATACGTTTGGCTGACTTGAGAGATCCCATAACCATTCCATTGGATATACAAGAAACATTTCTGATATTTGCCTCAACTAGTAGCTCGAACGAATTCTCACTCAGACATAACTCATAATCATGTAACTTGTCGATATTCAAGTACTTCAAAGAAGGAGCGTTTATCACGTAGCTCATATTGTATTTTGCAGAACTGGGAACGTGAAGCGCCAGTGTCTTCAAAGATGGCCCAAAGATAACGAAATTCACAACATAATTGTAGAAGTAACCTCGATGCACGACCAAATGTTCAAGATTAGGGCAGCTAGAAAAAAGGTTACGAACAGACGCATCGTCTTTGTACACCACAGAATGAAGGTGAAGAGTTCTAAGGGACTTCATAGGAACCAGAGAAGGAAGATGAAGAAGAACTTTATTCTTGAGTTTCAAGGTCTCAAGTTTATCAAAACAGAAGAAGCAATTTGGAAATCTGACTGGTTCACCATGATAAAAATCAAGATCGAGTTCGAACTCACGAACATGGCGATTAAATGCAATTGTAGCACAGACTCCAACATATACTTCCTCACATCTATCTCTAAGTTTCAGATGCAAACTCTCCAAGACCGAAGCTTTATGCGAAAGCAGAGACTTGGAAACATTCTCTGCAAATTCCTCTATTTTCCCGTAAGACTCAAACTCGAGATTCGGCACCATTTCCCAAACAGACCGCCATTGTTTAGACAAAACAGTTGTGGATATGACAAGTTTTGTCGGAAGTGAAGATAGTATATGTATAAGCAAAGCTTCAGGCAACTCACTGATCCTGTCCTCACTCACAATACTTAGATTTCTCAAACTTTCATCACTGAAATCAAACAAGAAAGAAGAGTTAGGGTTTTGAAGCTTAGGGTTAAGAACAGTTCTTAGATGATGCAGAGGAAAGACATGAACAACAACGAAACAGAGAAACAAACCATTGTTCCATTTTCTTGTAATTGTCCTATCCAATTACCAACACTCCAGGCGCATAGTGTAATAAGTTGTGAAAGGTGAGTTTTATTGATAAAGCTTGTTACAACTTATTTACAGAGTTGTAGAGATCTTTAGAGTAATTACAAAGATATTTGACAGAGGGATTGAATCCTCTAATTACACTAATTGACATATCAACGTTATTCTGTTTCCTTAATCCTTGATAGAGAATATCTTCCTATACAAGTACTGAGAAAACGTAATCGAAAAAATTAAAGAAACTAGGGCCTTTTATTCGTGTGGGGTTTCTAAAACCGAACCGAATTCTTAAACAACAAAACCGAACCGAATTGAATCCAATCAATTCAACTACCACATGAGTGAGAGTGCAGTTGTTATGGCCCAGGCCCACTAGAAAACTCTCAAATGTAAAACCTCATTTCAAGCCCAAAGCCCATTAAACAACAAAGCCCTAATTTAACCTAGCAGTGTAGCATACTATATAAGCTTTGTTCACTCAAGACAATCGCTTCCTCCTTGACAAAAACCCTAGAAGAGAGTTTGTGAAAATCCGGCGGCGAAGATGAAGTACAATCCAAGAGTGACCTCCTCTCGCAGGAAGAACAGGAAGGCTCACTTCACCGCTTCTTCAAGCGAGAGACGTGTAATCATGAGCTCACCACTCTCCACCGACCTTCGCCAGAAGTACAATGTCAGATCTATGCCGATCCGTAAAGACGACGAGGTCCAGATCGTTCGTGGTACATACAAAGGACGTGAAGGTAAAGTTGTTCAGGTTTACCGTCGCAAATGGGTGATTCACATCGAGAGGATTACAAGAGAGAAGGTGAATGGAACGACCGTGAATGTTGGAGTTCAGCCGTCGAAAGTGGTGATTACGAAGCTTCGTCTTGATAAGGATAGGAAATCGCTTTTGGAGAGGAAGGCTAAGGGTCGTGCTGCTGCTGATAAGGATAAAGGTACCAAGTTTACTGCTGAGGATATTATGCAGAACGTTGATTGAAGAAGAAGAAGAAGGTTTATCTCTTAGATTTTACCCGTTGTTTTGAATTTTGTTGCTTTTGGAGAATGTTATCATCAGTTTATCTTTATGGTTTGTTGGACATGAGAACGTATCTTTTGAATTTGATACTTTTTAAGTTTGATTATTGGGTTTTTGTTTCTTTAGTTGTTGTTTTGCTTGTTTGATTGTGATTTGAATGTTGATTGATGTGGAAGCTCGTTGATTTAGATAGGAATTTTGTAGGATGTGAATGAAATGTTATGGATTTGACTTATTGAGTTATAGTTTTAATGAAATGTTACTCGAGGGCTAGGCTTTAGGTGTGTAACTGGAAGATCTGTGTTCGATACTTGTTTACATTTTGCAACCTATTGGATTAGGCTTGTTTTGGATGTTAAAAGAAAATCATATCAAATAACAGGTGTTATATGTTTTCATTTCAGAGTATTGATGATGTTTCGTGGTTTAGACTTATTAGAGCTTGAAAGTTATTTTGCTGTTAAAAACTCTTGATTGAAAGAAAAACATTTCTGATCGAAATCAATTATTTCTTGGATTGTTTCATTTCTTTATTCTTATCGTATTTCTTAGGCTAAATAGATAGTTTCCCGTGGCTTAGAAAGATCCATTTTTCATTGGTGGTTTCCGTTTGTTACTTGACAATGTATATAACTGTTGATCAAAACCAACCATTTCATTTCTTGGATTGATTTTGCTAAAATCTTCTTTTCTCTCATGTTTATCGTAGACTCTGTTTTGCAATTACGTTCTGTGATATATATGCTAAATGGCTTGACAAAATGTAATTCATCCACAGTAATTGATTGTTGCTCCTCATATATATTTCCACGAAATTTGTCACAGTTCCTTCTGTAAGAATTGGTCTCACCGTGGAAATAGAATTTACCTCTAAAAATCAAATTAGAGGCTCGGATATATTCTTGTATTGGATGATCGATCCTAGGTTCATTTCTTTTCATGCCACCGAAGTAATTTTCCCTCAATTGTTTGTTCATGTATAGATATGGTTCATGAAGTTGGTTTGTCGTATAGAAAAATTTTCCATTAAGAATTAACCCAAGATAAACAAAAATCCATAGAAACCAGTGGCTGCGGAACCATTATTCAAAGTACTAAAAGCAAAATGGAAACACAAACTCAAGTTTCAACAATGGCATACGAGATTAGAAAAGGCTAGTGTAATGTACATTGCTAAACTAAAGGTCAATGGTCTGTGTAATTAAGCTCTTCAAGGTTTAAGAGTGAGCGAGAAACCAAACCTTGGGTATTTCTAATGTTTTGGTATCAATCTCACCTGAAATCGTCAGTACAGATAAAGGTGAGATTGGCCTCAAACTCTAAATTCATTCAACATACATTTTGTTTTTCGTTTGGTTTCGGTTTAGATATATGTAGTTAATGTTTGAATTTAGTTATCATATTATCTGTAGTCATACGTAGAGATGTTTATGTTTATTTTCTAACTTTTAGGGGTTGAAACCCATGAAATAGGTTCGAATTAGGCTGTCAACGCTAGAGGCTCATAAGCAGAATCTACACACATTCATTTCTGCTTCTCGTTCTTCAACCACAACGTCTCAAGAAAACGGGTGATGGCCATGATGCACCTCTTGATCACCTCTTCGTTTGGAGGACCAGTTCTAAACGTGGAGAATGCTTCTCCGAAAATCTTTGCACTGTAATGATTTTTTAGACTAGATCGTTGTTTGTGATATGGTTTGCGTTTCGATAGCTCGGATCCTCTTTTGTACTTTTTACCAAGGCAAAACTGTGGATTTACAATAAATTAACAAGCAATTATATAATTTCGTGGAGTCTTTTCTGCTCAAATCGATAGTGCTGTTGTCGTATTGGTGTTTTAGTCTTTTAGAGTTGCGTACTGAGTATGTAAACACGACTTGGGTACTTGCAAAACTCATTATTCAAAAAATCTGAAAAATAACTATCCGATAGAAAATTTTACCTGCAAAACTCATTATTCACAAAAATCTAGAACAGAGAAATGAAACAGAAACTCATGTCTCAACAATTGCATACGAGAGAAGGATTCACTGTTAAACCAAAGGTCATTGGTATGTGTGGCTGCTCTTCAAGGTTTAAGAGCAAGCGAGAGACCAAACCTTGGATACTTGTCTAACGTCTTGGTATCAACCTCGCCTGAAATCGTTACTACCGATTTCGGGAGGACCTCGTGTTGCAGAAGTGCTCCAAGCTTACCATTACTGTTCAACTTAGCTTTCACATTCGTCAAGTGATCAACCGCATACAATCCACCAACAGTGATTATGTTCTCGTTCGTTGAGAATTTCCTAAAAACCTCTCCAACTGCAGCGCTTTTCTTCGACTCATCTAGGTGATGAAGATAAGAAGCTCTGATCGAATCTGCTTTATCTCCCCTGAAAAAAAGATTTTCAGAGTATACAAATAAAACAGCTCTCAGCTTTGATCAAGAACGAGTCTTTATTTTATCTTACATTATCACTGATGCACATTTCTCTGGCTTCGAAACACTGATTCCAAAGTTGTACTTTGTGAAAGTTCGAGATGTGGTGTCATATCCAGCTTCTGCACCAAATGAGATGGTTGGTGAACCAAGAGTGGCTGTTACATCGATTAGAGGGTTTTGTTTCAGAGCTGCAGTGGCGGTAACTGTTGCGTGATCATGGAAGCATTGGACCTCCAGCTGTAAATCGTAGTTGAGATTAAATTCAGAAGGCTGAAGAATCATTATACGCATATTACATAATTGTAAATTGTAAAACCTTGCTAGAGTTGTAATCAGGCACTTTGAAGGTGGCAATGGCTTTTGTTGATGGGAGGATCTCAGTGAATGAGATGGCTGTCAAGACCTGGCCAAGGTGAAAAGAAAAAGATGAAAACATGGTTTAACTAGTTCCAAGACAAAGTTGTAGAGTAGATAAACGAGAGTTTACATTGGAATCAGTGTCGATTTTGACAACGAACAAAGTGTTTCTGTACTTGTATTGTGCAGCAACATCAGCAGCGTGTAATCCTCCTTTCTTCAGAGCAGTGGAAGTAAGAGCCTATACGCAAGACAGGGATATAACAAGGGTCAATATATGCAACCCTTTAAGCATTTCTAGGCGAGTAAACAACACACTAGTTAAGTAGCTGATAATCCAGTTTAAATTCTAGCAATAATACATGTAATTATTGAGATTGTACAAATGCTGATTAAGTAGAATCTATCAGAATCAATGCGAAAACGAAAATTCTGAGAATGTAAACCGTGAAGAACAAGATTCCAGATTCTAAACCTAGCTAACCACAGTTGAATCGGGAGGGTTTGAGACTTACAACGCCGGAGATACTGTTAGAGGAAATACTGAATTTCTGATCGGTATTGTAGTCTCTCGTCAACAGATCTAAACACAAAATCAGCTTATGCAGAACCAGATTCAACAATCAACAGTTCACACTGATCAAAACAATATATAGTCGAAATCAAAAGCAATGGAGATGAAGATATACCTTTCGCTTTTTTGCCGATGTCGGCGAAGAGTCCCGGTCCCTTACTCATGGTGACCGGAAAACTGAAGAGATCGGCGAAATAGAGCAGTTGAGAGAGAGAGAATCCACAAGGTAAAATATAGAGGACGATGGACAAGTAATTTATATATTTAAACCAGATACTATTAAGCAACAAGGTTTCGTGGTGTAGTTGGTTATCACGTCAGTCTAACACACTGAAGGTCTCCGGTTCGAACCCGGGCGAAGCCATTTGTTTTTTCTTATTTCCTTTTCTCGCTTCCAAGGTACGAGATCCCATTGGGCTTTAGATGGCTAGATGAAAATATAATTCATATCAACATTGACCCCAAAAAAAAAAACACAAGTTCTCAACATAACAACATTTTTCAGAATAAAAGCTATACGACAATTAGTTAAAAAATACCTAGGGATATGAATTGTATTTTCATCGTGTTGCAAACCAAAATACGAGGTCATCCTCGTAACTATTTCAACCTGCTCTTCGAAAAGACGATATACCATTCCAAATATTCTTGTGAGGAAACAAAATTATTTTAAATTTTGAAACTCTCTATAAAAACTTTGAGAAAATTACTTTTATAAATCTTAAAACAACCTAATTACATAGAAAACATATTAACTGTTGAAACATTAAAAAAACAAAATTGCCATTAAATATATCTCACTCCTTCATGGGACCTCCTCATCTCAACTATCCATTCTCCATCATTATCATCTCATCTAAACCATCTTCACTTGTTTTTTTATGGGACTTAAATTCATTCGTTTTTCATATATCTCTTTCATTCCTTAGAGCATGAATATCAAGGGGTTTATATTCGGGTTCATTAGTTTTAGTTATTTTAATAATAGTAATTTTAGGGAAATTTCATATTAACCACTCCAATACATTGATCTAAAAGAAACATATCATTTGGAGGACATGTGTCGGTTTTTTTTTTTATCAATTTGGAACCGAACCTCGTAATCCATCCAAACCCGAAACCACAACATGTAATATTAGTATCGTCCCAAGCGCCATTCAAACCAGCGACCTCTAAACTTTGCATGAAATATTTACCGGTTGAGCTAACTATTAGCTCTTGGTCACGTGTCAGTTTTTGATTGGGCCGATTAGTTTGTGGTGACCCAAAGCAAGACGAAAATTCATTTTGTGGTAACTGATTTTATGTTTCAGTTTGTTTTTACGAATTGTAATAATTGTCTATAATTTTATAAGACATAATAAATTAGTGTTTTAAAATTTTTTGGTATATTTATTTATAGTAGCTAGGTAATTACCGGCGCTACGCGCCAGTTTTGTTTTCAAATTTATCTCAAAAATATATCGAATGTTTCTGTTGCTAATTTGGTTAGGTCGATTTTAGTATTATTGTAATTTTTTTCATACTAAAGTTATTTCTTTTTGGTTTGGTTTAAGTTAGGTTTAGCTAAATTTCGCTTCATAACTCATAGAACATAAATTTGCCGGTTTCGACATATAATTTTTGAAGATGTAATTAAAATATGAAGTTAGTGTATTATATATTATTCGGTTTATTTTAAATTGTCATTAGGTTTCGTGAAAACAAATGTGAATGTATGACTTTTATCAAATTATTCATTTTTTTATTTTCTTGACCTTTCTTTTATTTGTTTATTTGACTTTTATCAAACAAATGTTAGTATCGGTAAAAATATGTTGTTTGAAAAGTTATGTTTTCTTTTTTTGTCATAATTTTCGTACCTTTTTCATTGTTTATAGCTATATTTCATTATTATTTTTAACATCTATTTGTAAGATAAAACATAATTGTGAATGCGGCGTATATGTATAAAATTATTACCGTTTGTATGATATTTTTTGATGTTTAGAAAACTTTTTCACGCGTCTTTGATCATGTTTGTGATCTATTCCCATAGTTTTGAATATGCAAACCACAATTCGAAAGATTATATTGGTAATGTAGTAATCAAAATTAGCTCCATGTTGTTTTTGTTTTCTCGTGATTTTATAAATTATTTATGTTTCTTGAAAACGATTATTAAAAATTAGCCATATAGATTTCAGATGTGCATGGTTCTTTGTTTATTCGATATCTATGGTTACTGAAACTTTGTTATCTACATATATTTAGCAATAAATGAATCATGTTATCTAAATTACCAATTAACATTATGAGAATAAAAATGATAACCGATTATTAGTTGCTTCTTATTTTTTCTTCTTATTAGTTTTAATATTTTTGTCTTTCGCAAATTGATTATTTCTTGTATATTATGATTACTTATTGTTTTTATTCTTCTTTATCCTGATTATATGTGGATTTATTTCTTTCATTTACATTTCTTCTTTAATTGTATAGATCTATCATCTTTGATCTTTCATTTAAAAATAATTTTTCAACTTCCACTATTAGCATATCGATAAATATATATTTACATTATTTCAAAATACTACATCTTCTATGAAACTAATTGTTAAATATTTGATATATTATGAAAAATAAAATAATTATGATGTGCATAATGATGTAGATGCATGAGAAGAGAGGTTTTGTTTTACAATTTTATTTTCTTTTGCGGTAAATTTGTGATATATCAAGTCGTTTAGTATGAAATGAAATTAACTTTTATTTTATTGATACTTAATAAAAATACGAAGTGTTTGAATTTCAAAAATACAACACTTGAAAAATTATTTTCTAAAAATGCCACCATTAATTGTTTATTTTTAAAATATCACAAATTAAAGATTTTTTAAAATTCTATACTTTTAAAAGGATTTTCCTCCTAACAAACCTTAGACCCTTACATAACAAACTTAATTCAAACACAAATAATATTTTGAGTTAAATTTTTTAAAACGTTTTTTAAAATGTGGCATATCTAAAAATTTATCATTATTTTGATAGTGAAAGTAATAATATGATGATAAAAAATTTTGTTTAAATTTTTGTTATTTAAATATGTTGTATTTAATAAATCATATTATCTAAATAACCGATTAACATTTTGAGAATAAAAATCTATTTATTTTTCAATCTCTTTCTATAATATAATTGTCTTGTATGTATCTATATTTTTCTTATCTGAAAAAGTAATTTTTTCTGATGTATTTTTGTTTTACATTTAAGCGTTAACAAAATATTTTAGACTGAAAAATATTGATAAAAATTGAATAAATATATATACATATATATCGGATGTGTATAGTTAATCATATATTCATAATTTAATATTAATATGAGGAATGACTTTTCAGATTTCTCTTATAATTTAAAATAATTGAAAGAAATTATAATTAATGTGTGTAACAAAAATTTAAATTGAAAATAAAAATGTAAAATAAAAATATAATGTGTTTTGCCATGTGGATAATGAGGTGGCATAAGGAGAATAGAGCAAAACTTTTTTTATATATATAGATTTGATTTCTTTCATTTATGTTTTTATAAAAAATAAATTATTTTTTATTCTTTTGATCCCACATTGAATGTTACCAATAAACATACAAAAACTATAAAACTCATATCAAGTGTCAAAGATTAAATTACTAATAAAAATAATACTATTCTAATCCAAATAACACTCTTGAATTGGTGTTATTTGAGTTAGATGAATTAAAAACTAATATTTTAACAAATTTTTGTAATGAAATGGATTGAGAGAAATATACTTTTGAATTGGTTTATAGAGAAATGGGTTAAATTAACATTAATTTAATATTAAAATTTAGTTTATGAACTTTAGCTTGTGTCATGAATAATCATGTTCTTAGGTTCTGCTTGGTAAAAACAAAATCACGAACAGTTATCAGCGAACAATTTAATGCAAAAAAAGATAATGTGGATCTAACAGAGAAAGACCCTAGCCGCAGAGAGGGAGAGAAAAAAGGTGATTTGCTTTTCTTCCCTCTCCGGTGTCCGGTACTTTTTACCGGCGTCGTGAGAGGGTTGAATCTAATAGTTTCTATATTGAACATGGGATTTGGAGAGTGTTTTTGAGTTTTTGACCAGAAAGATGCGAAATCTTTTTCTACGGTTTTTGGGTTATTATGATTCTTATGTTTGGATTCAGTTTTTATGGGGTTTTGTCTTCCTCGTAGAAGATCTATAGTTTAATTTAACTATTTTGTTTATAGTCGATTCTGGCTATCTATCTGATTTATTTTTGCAGTTTCAAAGTTGTTCAACGGTTGCTTTATCAAAGCTAATTCCGGAACAAAATTGACAAAGGCAATCAAAGAAGAAGATTTATCTAAATAAAAAGAATTGTTGTCGTGTAATCATAAAAGATATTGGAAGTCCAGCTGCTATTGTGGATTTGGGAACACCTAATCGTCTTCTTTAAACTCGAAACAATACCGAAACAAGACCGTTTTGGTATCGCTAATGTGTAATCAAAGTTGTTTTTCTACACATAATTTATAGTGTGAAAAATACCATTAGTTTCTCTTTGTGTTTCATCTTTTGGTCTTCTTGTAATATGGTTCGAACCAGATTCAATAAAACAACGAAGCGTTAAAAAAAAAAAGTCTCTTATTATCTAGCGTTTTAAAAATAGAACTTAAAAACGGAGAGAGAGAGAATGGAGTGGGTGCTCTCACACAACCATTTAGCCTGAGCTTTAAGAAAGTCTCTCGTACCGTCTTTCTTAAGTCTCCACCAAATCCATCCACTTCCACCACACACAACAAACCACGTGTCCCAATTAAAGAATCTTAACATTATTCTAGCCAATGAGAATATGACAGCTCAGCTATGACCCAACGCCACACATCACAAGTGAAAAGATTCGCTAACCTGGCCAAACCTTTAAACTAACTCCGAAGATATGGCAACTCAAAATTTTATCACACACCTGTCGCATTTTTATAAATTTTTCCTCTTTTAATTATTTATAGCTTTTAAATTGTAGTAATATAAATTCTCCTCTCAGAAAACATTTCAAATAATAATACCACACATAAATTAAAATAACATTTGTGAAGAAAGATGATTAGTGCTTAACTAGCAAAGAAAAAAACTACTTTTACTGCGTTTTTGTGATTTAGAAGTAAAAACACTAATAACCGAGATTGTTAGGCTAATACTCGTATAAATTCTGAGTGTTTTTACATTTTAAGACATCTATAGATACAGATGGTCAGGTGAAGTGGTTATATACTTCTATGGTCGAGACTCGAGAAAATTTGATCTAATGATCTTGATCAGTAAAGCAAAACTTCAACAAACAAGAACTAGTAGAAATTTTCAACAACAAAAAAAAAAACAAGAACTAGTAGTTCACTACCACTTGACTAATATACTTGATTTATATCCTCTTTTTAATAACAATGGCTAAAATCCTAATAATAACGGTTGAGCTCAAAGGTAAATCCTTGCCAATAAAAAATAACTAAATAACCGATAAATTGAATGAGTTCAGCTCATGATTTAGACTGCTACCTATCGCCAAAATTGGCACAACTTTGATAAGTACGTTAATTTTCTATCTTTGTGGTTGTGTTTCTTTTTTCGGCGTTTCAATAAAGTTTGATGTTAGACTCTAATACATATATAGTTGCATGATTTTTTCCCACCGCACATCATTTTAAAATAGGCATTCTTAGATTACCTATTAAAAGAAAATAAGCGGGTGCTATTGAAATGATAGTTTTTTCAGACTTTTGATGTAGTTTATTTCTAAGAATATGTTCAAAAGTTATCAAAAATCATTGATAATTAATCGAGATTCTTATGGTCAAAAGTTCACATCTACGGACGTTCGATTCCAACTGTTCGCCAAATGTTGAGTAAATGGTCCAATGGACCGACAACATGAAAAATTTGAGATTCTCATGTAGTTACGTATATGTATGTAGATATCGAATATGGTTGGTTTAAAAAAAGGGTAATATTTGTTTGACATAAAAAACATTAAGGTAAAAAAATTGGAATGGTTAAAAACGATTGACATTGGTAACCATGAAAACTGTATACACGATTAATCATCAAACCCTTGGTTTATTTCTTATATGGATGTGATTGAGTTCAATTCTCTATCACTCTACATATAAATAGAAAATAGATACAAAATTATTAAAAGAAGAAATAAAATAGGATGAGATATTAATGGATATAGAGAAATAAGAGAAACCACCACTTGATCACTTAGAGCCCACGTTCCCACTCTTAATCACCCAAAAATTATAACAAAGACGTGCTCACATCTCATCTCACTCCCCTCCTCACCAGCTCACTTCACTCTCTCTCTCTCTATCTTTCTTTTTAATAACAAATCTCTCTCAATCATCAATTACTCAAAACACCATGGCTCTCGACACTCTCAATTCTCCTACCTCCACCACCACTGCTCCTCCTCCTTTCCTAACCGAGTCCGAGAATCTCGAGTCATGGACCAAACGAAAACGCACAAAACGCCACCGTACTGATCATCAACATCAATCAAACCCTCCTTCTGAAGAAGAGTACCTCGCTCTCTGCCTCCTCATGCTCGCTCGTGGCTCCGATGATGATCACTCTCCTCCTCCACCGTCCGATCACCACCACCACCGTGACTACAAGTGCTCCGTTTGTGGCAGATCATTCCCGTCTTACCAAGCTTTAGGTGGACACAAAACAAGTCACCGGAAACCGGTTAGTAATAATATTAATAATAACAACGAAGACCAATCGACCAACGATCATAACGGTCCCGTTACTAATAACGGGAATATTAGTAACGTTTTAGTTGGTCAAAGTGGGAAGACACATAAGTGTTCTATATGTTTCAAATCTTTTCCTTCTGGTCAAGCATTGGGCGGTCACAAACGGTGTCATTACGACGGTGGTAACGCTAACGGTAACAGTAATGGTAATAATAATCATGGGTTTGATCTAAATTTACCGGCTGATCAAGTAATGGAGGATTTTAACGACGAAGCATTTGGGAAAAGTCAACTCTCCGGCGAAGAAACAAAGTCGCCGGTGTGATTTTTACTTTATATTTAACGATCAGCTTATAGCTAGTGATCGATCATTAAGCTGAATCTGTAATGAAAATGATTGGAGTGGACTTTGGATTATACATTTTTAATTTCTTTTTTTTTACGTATACGGAAAGAAGAAATCTTTTGTTAATAGAAAGTTAAAAAATTTGGGGGAATAGTTGGATTTTTAATTTTCATTTTGATGAATAATAAAAAATAAATGAATTAATGAAACTCCAATTTCTTGGAAACTTCCTTATGTTTTTTTGTTTTTCCATAATTTGTTGAGTTTTTCGTTTACCACTTCCGCAAGCAAAGGAACCACTTCTGTGAATCTGTCACTCCCAGCTTGAAGTGATCTGTTCCTTACATTTTAAATTATTTAGTTAAACATTTTTGATACTTAATAACAGTTTTGTACATCGAAATAACATAATTTGATAGGAGAAATCGTATTAAGTTTTGGTTATGTTAGTATTAATTATTGAAGTAGTGATAGATCGGTTAGTAGTACCTAACGAAGCTAATCCTTAAGTGTCTTATCGTCTTTGATTACTATTATCTATTTGATTGGTTGGCACTCACACTTCCCTCCACGCTTAAATTATTTTATAATTCTTTGTATTATTTCGTTTTCACGAGTTTTACGATCGACTCTCCTCTATTTATTATTATCATAATTTGTTACGATAAAATATCTTAGACGTCAAAATCAATCCCAGTTCTTATGTATCTTCTAAGAAAAATAGTAGTTATGCATTTCCGAATAAAATGTGGATATTTGGTGTTCTTTGAATTGAATGCCGATATATACGACAAAATATTATTTTTTGGTGACAACGAACACTGAATTCTACTAAGATGTATTATTTATAACTCTTGTTTTTACCTGATGGGTTCAAATTCTTGGAATTAATCTAGGTTTTGGATTTGACAAAGATATGGAAGAATTTCCCCATTTTCATAATTGTTAGGATAAAGAGTTTTACCAACTTTTTTTTGGTTTCTCACGTCAAGAATATCACGAATTTTCGTGTTAATTAAATAGTAATTGTAGTAAGGCCATACAAGAGTGTTAAAGGCCTAAAGCACTCGAACGATCCAGTAATATCCAAATTAGTTTTCGCACATGGTCTTCTAGCGTCCATAGTGTGTCTAATTTGATAGCTGAAAAATTTAGCCCATATATGTGTCTTTTTTCCATTAACCCAATTATGTTTTAATACCCCATGCCAGACACTAATTTGAAGCCAGAACTCAACGCAAAACTTGCTAATAAAAGAGGAAAAACAATTTTGGAACAAAGAAGACAGTAGAGATTTTTATCTACCAAAATCTTATTCGCTTGAGAAATTGATACAATTAGTGGGCCATATTGACCTTAAAAAGAATTGAGATAAGCAATTGTCGACACTTCGATCGATTGACCAATTTTTTTTGTTTTTTAAACGCCAAGAAAGCTCAATACCCGTAAGGAACAAATTGTGACAACGAACCAATAAAACTTAATACCCAATAGGAGGGATATAAGATGTTTTAGCTTGCATCTCGGGCATTTAGATGTCCCTCCCGAGTGACACTCATAGCGATTTTCCTTTTCATATATTCTGTTTCAATCTGATTAGTTTTCGAGGCTTTGTTTTTGGTTTTAGTATAGATTATATGTCCCTTTCACAGGGGCTTAGACTCTAGAGATATCTTGTAATCTCTAGCTCAAAACTTCCAAGGCTTGTGCTTTAGCCTTAACCTGTGTATCTCGATCAAGTTTATCAAATATATAAGTCCAGATGAAAACATGAAAAAGAGATAGATAATACACGCAGATCCAAAACATGTTTACTAAAAAGAAATTCATAATATTAATTTCATTCCATCTTTTCACACACAGTAGAGAGCTAGTTGCAAATAAAAGGACTTTAATCTCAAAGAACCTTCCTCAAGATTTTTTATTCTAACTAATCCTCCTTAACTTAATTAACCCCCAACTTTCACCTTTCTCAATTTACCCTCACTTTATTATAATATATCTTTTCACTAATTATAACTACCTAATAAAACTTAAATTCTACTTAATAACCTCAACAACCAAAACAAATGAACCAACCATCTACTTCCACGTGTAGGGTTGTTGTTCATCTCTTCTTTCTCGACAAAAAAACACAAAAAACAGAAGAACGTTTCTTTGTTTCTCTTTTGGACACTCCTCCTCTCTTCTTCCTTTTTTCAATCTCTTTGTGTCTTGTACTAAATCTTCTTCCTTTTCCTATTGTCATATTCGTTCTTCCGTGCGTCCTCTTCTCGGTAAAAAACAGAGCGATGTAAGATTTGGATCATTGTTTATCGTTTCTCATCGTTCACTTTCTTTGCTCGGCGAATCCGAGCTTCTTCCTCTTCTTCTCGTCATCGTCATCGTCTTTATTCTTCTCGTCGTCATCGTTTCTTCATCTCGTTGGAGAAAAAAAACAGAGCCATGTGATAAGTTTGCTCAATTTGTCGTTACACAGCTAAACCGTAGTGAAGAAGGTAAGATATTTACGTATTTGTAATTTTGTGTTTAAGTTTTGTTCTAATTTTGGAGATTTATTTGTAATTTAGATAATTTGTCCTTTTTAAAGGGTTTTGCACATTGGACTTGTTTTGTAAGTCTATTGAAAGGATGTGATAAGTTGTTTGGTGAAATTGTAGTTGAATCGTGCTGATTAAAGGGAAGCGGAGGTAAATCGAAACTGCAGAGGTATGATTAGTACTACTGGTATAACTAACACTTGTGGGTATCAGCATATAAAGAGACGATATATCCTGTACCACATAGGACAACTTGGCTGATACCTACAACCGAACTTAACAAGCTCTGCCACGGCAAGAAAAATGACACGTCAACGGGAGAACATAGATGAAGAGGAAGAGGGAAAGGTCGGGATGGTCTATAGGAGTACTTAACAGCTGGAGATAGAGTGCATGAACAATGTGCAAGACACTTACGTCCAGGAACAAAACTACGTTGGTAAATCTCTCTGCCAGATATGACTGGTAATAGTAGGTATGAATGTGTTATTTTATTTTGGTCAGAGTCTCTCCCAGATATGACTGGTAATAGTAGGTATGAATGTGTTATTTTATTTTGGTCAGAGTCTCTGCCAGATATGACTGGTAATAAAAGGTATGACTATGTTTTTAGGTTTCTAATGCTCTTTGCCATATATATAACTGGTATGAATGAGTATGACTATGGTTTATGGTTTTAGGTTTGTTCTTCCTCTTTCTTTTTTGTTAATTTTCATGATCCTTAAGTCCATATATATAGCTAATTGATACTTAGGATCCACATAAAACATATAAAGTTTAATAATGAAATTAGAGAAAAACACACTTTTTTCCTAAAATATACCTCATACATAAGGATAATGTATGAGTACAAACCTCATTGTTATGTCAAATACGCAAAAATAAAGTTATTCTACATTTGAATACACGAAATGATAGTAAATATGTTTCAATGATTACATTGGAGTAGTCCTACTAGAAAAAATATGATTTCACCTAAGTATGAATAATAATACGTGAAAACCACCAAAGTATGACTATGTGCAAAGTGGTCATACTAGAAAACTAAGTATGACTATGTTTAAATTTTATATATTATTTAATAGGCTTGACGGCGCATGTGTTAAATATGCTTATTTATAATAATTTTTAAAACTTTTTCACATGTTTATGTTCACTTCTTAGTTAGACCAGTATGACCAGTTTTCTATTTTATGTTCACTTGTTAGTTAGACCAGTATGACTAGATTTAGAACTTTTGTCAAATAAGTGCTTAGCATTACGATTTCTTCCAAATTGTTTCAAGCACCTACAAAACAACAACAAAGTACCTAAAAACAGTTCTATTAAAACAACATTCCAAGTTTTCGTTTCGTTGTCTTATGCACCTAAAAAGAAACCACAAATTCAAAGTCTTTATCATTCAAATAAAACTTTTTCACAAGTAAAACAAAGAACCATCACCATCACCATCACCATCACCATCACTTCTTCTGTTTCTTCACAATGTCGTCACTCGTTTTGGTGATTTTCCTTTTGCCCCTAGCCGCATTGTTTCTGATCTTGTTTTTCCCGGTAGGCGTATAATACTCACTAGTACCAGTTCTGCGATTTCATAACATTTATACTCATTATTACTAGTTCTGTGATTATTTTATCCTAATTAATACTAAGAGATACAAACATAATGTCAATCCCATAATACCAAACTTATACTTAATAGAATCAGTTATCCTATGTACAAACATTTATACTCACTATGACCAGTTCACCGACGTCGTATACTCACTAGGATCATTTATACTAAGAGATTCAAACATAATGTCAATCCCATAATACCAACCACTTTCTCATGCTTCCCATTCGCCTATGAAGTCATAGGACTACTACTTGCAGCCTCTAAAGTCATAGAACTACTACTTGCAAGGATTCGACGAAACTAAATATAAGAATCCTATTTGCAGCTTCTGAAGTTCTTTAGTACGAAAATACTGGTTTCGTTTTAAGATGACTCATTTATGCAGATCCGCTACAAAACAAATGAAAACAATCATTAAACTATCCAAATTTGTGTTTAACTTTGAAATTTGACACATTTCTTTTTGAAATCAAAATCCTAATACAAATCAAAACCCTAAAACCTCAAATTCCCAACCCAAAACCTATTCAAAATCAAAACCACAAATTGCTTTTACTTTAAACCCTAATTTTCCAATTTCAAATATGATACATCTCCAATTCATAGTAAAACTCGACATAAATCGATTTGAAACCAAAATCTTAGTACAAATCAAAACCCTTTCATCTATAAAACAACAACCCATTCGAAATCAATTTTTTCTAAAATAAGAGATGTTGTTGGGGAAACAACTTATCTAGAAGAGAAAAGGAGACCGAGACGGTGATGATGACGATGATAGTGTCGACGACAATGAAGAAAATCGACGAAAAAAGGGGATCGCAGAGAGAGGCGAAGAAGAAAGTGTTGTGTTCTGAAAAAAAAAAGATTTAATTTAGGTTTTGTTTTTGTTTAGTTAAAATAAAATGTAAAAGTAAGTAATAAGGTTGATTCGTTAAGGATAAGAGACATTTTAGCCACGTTTTTTTAATAAAATCGGACTTTAGTTTTATAAGAGGGTTATTTTGGATTTGGAAATTGGTTGGAGGGTTATTTTACATTAAAGTCCCAAATAAAAGGACTTTAATCTTATTTGACCTTATAGTCAAAAAAATATTATAAATGATCCTATTAAATCTAACTAACCCCCAAATATTGTTTTTTCTACTTTACCCTTCTTTATTTATTAATATAATATAACTATTCTAATTAAATTTTCAATTTATTAACCCAACAACCAAAAAAAATGATAACCAATATAAACCCTCCACATGTCTTTCTCCTTTCTCTCATACCTCTCTCTCTGCTACGGCTTAAACCCAAAAAACAGAGGAAGTTCAAAAAAATAATTTGATTTTTCCTCCCTTCCTTTGATTTTGTCCTCTTCATGGTTTTCATTCTCTTCCTCGGGTATTCTTCTTTTACTCTCGTTGTTTCTCTTAGAAGCAAAAAATAAAGTAATAGGAAAACAAGAGAAGCTTCGGATCCGGAAGCAAGAGCTAATCGTTTGATTCTTCCTTTCTCTCTCGTCGTCTCTCTTCTTCCTCTCTCTCTCGTCGTCATTCTTCTCGATTCTTCATCTTTGTTAAAAAAACAGAGGCAATGAGAAGGGTATTACAATGAGGAGTTAAAACACATTTTATTTTTCGTTACAGAGTTAGATCTACATAACTAAGGTTTTGATATTTAATTTTTTTTCTTCAATTTTAGTGTTTAGGGTTGCATTAGGTCTTCCTTTAGTTTTGGGAATTTGTTTGAAAATTATATTAGACTTGTTTGCTAAGTCTATTAGAGTAATGTGAGGATTGATTCTATCCGCTATTGCTTTCTTTCTCCCCACGAGATTAAGAAAGGAAGAAATCAAGAATAACCGTACCCGTCAATTGGAGAACATGGCGGAAGAGGTCGGGGAGGCATATGGGAGTCCTTTATAGTTGTAGATAGAGTGCAGGAACCCAATATTCAAGAAGCCAATGTGTAAGAACAAAACTAGGTACAAATGGTAATTCTCTCTGTCTGATATAACTAGTACAAATGAGTATGACTGCGTTTTATTGTTTTGATAAATCTCTCTGTCTGATATAACTAGTAGAACTGAGTATGACTGCGTTTTATTATTTTGGTAATTCTCTCTGTCAGATATAACTGGTATGAATGAGTATGACTGTGCTGATTAATTTGTGTGTTCTTTTTCTTTACGTTATGTTTCTTTAGTACGTTCATTTATGTACAATTACTTATTGGTACATCTGTATCTACTTGACACTTAGAGACTACTAAAAACATATTGAAATTGTAGACAAACATAATTTTTTTCTAAAACTATACCTTATAAATATGGTTAATGTATGAGTACAAGCCTCATTATTATTTCAAGTAAGCAAAAACGGTGTTTTATGAAATTTTAATACACGAAACGATAGTAAATACATTGAAATGGTTCAATTAGATAAATTCTACTAAAAAAAATAGAATTTTACCTAGGTATGACTAATAATACGTGAAAACTATCAAAAGATAACTATGTGTAAAACAGTACTACTACATAACTGGATATAACTATGTGTAAAGTTATAATATTATTTAATTCGTATGACGGGCATGTGTTAAATATGTTTACTTTTTTATTAATGTTTAATGACCAATACACATATTTTACATATTTTTCTTGTTATGTTCGCTTACTAGTTATACCAGTAGTATAAAAAACATAAGTTTGGTCATAGTAATACTTATCAGTACCATTCTTACCAATTTATTTCAAGTATCTAAAAACAAAACAAATCAGTAGTGATCTCCTTGAACATCATTTCAACATTACCAAATATAACAAAATACCTAAAACCAAACCAGCAATTAACCATTCCAAGTATTTTACTTATACATAAAACAACATTTCAAGTCGACCATCGTTTCTTCTCACTCTTGTTACTTTTTCTATGTTATTCCTTTTTTCCCAACCGCTTTGCCATCTTCTTCTTGTTTCCTTCTCTCAAGATATCGATCATATTATTGTTGAGGTCAGATCTCACTCTGGTAGAGATCGTCAAGAAAATGACTAAGTACCAGAGGTAGGCGCGCAGTTATCTAGACCAGCTCTGTCGCAGGGACCAACTCTGTCTCTGGGACCGGCTCTCTAGAATAACTGGGACTAGGATCAGCACCCTTCCAGGACGACGTCTATAGTGGTCATTTAGACTCCGAGAGACCGTTACGACCATTTCACTTCAAGACAGAGAATGGGCCGAGCTCAGAAGGCCCACATTGGAAAGAACGAGTCGGGAGCCCACAAGTAACAAGTCACGCCGACCTCTACTACAAGACTGGGCCTAGAAGATGAACTCTCGGACTTGGGCCCATGACGAGGACAAGGTCAAGACCTAAAGGCGGCCGCCGACTACGCTGAGAGAGAATCCCGAAGATTGAGGGATTCGACCTTATCTCTTTAGGCGTAGACCTAGGCCGACTTAGACTTGTATAAATAGACCTAGGATACCTCCGAAAAGGGGATCCGCATTCTTACACATAAACCACTTGTAATATTTGCAAAAGCTTAATAAACAAACTCTCTTGAGATCTTCGCTAAGTGTTTTTCATCTCAGAGCTTTCAGACCTAGACCCAATTGACTATTTCAACTGTGCAGGTTTCCACTACCACAGTTTGGCGCTAGAAGGAGGGGGCTTGAAAGCTTCTTACTCCGAAGAACCACCACAAAGAGATCCAGAACACGATGACTGACGAACGACGTATCGCTGATCCGAAAGACGTCGCGCCGAGATATCTGGAAGAGGGCGAGATCCAATCCGAAGGAGATACCAATAAGGACCAAACCGCTCGGGACGATCCGCCACCAGCAGATACAACTCGTGCCGATCTCCCTGGCGAGAAGTCGAAGGAAACTCCAATAGCGAGCTCGCTTCTTCCTGAGTTGTTGCAGAAGATGAGCGTGACACTAGACGCATTGCTGGAGAGCGCTGAGCAGCAAAAAAGAGCCAACGGGACAATAACCGACGAGCTCAGATCCATAGGAGCAGATGTCCCCGCACGACCCCTCGAGCCTGGTCTGTTCAGAAAACCAGCGGCACGAATTGATCCAGTGGTGCTCAACTTCACCACACCGGTAGGATTGTCGAGCCGACCTCGGCAACAAAATCCATCGACCGCTACAAACGATGGACGATTCGTTCTTTTAGCCCAGACACAACGAGAGAAAGAAAAAGTTGGAGACGAGCCAATAGACCTCGACAACGACGACGAGGACCTGGCTAGAAGAGTCGTTCCTGAAACCATCTTCACTGAGACATCGAGAGATCGGCAGGGAATAGCCAAAGCAAGAAATGACGATCTTCGACATGTAGCTTCACAGCAGTTCTCCACCTTCGGAGACGATGGCCCCGTGAGAAGAGTCGCACACAATGTCGAACTCCCAGAGGAAGAAGTGGCACGGCGAACCACTATAACGCAAAAGCATGCCGACCCACAAAGGATGACCCAACAACGTTTCTCCGCTTTCGACGACGAGATCGTTCACGGATATGCCAGACACGTTTCGGAAGAAGAAGAAAACGTTGAGTGGGTGAAACAGGCAGAGGTTGGTGAAGCGAATCAAGGTGCGTTTCGAGCTTCGTTAAACAAGACTACCGCCGAGTTAAAGACTATTTGCTCACAGATCCATCGTGCCACTAGCAAGGCACCAGAATTCAATCTGATCCTGGAACAATCTCAGCACACTCCTTTCTCGGCACGCATCACTAAAGCTCGAGTATCAGACCCAGGCAAGATTAGGGTGCCGACCTACGACGGAACTAAAGACCCAACTGACCACCTCAAAGAATTCAGTGTGGCTATGACAAGAGCAAATTTTAAAGAGGAAGAGATGGACGTCGGGCAGTGCTTGCTTTTCGTGGAAAACCTCAAAGGACCAGCTCTCAAATGGTTTAAAGGGCTCGAAAGTAATTCCATCGATACTTTCAAACAGTTGACAGCGGCCTTCATCAAGCACTACTCCATCTTCATTGAGACTAAAACGTCTGGCGCTGATTTATGGTCCATGAACCAAGGACCAACCGAGTCTCTCAAGGCTTTCATCGAACGTTTCAAGCTAGTACTATCACAAGTGAAAGGGATAGAGGACTCGGACGCACTCCGAGCGCTGAAGAGAGCCATATGGCACGAATCTGACTTCTGGAAGGAGATGTCTCTCAACGTACCTTCGACTATCCAGGATGCTCTGCATCGAGCGACGAACTTCGCCAAAAGCGAAGAAGAAGCAAAGAAACTTGCAAAGAAGTATAGGAAATAAAAACAGAAAATGACAGCAACCACCAACCGAGTCAGTCGCAAAAAACCCATGGTAGAGGTTTTATCCAGTACGAGGGCGGTTCAAAAGGAGCCCACAATTATCAAGTGGACCCACCCGGCTTTGGCCGAGGAAGAGGCCGCGGTCGCGGCCGAGGAAGAGGTTTTTCTATTGTTTGGACCAAAAACTCAACCTACGACGGGTCACTATACTGTGACATTCATCGCACCCACGGGCACTCAACAGTAAACTGCCGATCCCTCGGCTCGGCCCTCGCCCAGAGACTGCTGGATGGCAAACTTAAGGAGGACCTCAAGCTCGAAGATTTTAAAGTCAAAACAGATCAGACGCCTGCGCCTGAGCCTGCACCTACCGACGAGGAACCACCCAAACGCGGTAGACAAAATGACAACACTACTCAAGGCGGTCCAAGAAGAAAATGTCTAATGATAATGGGAGGATCCCACTACTGCTCAGATACGATTTCCTCGATCAAAGCATTTCAGCGCCGAGCTGAAGCTAGCGTCAACTGGTCTACCCCGTCTAGTTTCCCTAACGACACAATCACGCTTGAAGAAAGAGAAACGATCAGAATCGATAAACCACATGACGATCCACTTGTCATCGAAATCACTATCAGCAACATTGACGTGTCCCGGGTCTTGATCGACATGGAAAGCACCGTCGATGTAATTTTCAAAGATACGCTGAAGCGGATGGATATCAGCTTTGACGAAATCAAAGAACAACCAAAGCCCTTAACTGGTTTCTCAGGAGACACCACGATGACACTTGGAGTAATCAGGTTGCCCGTCGAAGCTGGAGGAATCGTCAAAGTAATCGAATTTTCAGTGGCAGATCACCCGACGATATACAATGTCATCCTGGGAACTCTATGGCTTAGCGCAATGCGTGCCGTAGCGTGTACTTACCACCTATGCGTGAAGTTTCCAACGAAACAAGGCATCAAGGCGATCTATGAAAGTCAGAAGGAGTCTCGCGTATGTACCCTTACCGAACACAAGATTCGGAATCCCGTTACTGACCTGATCTCAAAAGCTGAACGAAAGAAGATGAAGAAAAACAGAGACCCGGTCAAAGAGATCTTCGAGAAGTTGTAGCAATTACAGACCGAGGAGGACCACGAGTTGAGAGCGGTGCCTACCTGCAAACCAGTTGTATAAGTTTGCATCGACGACGAGAACCCAGAACGGTGCGTTAAGATCGGCGCTAATTTGAACAATACAATCAAGAAGAGACTAGTCACGTTTCTGAAGCAGAACATAGGCACCTTTGCTTGAGCAGCCGATGACATGCCCGGTATCGATATCAACGTGGCTTGCCACGAATTGAATGCCGATCCACCATTCAAACTAATTAAGCAGAAGTGAAGGAAACTGGGACCTAAAAGAGCAAAGGCAGTTAACGACGAAGTCGAGAGACTCTTGAAATTGGGATCGATAATGGAAGTTAAGTACCCCGATTGGCTGGCAAACCCAGTCGTGGTCAAGAAGAAAAATGGCAAGTGGCGAACTTGCGTAGATTTCACAGATATAAACAAGGCCTGCCCCAAAGATAGCTTCCCCCTCCCACACATCGACCGGCTCGTCGAGGCAATAAACTCCTATCGTTCATGGATGGTTTTTCTGGCTACAACGAGATTCTAATGAACCCAGCTGACCGCGAGAAGACGGCGTTCATTACGGATCGCGGCATACAGTGTTACAAAGTCATGCCTTTTGGCTTGAAGAATGCTGGAGCCACTTATCAATGCCTAGTCAACAAAATGTTTGCCGACCAGCTCGGCAAAACCATGGAGGTTTATATAGACGATATGCTGGTAAAATCATTAGACGAAGGAGACCACGTAGTCCACCTGGAAGACTGTTTCAAATGCCTGAACAAACACAATATGAAGTTGATTCCAACCAAGTGTAGGTTCAGAGTAACCTCCGATGAGTTCCTCGGATACCTGGTCACCAATCCCGGCATCGAGGCAAATCCAAAACAGATCGACGCACTCATCCAGATGTCCTCACCAAAGTCAAAGCGAGAGGTCCAATGACTCATTGGGCGAGTAGCCGCACTTAACAGATTCATCTCACGGTCCACCGATAAATGTCTCCCGTTTTTTGAATGGACTGAAAAATGTGAAGATGCCTTTCGACAGCTACAAAAGTACCTGGCCAGCCCTCCAGTACTAGCAAAGCCAGTCCACGGCGAGTCCATGTTCTTATGCATAACAGTCTCCGAAACAGCTGTCAGCGGAGTCCTGGTCCGAGAAGAAAGAGGCGAGCAGAAGCCCATCTTCTATATCAGTAAATCACTGATAGACGCCGAGACTAGATACCCCGTCATGGTGAAGCTGGCACTATCCGTCCTCACAGCCGCAAGAAAGCTGAGACCCTACTTTCAATCACATCCGATAGTAGTCCTTAGCAATTTCCCGCTGCGGTCAGTACTGCACAGTCCGAGTCAATCAGGACGACTGGCAAAATGGGCGATAGAGCTTAGTGAATATGACATTGACTATCGAGGCCGCACTAGCGCAAAATCACAAGTCCTGGCAGATTTCCTTATAGAGCTGCCAGACGAAATCAAAGAAGTCGAAGTCCCTAACCTCCCTTGGTTGCTTCACGTGGATGGAGCATCATCAAAAAGCGGTTCAGGCGTAGGGATACGCCAACAAAAGAAGTACTCGAACAATCCTTCCGCCTAGGATTCGACGCCTCGAACAATGAGGCAGAGTATAAAGCGCTCCTATCAGGACTAAGACTCGGTAAAGGATTAGAAATCAAGAAAGTTTCAGTATTCTGCGACTCTCAACTAGTCGTAAACCAATTCAATGGAGAATACGCCACTAAAGATGAACGAATGGAGGCTTATCTTTAAGTTGCCAAGGACTTAGCAGCGCAGTTCGAAGAATGCACAGTAACACGTATTCCTAGAGAAGAGAATACAGACGCTGACGCCCTAGCAGTCATCACATCTATTACAGACGAAGACGTTCGCAGAGTCATCTCCGTTGAGTTTATCAAGAAACCAAGCATTCGCTTGCGCAACTCGGTAAACGTGGTCACCCGCTCCCAGGCAGCTAAGCGTAAAGCACAAGGAGACCTGACAGAACCTGTTCACCTCGAACCTGCTAAGGTAGCCCGTCCCAGAAAGAAAGATCGCGGCACTCAAGCGGAGGCCAGGAGTCCCAAACTAAATGAGTTAGCCTACTGTCCACCGGTCACGACGACTTCGTCCAAGGTAGCTCATCCCGAAAACCACTCGCCAGAGGAAGCTCGGCCCAAACTCAAGGAGACAACCGGCACCGGAACTGATATACCATCTCTTCCCGAAATCTTAGAGTCGACCGACCAAGACCAGGGCAAAGCGTCTAATCTTGAATCGACCTCCCCAGCAGACGTAACTTTACGTAGGGAGATTGAACAAAGCCACTCTGAAACGGCTACAACAGCCCCTTCCGAGCCAGATGGCCCACTATATGTGGAGACGAGTACATCAGGTCCTACCCTATCAGAGACGACCCATCCTGAGGTTGAAGAAGCAGCATGTGTTCCACTGTTACCAGCATGCCCCTCTACGCCTGCCAAAACGACCAGTACTGAACCAACAAAAGAGGTCGGTCAGCCCGCTCATATCGAAAAAGAAATTACAACCGAGGGAGAGGCAGATGATAAAGAATACGGTTGCGACACACCATCGATGGACCAAATCCGAGGATACATAGCCGATGGTGAGTTACCAAAGGATAAGTTGGCAGCTTGTAAAGTACGAGCGCAAGCAGGTCGTTACGTACTACTTGATGGCAATGTCTACAAATGGCGATTTTCTGGGTCTTTTCTCGCTTGCGTTGAAGAGAAAAAAGCTAGGCAAGTAATGGAGGAAATTCACGGCGGATCTTGCGGCAACCATTTCTGGAGGCCGACCACTAGCAATCCGAATCAAACGCTATGGCTACTTTTGGCCCACTATGATCCAGGATTGCGAGAAGTTCTCCTCACACTGCGAAAAGTGCTAACGACACGCCCTAATGATTCATCAGCCCACAGAGCTACACTCGTCCATTACTTCGCCTTATCCCTTAATGCTCTGGGCCATGGACATCGTCGGACCTCTCCACCCATCGTGACAGAAGCGTTATCTCTTGGTGCTGACAGACTACTTCTCCAAGTGGGTCGAGTATGACTCTTGGTGCTGACAGACTACTTCTCCAAGTGGGTCGAGGCAGAGTCATACTCTAGCATCAAAGATAGACAAGTGGAGAAGTTCATCTGGAAGAACATCATTTGCCGGCACGGCGTGCCTTATGAAATCGTCACTGACAACGGCTCGCAGTTCATCTCCGCCAAGTTTGACCTTTTCTGCGATAAGTGGAAAATCCGCCTGAGCAAATCTACGCCACGATGCCCTCAGGGAAACAGAAAAGCCGAATCCACTAATAAGACTCTTATTGCAGGACTCAAAAAGCATTTGGACAAAAAGAAAGGACGTTGGGCAGACGAACTCGAAGGCGTCCTCTGGTCCTATCGAACGACTCCGCGGCGAGCTACAGGCGAAACCCCGTTCGGCCTTGTCTACGGAACAAAATGCGTCATCCCACCAGAGGTACACATTCCGGGAGTCCGCCGCAGGCTTCTCCCCGAACAAGAAGGACTCGACCATCTGCTGCTCCTGGATGAGCTGGACCTAGTCAACGAACGGCGTGATCGAGCACTACTTAGCATCACTCGTTACCAGTTGGCTGCGTCCAAGTATTACAATTCCAAGGTCCGCACCCGGCGATTCTACGAAGGAGACTTGGTCTTACGAGATGTTTTCCAAAACGCAGCAGAGCGGAATGCCGGTAAACTTAGAGCACATTGGAAGGGACCATACGTCGTCACCAAGATTGTCCGCCCGGGCGTATATGAACTCGCAAATATGGAAGGACAAGTTATCGCACGACACCTCAAGAAGTACTACCACTGAGCTCCGTCCCGCTACCCAAAAATCATCATCGCACACAATCATACATACATCAACAACTTACCATGAACTACGGGTGACTTGATCCCTGCAAAGGGTACGTAGGCAGCTCATTTTCGGATGGGTTCAGTTGCCCCCCTCCCAAAAAGGGGGGGGAGGAGTGGGGTACGTATACTCGTATACTCCCACCTCTCTTTGTAGCAAACCTTTATGAGAATAAACACTTGCTACAAAAAGTTATCAAAACAACTACCTCTATCACATCCTTTACGGATAAATCAAGGTCTAACTTAAACGACCATCTCACGTTCAACCGCCGATGCTGGCCACAACGACGACTTTTCATAAGAATTCTGCAGAATAAATACAACAACATCCACCATCGGATAAAGCGCACTATAGAAATAAAAAGTGGTTCATTATAGGAGATGGTGCGTTTAGAGAGAAGCGCACATGTAACCAAAATGACCACTCGAAAACCCAACAACATCGTTTGTCGAAAGTGACAATCGTCACAGGAGCGGTCATGATCGAAGAAGCGAACATGATCGTAAACCAAGTCGTTCGCTCAGGAAATCCAGTTATACTTACACTGGTAACAACCACGTTAAAAAGAATCCATGTTCGGGTGGTCAAACATCTACAACAAAGTACGGTTCGTCGTTACTAAGATTCTTTTTCAAAGACTAAGCGAAAAATATTGGAAAGAAAATCATCGATAAACTAAAACCGCATTCATTATCATCTTTCAAAATACAAGGTAAAATCATCCTTGGATAAAACCCGTCCAGGCGGTAAAACATCAAATCCAAGAAACTAAAGCCGAAAAACATAAGGCAGCCACGTAGGCGCAAAATCAAAGTCAATATCTAAAACATAAGCAATAAAGGCGCTAACATATGCGCAAAACACAACTAAGGAACGGTCTCCTCGTCAACTCTTGGAGGAGCAACCTACGTTACCGGCGCCCCCTCGGCCTCTGTCTCTCCAAAGACGTCGTCGAGCCTTGCATCCTCGGTAAGCGCGTCGATCCTCAGCCCCTGGGAATCCTCATCCGTCCTCATCTCCTCGGGAGCCCCAACAGTCCCAGCGCCTTCGGCAACATCGTCAATCCTGGTCTTGGTCACCTCGGCACCAACTCCGCCAATTAGGGAGAACTTCCCATCTACACCCACTACTGCGGCCTTGCAAGAGCCAATGCCTCCAAGGAGCGACCCCGACGGATCGGCCACACCGACACTCGCCGCGTACGTCTCGAGTGTCCGGTCATGGGCGACCACGGCAGGCGCCTTAACCTATAAAAAAATTCGACTGTGAAAAAAGGGAAATAATTACATCTATCCGAGGGAATAAGTACATTTATAAAGGAAACCCTACTAACCTTCGGGTCAAGAACATGCAAAACTCCGTGGAGACTCTTCATCAACTGCTCGAAACGCTCCTCGTCCCCGGCATGCCCCGCTACGTCGGCGGTAAGGAAGGTGAGCTCGTCCTCAAGCTTGGGGGGGGGGGCTCATGACCGTCGAGTAGGCCCAGCAACAATCTGACGAAGTCAAGGTTGGCTACCCTCTGCACCTGGTAGACCATTTTGCTCCGCGGATCGCCCTAGAGCTCATCAAACTTACCCTTGGCACGAGCAAAGTTTCTCTCTAGACTCCGGATATGCTCGTCCGCTTTCCTCAGCGTCTCCATAACCGTAGCAAGCTCACCATCACGCTTCGTCACGATGGCAGCTAAGTATTGCTCCCTCTCCTCTGCGGGAGCCAGAGCAATCACGGATTTCTCCGCCTCGGCAAGAAGAGCCGCCGCAGACTTCCATGCCTCGGCCTTGAGCTAGACTATCTCCTTGGCCTTGTCTGTGAGCTCGTTGTTCTTCTTATCTATCAACGCTCAGGCCGCGTTGCGCTTGACTCGAAGAAAATCGGCCGCGGTGCGCGCATTCTCAGTACAACTAGTCTCTTCCTCAAGTTTCTTCTTCAAGTCCTCGACCTTGGCCTCAAGTTCGTGTCCCACCTTGTTCACAAGAGCGAGAAACTGCCAAACGAAAGAGACGGGAAGAATGTCAAAAATAAAGAAAAAAGTACTAAGTGTTAAAAAGAGATGGATAAAAAGAAAGGGGAATATACCTTCAGTCCCTGGCGCATCATGTCTCCAGAAGACTCCGTGTTGATCGGAGCCACGATGTCGTCGTGGAAAACTAGAGTAGAGAAGAGGCTACTAGCGGAAGCCTTGTCCTGAAAGACACTCCTGGACACACGACGAGGAGGTGAAGCGGATCTCGCCCGAGCCTTCTTCGACTCTCGGTCCACGTCGATCACATCATCCCTATCAGACGATCTCTTACGGTCGTCGCCCTCGTGACCCTTCTCTTTAGCCGCCCTCTTTGCAACGTAGTCGGAGGGAAGATGAGCGGGCAGAGCGGCCACAACCTCAGTCCTAGTCACGGAAGGAAGACGCGACCCCTTAACAGTAGTGGTGGTCTTCTTGGCGGAAGAAGTGTCACGTGGCTCAGAAGGAGGTACAGTAGTCGGCCTGGCAGAAGTTGGCACGGTAGTCGGCTTGGCAGAAGCCGACGCAGTAGTTGGCGTGGCAGAAGATGGCGCTGTAGTCGGCATAGCAGAAGTTGGTGCAGTAGTGGGCTTGCCCGGAGCAGGTACAGCAGTCGGTGCCGCAGAAGTGGTCGCAGTAGTCGGCGTCGGAGACTTGCCACTCCCCGTAGTCCTAGGCGCTAAGCTCCAGAAAGATCGCGGACGCTCCATCTCTGACTGAATGTCTCCTGAACAATCTGTAAAGCGAAAACTCGAGACCGAAGAACCACCAAGGAAAGCTCTCGCTCTCTCGACGCGTCGCAGTGAGAAGTCTTTCCTCCAATTGCACCCTCGAACTCTGAGCAAATCCCAAACTGTCTTCCAATTGCTCGGAACCTTCGGTGCTGGGCCTGTCACTACAAAAAAGACATAAACAAAAACAAGAGGTTATAATCGATACCAAGAAGACAAACACATCACGAACAATAAAAGTAAAGCTAGTTGACTCTCAAAGATAGATAACGGGGCCGGCTACCCTTTGTAAGCCATTTTGATTGGATTAGGCCTAGTCCATCTCCCAAAGTCTCTACACATATCAGCACGAAAAAGAAAAAATCCATCCATTGCCGGTCTTTGCTGCCAAACCCGCGGATAAGTCTAAGATTCTTCCGGTTTACGGCGAAGTATACAAGCTTGGAGAAAGGAAAGGACCGCCGAATATCCACGAAGCGCATCAGATGATGAACACTTAAAGTCTCCCCGCACTCATAACTCTGAACGAGGGTTCCTACTAAGTGACGAATTCCTCGAAGAGTGATTTGCGAAATCGAAAGCCTATACTTTGCTAGAAGCTCGAGAATCACATACGGAACGAGAAACCACAGGAAGCACCCCTCGAGAAAGCTCTCATACAAAGTGAAATACCCCTCTGGAGGATCGTCAGTTCGTTCGTGAGGTTCCGGAACCGCTAGCTCTATTTGATCAGGGATGTTAAGTTTCTTTCTCAAAAGAGAAAGTGACATTTCCGTTGATAGAGTGGATCCCCGTGGATCCGGAGGTCTAAACTTTCTAGCACGACGCTTTCCATGAGTCGAAGATTTTTGCTATCGAAGAAACAAAGCTAAGTCGAATCTTTCGTTTATCTCGTCCTCGTTCTGTTCCACCTTTACATCTGGGGAATTATGAGTATCGACGACTTGCTCATCAATGAGAAATGGACTCTGTGCATTCGCTGCATCAGTCGCATATGAGACCAGGACTCGAGTCACTTCTCTATCCTTACAAGGACGAAGCCAGGAGCTAGACTCTGCATCGGAACAGTTTATTTCGAAACTCGGTTCTAGGCTCTACAAACTGGTGGTCCTTAGATTCGAAATGGATTCCAGAAATTTTTCGAAAGATGACGTGGGACTTAATAATGAGACAACGTTCCAGAAATACTAAAGTATCAAAGCCACTATGACGATGTCCTGACTTGTATAGGACCGTGACGTCTTAAAATTTACAAGTCCTCGCCACAATACGAGTCTCACCGCAATACCACATCAAGTTATCAAGTCATCACGGAGACGGTCTTAAAACAACTAACGAAAGCAATTCTTTAGGCGAACGCTCAGCGTAACTAAGGTATCCGAGATAGAAGAACGAATACCCACGGCTCATTCCAAATGGGTCCAACGGACGGAGTTCAAGTCCAATAGGCTGGTCGCAATCGGGACCGACCTTAGGAACCTCCCTCGACGACAATTCTAAAATCTCATGGAGGATTTAACGGCGGAAATCGGAGGAGTAACGACGACCTAGGCTCTCGAGTTGGTTTCTGTTACGACGAGTCACAAGCGCCGACGACTCCGCTTCAGTTTGTGCGAAATTTTCCGGCGACCACGTCTTTAGGAACAGAAAATCCGGCGCGGGTCCTTCTCAACAATTACGGATCCGAGAACCAAGATCTCGGTTCAATACAGTATCGGTCGGAACGGCGGCGTGGAGACTCGTCGGTAAAAGAAACGGAGACAACGACGAAAGGCTCGAACTCGACCCAACTTCACCGGAGCTGTGACGATGATGAGCTCAAAGCTCAACCTCTGGCGAAGCTTTCCCGAGCTTGATCTCTTCTGGTATGTCGTCGACGGCGTGAACGAAGCCGACGGTTCGAATAACCTCGGGACAAGGACGAGTTCCGCTTCCGAACAGATTGAAGACCAGATCTCGGCAGGTTCACTCTCCGGTGAGGTCTCCTCCAAAAACGACGACGTCTCCCGAGATCTCAACGAGTCGACGTAACAGAGACGGGTAGCAATCTCGCCGGAGCTGCAACTCGATGACGACATAGATGAATGGGACCGGAAAATAGAAAAGAAGCCGAGCTCTCTTGAATCGAAACCAAGCAGGAATGAGGAACTAGTCGACGCCGGACGAAGCAAGAGCTCGTCGGAAAACACGGCAAATGAGCCGTCGGAGAAGATGGTGTTTGTTGACGCTGGTCACAAAAAAAAACAGAGAACAAGGAGGAGCAGTCGGAGACAAGGATAAAGCAGAGGAGAGGTCCAGGATTCGTCAAAATCCACTCTCGTCGATGACTAGAGCCGTCGGGAAACACAGAAGAACCGTCGCCGGAGAAGATGGTTTGACCCGACGGCGGCAGCAACTTTGTTTAAAAAAAACAAAAAAAAATCTAAAACCCTAGCAAAAAGTAAAAAGAGGAGAGAGAGAGTGAAAACTACATTTCTTTTGGTGGAGTGAAGTTATGGAGAAAAGAAAAGGAGAAGGAGTATTTATAGTGTTACTGACAAAACTCTGGAGTGACACGCTTCAGTAGTCAGCGAGAATTAACGATTCTAATTGCTAAAAGAAATTTAAATTTCTAAATTTCAGCGAGAATTAAATTTTCAGCTTCCGGGAAAAACAATATCTTCACTAAGTCCGGAAAGCAACTAAACAGAAACATGACGCCCAACTCAACATTAACGTGAACATGTGAGAGTTGGGCAAGATAAACAAGTTTTACGAGCTTTAACGAGAACAAGCTCTACAAACTTCACATGACCAGTTCCTCCAAACTTTATAACATAAATTCAGAAACACAAGTCTATTGAAAATCCTTACTGAGCTATGCGTTAAACATGAACACGAAAGCTCAGTAAAGTCGGCAGGTCCTCAGAACAAGTTTTCACAATCTAGTCTCGTCGGACGCAGGCCAAGCAGTACATTTTCTTGAAACCTCATTACGACTCTTTTACCTCGGCATCATCAGAACTGATACTACCGAGCTGGGGGGGCTAACTGTTGGGGTCAGATCTCACTCCGGTAGAGATCGTCAAGAAAATGACTAAGTATCAGAGGTAGGCGCGCAGTTATCTAGACCAGCTCTGTCTCTGGGACCGGCTCTCAAGAATAACTGGGACTAGGATCGGCACCCTTCCAGGACGACGTCTATAGTGGTCATTTAGACTCCGAGAGACCGTTGCGACCATTTCACTTCAAGACAGAGAATGAGCCGAGCTCAGAAGGCCCACATTGGAAAGAACGAGTCGGGAGCCCACAAGTAACAAGTCACGCTGACCTCTACTACAAGACTGAGCCTAGATGACGAGCTCTCGGATTTGGGCCCATGACGAGGACAAGGTCAAGACCTAAAGGCGGCCGCCGACTACGCTGAGAGAGAATCCCAAAGATTGAGGGATTCGACCTTATCTCTTTACGCGTAGACCTAGGCCGACTTAGACTTGTATAAATAAACCTAGGATACCTCCAAAAAGGGGATCCGCATTCTTACACAAAAACCACTTGTAATATTTGCAAAAGCTTAATAAACAAACTCTCTTGAGATCTTCGTTAAGTGTTTCTCATCTCAGAGCTTTCAGACCTAGACTCAATTGACTATTTCAACTGTGCAGGTTTCAACTACCACAATTATAAATACACTTCTCTGGTTTATCCGAATCTGCAGTTCATGAGTATGTATGTTACATAAATGCAATTGCAATTTGTTGAAATAACTTGGAATAATAAGATGTCCAACCTTTTTGACAAGAAAAATATTCAAGTGAATTACTACGGTTCTCATCTTACTAAACCAAGAATTATTTCTAAATCACATTTGAATTCTCAAAATCACCAAAACATCCAACCTTAATTCATAGCTAAATAACAATCTTTGTTAAATTGTGTAATTAGCGACCAACAATTGTTTTTTCGAAAACCAAGTCAATAACCACTAAATAAATCACTTATGAGTATTTAAATAACCAAAGATTGAATCTAAACTTAAAAGATGAATACTAATTTTAATAAATTTATCGATAACCGAATCATATTATCAGAGTTCTAGATCCATCATTTATATAGAGCGATTCCAAGTAAGAGAGGCTAATTCCAAGGAATAACCAGTAAAGACACAAAAGATTGCACCTACTTGGTGGTTTGAAATCTTAGGAAAAAGACACAGATGAAGAAGATAGAAAAGTGAGATGGCGACGAGAGAGAAGTGAAACGGCGGCAACAGAAAGGTGATACGGCGGCGGAGAGGCGGAGAGGTGATACAACGGTGACGAAGAGGAGAACCAACAACAGAGGAGACATAGAAATTGATTTTACTAGAGAGAAAAAGGAAAAGGAGAAAAAGTTTGGGATGGACAAAAAAATAAGGAATTTAGGTTTACTTTGGGTTGGATTCTGATTTAGTTTTTGATTTTAGTGGCTTGGTTTATAATTTTAGAGACTCGTTAAACCTTTATCCGTCTTTATGCACGTTTTGATTTAAAAAAAATTGAAAAACAAATACTTTATTATAAGAAAGTCTTTTTAGATTAAACTTTTAGTTGAAGGGTCATTTTAGATTAAAGTCCCAAATAAAAGGTAGTAGTTCATTGCTCGGTTGCATTCCGACCTCGTTAGTGCTTCTTCTACAACTAAGTCCTGTTAGAAGAGATGAATTGAATGAGAGAAACATAAATATTGGGTTACGTCATGGAATCGGAGCTTCTCAAAACTTACACACACTAATTTGAGCATTCAGGAAGCACTTGGGCATGCCATGCTGACAACAACAACATGATTTTGGAATATCAGAAAATTTGGAATGACCGAATTTCTTTAAAAATAATCCAACTATAATCATAACTCGTAAACTATGACAATAGGACACCTGCTATGACGTTCCTTGGGAACTGAAGGGAAGACGCTCTTCGCCTGTTCCAAATCCACCACGCACCACACAAGTCTTGTCCTCAATCAAACTTGAAGGTAAAGTGTAACCGCTGATCCTGTAGACAATAAAATTGACACAAAAGTCAGATAGTTACGACAGCATTGATAACTGTAAAACATTTGCTTACTTGAAATTTTCGCCAATTAGACACACTCGTTCAGATCGACAACAAAACAAGGACATAGGACGGTGCAGCCTAGTCACTGGGGTTACCTGTAATTTAAGAGGTGTAAATAGGAGACTGAACCTCATTTACAACAAATTCAAAACACAGTTTTTTTTTTGTTTAAAAAAAAAAAAGATCAACTTGAGTCTCGTACCACACCATCAACACAGTAGTTAAGCTTCCAAGACGAGGTGTTATAGACAAACCTAACACCAACCCATAAGCCAGACTCAACATGTTCCTTGGTTTCACTGAGAAATTCAAATGGGCCCAAATGAGAGGGAACACAGTCGCACTACAACAAAAAAGTAAAAAACAACTTAGAAACATGTACACGAAAAACAAACGACCGAACTTTATAAAAAAAAACTCACATTGAATTTAAAGATCTTGAACGATGAATTACTGGCAATTGCAACTCGATCACCACTGCCAGCCCAGTAAAGATTCCGAGTCATTTCAAATAGACAAAAATATTAGACATGAAGACAGCAGAAAAGAGCAGTATATGACAAAAACATTTCAGAAACAATAGCATCTATAAACCATCCTCTTGAAGAGCTGGTATATATAACTTACTTTGACGGTGGAAAATGATAGTTTCCAAATGGCCCTACGTTCCGCCCAATCAAAGAAGGATACAGAATCACTTTTGCACACTGCCAATAACGGACCACCAAAAATGTACTCTGCTGAAGATTCATAATCCTAAATCTCCTGCACATTATTTGACTAGGCTGTCAGTATAGATTAGCGTATTTTAGATAATAGTAATCAGACATTGGGAAAAGGAAAAGGAATCACAACCAAACCTGGAAGTTCTTGCTGAATATCTTGATCTGTGACAAGCTTACCCTGACAGCATATTCCCTCTCAGATGACCAAACGAATTCCAGTGCCGAGCCAGATGACTTTTCCTCCCAGGTATGGACATGGTAGATAATGTACTCACCACATCCCCAAACAGCCACAAACTCACCATCAGGGCTGTGCTTCAAACTCTGAAAGTGAAAGGCATACAAAAAGCTTAAGTAACAGGAAAATATATGACAGTGGTTAGTTTCAAGATTTATACATATATGATTCAGGTAGCAATTCATAGAAATCTACCAAACTGCCTGAAAGAAAAAAACTACAAGCAACCATTAAGAAACAAAACTAAAACCACATATCCACTAAATCCAGTAAAGTTGTAATAAAATGTAAATCCACAGAATCAAAATCATATTTCCTCACTCAAAAGGGAGTGACAATGGATACAGTTAAGAGGATGTCATGCCACTTACTTCAGGATATAAACTGCAGGTTGCTCGCTTTTCTTGGATAGCAATTACCTAAGTAAGCCCACAGCCAAACAATAAGAAACATGATGTAATTTCCAAATCTAAAAAAAAAAGAAAAAAAGAGCAACAACGAAAAAAAGTCTTGAAAACTCCATACCTCGTTATTTCTGCGACTGAGCTTGATGCTCCCACTAAATATCTCATTGTGTTTAGCCAAAATAATATTTTCCAACTTGCTCATACTAGCCACTAGTATTTCAAGGACAAGTTTCATCATCCTGGGTCCATGGTCACAACCAAGCACAACCCTGAAAAGATATAGTATCACTATCTCGTAAACTATGTAGGAAACATAAATTTGCACACATGAAACGAACAGAATGGGAGGATGCGTACACATTTAGTAGGTATTGCAATATTCAAGTATCAAAAACTTACCGGCATGAACCTTTCCTGTGTCCAATAGCACAAACAGTGTGACTGTTAAGTTCCAGTGTATTCTCAAGCCTAGATGTCAAATAATTGAGTTAAATACGAGAATTATTGAAGAACTTTAAAAGACTGATCAATCAATAGCCAGCACAAATACCTGAAAGTGGTGGCATGCCATATGCAAAGAGTATTATCATAGGATGCCGTGATAATTATTGGGAGGGTTGGATGGAAACATGCTGCTCTAACACAGTCCTTATGGTGAGAAAGTGTCTCAACGCAAGACTGTGTTTTGTAGTCCCACACCTGCTCCCAGAAGAGATTTATGAATAATAGAAAACCGCGGACGAACTATATAGAAGCAAACAAGCGCACACAGACATATATAAATATAGCCAACAACTTGCAAAGAAAGCTCAATTCGTACCTTAACAGTACCATCATGGGAACCAGTGATTAGGTATTGTTTATCCTTACCACCAGGAAAGTAGTCTACACAGTTAACCCCAGAACCAATATGTGCAACGAATTTCGAAGTTGGATTCGCTTCATCAAGAGTCCATATCTAGATAAGAAAAAAATGTTTGAGCTTCTCATAGTGAAAATGATGAACATGAAGTGAACAAACAGCCCCAAGACTAGTCTTACATTTACGGTATGGTCAAGTGATGCACTAGCAAAAGAATTGGTGTCATTGGGATTGAAAGTGACGTGCATAACACAAGAGGTATGACTTGTGAAAGTCTGCGTGCAAGACCAATTTTCATCCCAGTCCCAGAGTTTAATGAGGTTATCATCAGATGCTGATAACACATAGGGAAGGGTGGGATGAACAGCAACACAGTTAATGGGATGAGCATGAGCCTGAAATTTGAGGAAGTCATGCATAGCCACGTAGGGGGTGTCCTTGTAGTTGTAGACATAAATGATACCATCATCACCTCCACTTACAACCCACCCTTTGCTAGTAACAAACATAGCTGACAAAACTGTATAACGATGACAATAGACTCATCAACATATATTATGACAGAACAAAGAGAACATACCTCCAAGAAGAGCAGGAGTCCACGGGGTACATTTTACAGTTCTCTGCAAAGTCATATGGTTATTTTGGGTTTAGCAAAATAATAGACAAAGAGCACAAAAATGGATGATCCTTACTACTTTAATCTTACATAGTTTGTATAATCCCAGATGGACAAAGTTCCGTCACAACAACCTCCAAGGATCCTGTACCAACATATTGATTTCTTAAAACCCAAAACTTTAAGAATGATCCAAAAATGTAAGAATGATGTAGGCGGTCAAATTGCCATGGTTCTGTTGGATGGAAATCTACAGATGTGACTGGTGAGTGTATATTTTTAGAAAATGACCACTGATACAAACATGTAAGTGTGTCACTTGGAAAAATCCAATCCGGAATAAGAAAGATGATATGATTAAAACAAACCAGTTATTACCTCGATTTGGATTTCCAGAGGCTGTCAACAGATTCAAACTTATGTTAGTACCGATCCGAAAACACAATAGCACGCACAACTTTATACTTGAGATATTATGATTCGCTCGAGAGACCAAAACAGTTCAACTTTACTAGAACCCTATTACAAATAGTAGAAAACCTCAAAGGTAGATCAAAGGGGAAACGAAACTGACCATCTTTGCAGCGGAAGCTGAGAGATAAAGCAATATGGAGATTGACGACAACAGGGTTGAGCAAACGTTGGGGTGCCAAACTAGGTTTTTCTTTTTCGGTGTCCGTTATTTAGGAGGTGTTATTATATTGAGAATTTTAATGTATTTGTATTTGAAAGCATTCTATTGTGAAACCCTTGTTCTCGAGAAACTAATATGTTGGTACAGGATCCTTATCAGTCAAGTTCTCAACCGACCAATCTGTCAAAACGCTTCTAAGAAGCTTATACACCAGTTTGATGATATTTACCATCGATGTGCCTACGCTTACCAGTTTATCTATCTATACTTCCTCGTCTCAGCCTAAAGGTGTTCACGGGTTTGCCATTAATACACCTTTTTAAGGCTCTTCAGCATTAGGGACGGCTCCAGCAACTATCTACAGTTTGAAAGTATCCCCAACCTGGTCAAGGCCAATGTCAACCTTGTTTCTCAGTCTCACCAACCCAATTCTCTTCATGAATCCCATCTTGAAATCTTCGAGTGGAGGCAGTACAATGGAACAGAACAAGAGAGGAAAGCTGCAAAGTACATCCTAGCAAATGCGAGCCGTTTAAAGAAGGCGTTATTTCTACTCAGAATCTGCAGAGAAACATGGGATGCTCAAGGAGTTAGAATGTGTGGACAGAGGTTCAAAGACATGCCAGTTTGTATTTGAGTCGGTGTTACTTAACAGCTCTTTAGCTTTCTACTTGCAATTAATTGTATCTCTCTCTAGAGATTCTTTTGCTTTTGTTTCTGTACATTTTTCATCAATGTGGTTTTAATTTGTGAGATTGGAAGTTATATCATTCTCATAGCAATGATCATCTAGGATTATCCCTAGCATGAATATTTCAACAATACTAGAGATAGATCCCAATTATGGGAGAATCAATGTTGATCAAAACAATCAAAGTAATAACGTAACACTAGCAACTTCAGGCAAGTTTATCTGCCTTTTCATTTTTATAGGAAGCAAATTTTAACTAGCAGTTCCTACAAACAAGGAAGAAAATTGCAAACATTAAATAGAAGAAAACGTGAGACATTAAGTGCTTGATCAGTTGATCCTAGAGTTTAGGATGCAGGTCACGTCTTTGATAATTTGCTGAAACAAAGAAAACAACAACTAAGACATGGACTCAGTCAAACCGGTTAATCTTGGTACTTTGAGTTTGGTTTTCGGTTTGATCGTTGGTTTAGCACTAAACAATTTGGTGACGCATCAACTACTCAAGTTAAGGACATAAACTGAAGAATTAACAAGACTTAAACATAGTCACTTCAACAGTAGAAAAACCAGAAAAGCTAGGGTGATATAACCAGACTGAGTTTGGCTGATAAACATCATTTTAGTCAAGTCACTAGTTGAATACTAGAGAAATCACAGTGGAAGAAAATAAAGTGGCAAATGTGTTGTAGGTATGCAAGGTGGGTTTTGAATGTTCTGTTTAGCTTATATCATTTGTGAATTTGGGAGGGTTTTTTACTTTGTAACATTGATTATGGAGAGGTTTAATCAAGATAAGATGATCAAGAGGCCAATCAATGGAGGGAAAGCAAAATGGCCAAGGACATGACAAAATTTTAAAGCGGTAAGCAATAGTATTTGTCGTAAAAAGGTAATTGTTTTCAGGTGACACGATAAAAGTAATTGAGAAGGCAATGTTAGAGTTTTATTTCAATTTAATTGCTAATTAAAGTGAAAGGTGTAGGAGAAACAAGAAACTTGCCTTTAATGGCGTTTTGAAGATGAAATGATTTCTTATCGATTCTTGCTTGAGAATTACAAAGATGATCTTTTCCTAATTATACAAGAACAAGACTAGGTTTTCTTGAGTGTCTCCTCTCTCTGATCTTTGACACTTGTCAGCATCTCAAGCGCAGTCCAGGTTCAACGCACTAAAGCTATTGGAGGTTTCGATTTTGGTCTTGGCTGTACTGCTCTGAGCCGGAGGAGGAGAACTGATTTTGTCTTGTTCGAGAGATGACCGTTGTGGAGAGGATAAGATTTCCCGCTTGGGCTTCATTTTGTCTTTTGGACCTGAGACAGTTGGGCCTGAATGTCTTAGCCCAACAGCTCTTTGAACCAAAACACTGCCGTTTTGCTTGCTCTGTTTTACACCCCCCCTCAAACTTGGTGTGGGTGGTCCCTGAACACCAAGTTTGAAACGCAACAAAGTGAAGGCATTGAAGGGAAGAGGTTTAGTAAAGATATCAGCGAGTTGGAGAGAAGACGGAATGTGTTTTACCTCAACTGCTCCCAACGCCACCCTTTCCCTGATATAGTGATAGTCCAGTTCAAAGTGCTTTGTTCTTTTATGGTAAGCTGGATTTGCGGTGAGGTAGACAGACGAGAGATTGTCTCCATAGAGCTTCGGGGTATGCTTGAGGGGGATTCCAAGCTCTTTCATAACAATACACAACCAAGTAATTTCCATGGCAGCTTCAGACAATGCTCTGTACTCGGCTTCAGTAGAACTTCTTGCCATTGTGTCTTGTTTCTTTGAAGACCACGAGATTAGGTTGTTACCGAGGAAGGTGCAGTAGCCACCAGTTGATCGTCTAGTGACTATGTAGCCTGCCCAATCGCTGTCACTCTAAGCTCTTAAGGTGAAGTCGGTGTCCTTAGAGAATGAAATTCCCATGGTTAAGGTACCTTTAACATACATGAGTATGCGTTTCAGAAGCTTGAAGTCACATTGTGTTGGTTTGTGCATTCTTTGGCACACAAAGTTGACTACATATTGAATATCAGGTATTGTCAGGGTCAGATACTGAAGCTTCCCTGCGAGACTTCTGAAATAGGTCGGGTTTTCAAACTCTTTATCATGATCAGAGACTCGATCTGGTTGAGTAGGCATTGGAGCACAGTTACTCATTCCTGCAACAACTAAAATGTCTTCTGCATATTTTGCTTGTGACAGAAAGAGACCAGCCTCATGGAAGTGTGCTTGGATTCCAAGGAAATAATGGAGCTTCCCAAGATCTTTCATTCGGAAATGCTTGTTGAGTTCAACCAAAAGATCTTCCAAAGCTCTAGAACTATTCCCAGTGATGAGCATGTCATCCACATAAAGTGGCAACATAATAACATCCTTCCCTTTGGTGTAAACAAAGAGAGACGAATCCTTCTTGCTGCAGACAAAACCAAATTCAAGGAGATAAGTGCTAAACTTATCAAACCAAGCTCGTGGTGACTGTTTCAAGCCATAGATCGATTTGTGAAGCAGACATATATGATCAGGATGAGCCTTGTCCTCGAATCCAGCAGGTTGAGTCATATTAAACTGTTTCAGTAAGCTCACCATGCAAGAAGGCGTTTTTCACATCCATTTGTTTGATCTCCCAGTTCATGACAGTGGCTGCGTGTAGCACGGTTCTGACTGTAGCCGTTCGAACCACTGGATTGTAGGTTTCTAGATAGTCTATTCCTTCTTCTTGGTTAAACCCTTTTGCAACAATTCTGGCTCGTAGCTTGTCCAATTCACCATCAGATGTAAGCTTTGTTCTGAACACCCATTTGGAGTCTAATACATGCATGTCAGATGTGTATGGCACTAGAGACCAAGTTTCAGCTTCTGCACAATTCCCCATTTCTTCTTGCATAGCTGTGGTCCAGCCTGAATGTTTCAGAGCACTTGACACCGTCTTAGGTTCAGGATAAGATACCTTCTGAGTGAGAAGAGCATACCTCGGATTAGGCTTTACAATACCAGCCTTTGCTCTTATGAGCATTCGATGGTGTGTAACTCTAGTGAGGTTAGATACAGTGGAGCGCCGTCTGGCAGCAGAGGAAGGTGTGCTTGCTAAGTCATCTGAAGGGAGAGGAGTGCTGTTGCCTATAGGAACTGAGTCTAAGCCAGCCGTACACCCAACATCCTCATCTTTAGAGACGTCGCTCACAACAGCTTCTTGAACCAAAGTTGGAGCTAGATGGTTCACTGTGTCAGGAGACATGATGATATCTTGAGCAACTAACTCATTACCAGCGGATGCAGGCAGTCTTGAGGGTATAGATACCTGTCTTGGAGAATCAAAACCATTCATAGAACTTGGAGGTTCTGGAGGATCACCTGACAGGTCATCTACAGGAGACAATCCTTGTTTCCAGGCTGCTAGTAACGGTGTTCTGCAATTCTTGAGAAGATGTTGATATTTGGATAAGAATGGAAAGGAGTTCTCATCAAATATAACATGTCTGCTTATGTATATTCTGCATGTGGTAGGAAGAAGACAGTGATAACCCTTGTATTTAGAGTTGTATCCAAGAAACACACATTGAAGTGATCTTGGATCAAATTTGTTGTGAACATAATCTTGAAGAGTGGGAAAGCAGGCACTGCCAAAGACTCTTAAAGCTGAATAATCCGGAGGCTGACCATACAAAACTTCATGAGGACTCTTTTGATCAGGCAAGACAGAGGATGGAAGCAAATTACTCAAGTAAGTAGAGGTAAAGAATGCCTCGACCCAATATTTATGTGGAACACCACTTTGATACATCATAGACAGACCAAGCTCAGTAATGTGTCTATGTTTCCTTTCTGCTAAGCCGTTTTGCTGCGGAGTGTGCGGACACGAGATGAGATGCTTAATACTAGAGGATTGCAGATGAGATAGTAAGGCATTACTGATAAACTCCTCACCTCCATCACTCTGAAAACACTCAATTTTCAGTTTGAACTGATTTTCTACTAATGCTTGAAATTTAAGGAACAAATAGTAGAAATCAGATTTAATTTTCATTGGATAAAACCAAGAATATCTTGCGAAATTGTCAATAAACATAGCATAAAAGCGAAATCCTTGAACTAACAACAATGGAGACGGTCCCCATAAATCACAGTGGACACGCTCTAAGGGCCTAGTGGCAACAAAAGAAGACAAAACAAAAGGAAGTCTTGAACTCTTTCCAATCTGACAAGCTTCACACAGCACTCCTGTGTGTTTATTGATAGCTATAACTTGTCTTGAGCTAAGCAACTTGAGAATTTGAGGATTAGGGTGGCCTAGTCTTCGATGTTGGACTTCATCACTGGTGCTTTGATGTCTAGACGCATAGAAGACCTGAGTTTTATTATCCTCCAAAAAGTACAAACCATCACTAGTGTTTCCTTGAGATAGAAGCTTCTTTGTTTCCTTATCAATGACACGCACACTATCAGAATCAAACTCAAATACACAGGGGTAATCATTTGTGAGTTTTGAAACTGAAAGAAGAGATTTAGCAATCGCAGGACAAACCAAAACATCACGGAGTGGGAGAATACCTGATGAAGAGACTAGACTTGCAGAACCAGTGTGTGTGATAGGTAGAAAGTTTCCATCCCCAACCATAACTGAGTCAGAACCTGTGTAGGAACGAGCCTGTTGCAGATGAAGAGGAGAACTCGTAATATGAGCAGGTGCACATGTATCTGGAAACCATTCAAGACCTGTGGCAGGGAAAACGGCCGATTCCCCCTAAACTATACAACGCCAGCAAATTCATATAAGAACTATTGAGCAGAGCCAAAAACCACATCAACTAACCACATATTTGAATTTACCTCATGTTGTTTTCAAATTCGGTCAATTCACATAAAACTGTAAACGGTGTTAAGTTCCGTTAACGGATTGGTGACATGTATGACACGTAGATCTTGGTTAATTCCAGTTTACTTTTGACCTTTGGTCAACGTAAATTAGTAACATAAAATGACGGATTCCTCGTTCTGTACAATAATTTCTTGTTTCGTATTACCAATGCACACCAGGTGTTCGACCATTTTCCCCAACCATCCATAGTGTTAGTTTGGTTTCTTTTTTTTTCATTTTGATTGTCACCGTGACTACAGATGTTCTATCTAAGATTCTCGAACTCAGCTAAGTCGTTCAACTCTGTAATCACACAGCAAGTTCGATTCTTTTCCCGTGACCCATTCCCAAACAAATTCCAACACTACCTTTACCGAGCAACCCTCATCGACTCCATTCGTCTCTGTCTCCGTTCCACAACAACCTCTCACACGAGTCTACCTTCTCTTTTAAACCACCGTCTTGTCGATTCTTTTGTCGTCAAGAACGCTTTACGCTCATCTCCTTCAATCGCATCTGCTTGGTCTATCTTCAAAACCACCCTCAGGTTAAAAAATCCAAACGTTACTTAGAAAGTGAGGCACTTCACGCTTTTGCAACTGTTCTTGCAAAGTTTCATCGTTCTTCAGAGCTTAACTCTCTTATTGGAGTTATCAATGCTGGTAAATTCGGTAATGTTCGTTTCAGTTTTATGAATCTCATGAACTTGTACTCAACTGCTGGCGATTTTGACTCTGTTTAAAAGACTTGGGATGAGTATAGATGCTCAGGAGAAGAGAAGAAAGGATGCACTGAGTCCTACAACATTGTGATGCAAGTTTACTTGAGTTTAGGTAAAGATTCTGAAGCTGTGCAAACGTTTGATTTGATGGTTAACGAAGGAGGGATTCCGAATTCAAGAACGTTTACTATTATGATTGAGCATCTTGTGAGATTAGGGAATCTTGATGCAGCAATGAAGGTTTTTGAGATTTTGCCTTTGATGAGGATTACAGGGACACTGAAGCATTATTCCGTTTTGGTTGGAGCGTATGTTGATGCGCAACGGTTTGGTGAAGTTAAGGTTCTGCTTGCTGAGATGAAAGCTGATGGGAAGTTCCCGAGTAGACGTATGCTTGAGCCTCTGAAACGATGCAGGAGGCTGGATTTGAACAAGAAACTCAAGAGTTCTTGAGAGAAATGTTGCATGATGAGAGAATCAAGGATGTTTCTATGTATTCTATGGACAATCCTAGTGATACCGAAGAAGATGAAGGAGACGAACACAACGATGATGTTTATGAAGGTTAGGTGAAGTTGAAGCCATGGCTGGATCCGAAAGCTTTAGTGAATTCATTAAAGAAGTGGAGTCCTGATGTAGTCACTGCTTTGGAAGAAGCTAACTTTGTCTGGACAAATATCTTGGTCTGCAAGATGCTAAGAAGCTTTAAATCCCCTGAAACAAATCCATTTTCCACGTGTCAACCACGTAATTTTTTGTTAACGGAATAATCAATCTGTTTACGGTTTAATAACATCGTTTATGGTTTTGTGGGAATTGGCCGAATTTAAAAATATCGTGAGGTGAATTTAAATTTGTAGTTAGTTCATGTGGTTTTTGGCTCTGCTCAATATTTCATGTATAAATTTGCTGGCGTTGTATACTTTATGAAGGAATCGGCCGTTTTCCCACCTGTGGCATCTGGAACCTCTGTAATACACATCGCAGCAAGAGCTTTTGGCATATCTTCGTCTTGATAACTGTTGTCAAATCTATGCCAGCAGCGCATTGCTGGATGCCTTGACTTGCCACAAATCTGACATACTGTTTAATTGTTGCCACCTGAAGAGGAACCAGAGCCTGGATAACCTGAGTGAGGAGACTGAGTAATCTGCTAATGAAAGCCACGACCTTTCTTGGTGAATGTTCCTCTTCCCCTGTTTGGACCAAATCTTCCTCTGCCTCGGTTAGTAGAGCCATCAGAATGATCAGCAAAGAAAGCAAGGTGAGGAGAGATGTAACCTTGAGTATAACTCTGAAGACGATGGTCAAAAGCTATGAGCTTTGGAACTACATCTTCAAAAACAGGAACAAGAAAGCTGTCCATAGCTCCTTCGATAGTTGTCTTGATTGGTTCATAGTCTTGCCCTAAACCATTCAGCGATGTTAACACTTTCATAGTCTCTGTGACTGGACTTCCAATGGACTTAAGTTGGTCATAAATCTTCTTAATCTCACTAAGATACTCAGTCATTGTTCTATCATTCTTAGTAACTGTTTGGAGTCTACGCTGTAGTTCAAACAACCTAGAGGAAGAAACTCTATTGAAATGTTTAGCAATAGTGAGCCAAACCTCTTAAGCTGTGTTGCGGTGAGCTACAACGATGAGTATGTCTTCTGAGAGAGAACCAAAGATCCAAGAACGCACCACCTGATCTGACCGGATCCAAGCTGGATAATCTGGATTAGGAACTTCAGTTTTGACATCGTTGACTCCACGAATCATCATAGTTTTTGCAGGAGCTGGAGTTGTGCCGTCGATGAACCCAAACAGATTTTGACCAGCGAGGAAAGACTCAAACTGAAGCTTCCAGACGATGTAGGTCTTCTCATTGAGCTTCACGGTGACGCAGTTGTTGATACTTGGAGACGGACATGAGTAAGGGTCAATGTGTTGATCCATTTGCGCAACGAAATATAAGATCCCAGGAACCTTTAGACGAATGATACCATGTAAGAGAAACAAGAAACTTGCCTTTAATGGCGTTTTGAAGATGAAATGATTTCTTATTGATTCTTGTTTGAGTATTACAAAGATGATCTTTTCCTATTTATACAAGAACAAGACTTGGTTTTCTTGAGTGTCTCCTCTCTCTGATCTTTGACACTTGTCAGCATCTCAAACGCAGTCCAGGTTCAACGCACTAAAGCTGTTGGAGGTTTTGATTTTGGTATTGGTTATACTGCTCTGAGTTGGAGGAGGAGAACTGATTTTATCTTGTTCGAGAGATGACCGTTGTGGAGAGGATAAGATTTCCCGCTTGGGCTTCGTTTTGTTTTTTGGACCTAAGACAGTTAGTCTGAATGTCGCCCAACAACTCTTTGAACCAAAACACTGCCGTTTTGCTTGCTATGTTTTACAAAATGTCAGAAATAATCAAAAGCAATGTTTCGGTAATTTGTGAGAAAGGACACGTTTGTTTTTAATGGATGTGTTGGTTTGTAACATACATGTATAACGTGGTATTGGTTCGTGACATGCATATATCTAACGTACGGACACATCGTTCACAAAGCACCCCCTTGATCAACGTACCCTTTGAGTAAAATATAAAGAGGTCATGAGAAGTGATTCAAGGATAAGGGATTCATCACAATTACTCTCTTTTCTTCATCTTTCTAAATTTTCTAAGAAACCAAAAGCAGAGTTTGCAAGGAATTTCGAACGGTGTTTTGTTCGGAGTTCGATAGTTGTATCTTGCAAAATAGACGTCCGCGAAACTACTTACACCAGTAGGGACGAAATTCTGTCTTAGGAGTGAAAATGTAACAACTATTACTTCAAATATATTATTCCAGAACTAGTGCAGGATATGAACACTACTACTTCAGATATGAATAGATAGTGGGAACACAACACATTGGGTTTCTTTTCCAAGAATATTTACTAGATCAATTGTTGAATATACATACAAGTATCACTCACCATGTTGATCCTAGCCTCACACGTTTCTAAGATCTATCCATGATCTATAAACCACTCTCTACCCCTTAGCATTTGATTCTAGGTTTCTTATAAACCCTAACCCTTTTACTAAGAAATAAGCTCCTAAGTGTTCAACCTTGCACAACTGCATGAACACCTCTATTTATACAAAATAGAAAGTCGGCTAAACCTAGCCTTGCTCTCTACTCCTCAAAGATCTTCATATCTTTTTGGAGATATTCTCTCTTGTCTTATTTCCTTATTTTTCTCAAGTGATAAGGAAAGTCTTCAAGCCATCCTTGATCCTCACAAAAAATCTCCTCCGGCTTAGCTACGTCGTCTTGGGCTCATCTCAGTTTGCTGGAAACGTCCAGCCCAGCCCATCTCCTCAAGCCCATGTCGCACAAGTCTTGAGTAATCTTCTCTGCATCACTTCCTGAAGTACTTCGTACAGCTTCAGGAACTTGCTTCAGATACTTGCATCTTCAATCTTCCCCTTTTTAACATGGCGTGTCTCACAAACACCTGCACAATCACAACCAACCAAACCAAAGCAGAAATCCCAGAAATAGAATTTCAAACATGATGAAAGATTAAAATTCTAACTCCCTTAGCAAACCTTTTACATCAGCTCCTAATTCCCCCAGAATCCTATCATTAGTGATCCAAATCAACAACATAGAAATCCTATGATCAGACTATACTCCCCCATAAATCTAGACTCATACTCTCCCATAAATCCATACTCATCTCCCCCTGCTTGTGAGCACACACGTTAAAAACACATACACTTAGCACATAGGGAATTGAACACTTACCTTTTTAGTCTGATACGTTATGACTTGACATAGAGAAGAGTCTTAGCTTCTGCCTTAGCTTCGACTTTGACACATGATGAACACCATTGGTAATCATGTGAAGGACCAACGCAATTTGATAGAGAGACTCACACACTGAGGCAGTAAACTTTGCTATCTTGTCTTCTAAACCAATTTTCTCTTCTGAATTAGATTGCTCCTCTGAACCAACGTCCTTCTTTGTGGCCTTAAGGTCTGAAGTCAACTTCTCCTTCCACATAGATATATCAATCCAACTTGAGATTGCAATGCACACCAGCTGTTCAGAGACCCGTTTGCAGAACAAGGAAATCCAACAACTTTAACCCCTTGTAGAACTAATCGTGAAAGCCAACACTGAACCCGAATCAACTCATCTTTACCCACTTGTATTACCCTTTATAAATCTTTGTATTTCACTTAAATCCAGGGCATTGACAAATACAAACCAATACTAATCAGGAGCATCAATAGCACAAACAACGCGCATTTTCTTTCGAGATCGCAGCGGAAACAGAACATGATGCTCCCTGGAACTAAAACTAAATCAGTCTTTACAAACTCTGCATACTTGAAGCATAGATGCGGTAGAAGACATACAAAAATATCAACCAAATAGCCTTCGAGTGGACATCAATAATTCTCAAACTAACCGTTAGCTTACGAATCCCACCGTTGATTTTGAAGTTCAGTATGACACCATCTATGTCCCAAAAAATCAGTCTCATCGGATTCCATTTGATTGTCCAAACGCTCTCCTGAAGATGCTCCATCATAACTATTTTCTGAAAATTTTCAGATTCAGATGACTATAAGCCAAATGTCACCACAATTTACGGATGAACTTTATATCCGATTCACAAGCCGTAAGTTTCTGTATCTTCGTTGCAATGAGCTCTTTCTGTAGACACCTTAATCATGGTTCGAGTCTACCTGAGTCATCGAGAAATTGTCCTCGAAGTTGGCTCCTCACGCACTAATTTACAGGTTTCTGTTTGCATATTTTCCTCCAAAGACACAACCATAACTATCGACTCCCATGTCAGAATTAAGATCCGTTTTGATCTGTGTAAAGCTAGCTTCGTTATCTTTGCAATTGTACCAATACCAACTTCAGGTTCGTTCTTAGCCATCAGAAAAAGGGCCTGCAATGTGGTTGGTCGCAGTTTCTATCACCTTCGAATCTCCTTTGCATCTCTCTCACATTCACGATGTTTCCTTTTGATTTCTCTTGGGCCTAATTTCCCTCCTTGTCAATTATAAGGCCAAACTTTATCTTTCTTATATGACCAAATACGTGATAATAATCAAAACTCATGACTTAGAATAAACACCAGACTCCTTGTAGTTCACTGCAACATATCTTTCAACACAAAAATCAGTAGTACCTACTCAGACCAAAACCAACACAACCACATTTAATCATAAGACATTATGGGAAATCAAACTAGCAGTGATTCTACACATGTACTTCTTTAACAATTGGCTTTTGAAAACGTTTTAAACACAAATTTAAATGTACCTTTTCTCTGTTGTGATGCAGCACAAACTAACACAGGACGTACTTCAGAAGCACACACTTAGCTCATACAGATTCATAACGTTTGGTCATCATTGACTCCAGTGGCTAGCTTTCACACTATCATATCTTTATCTTGCTCTTGGTTAGTTTTCAACCTTCGGTCATCATGCGAGAGCAGCTGGTATACTTCAGACATAAAGTTTCTTTTATTTGAATACTCACCTTGTCTTACCATCAGATTCTTTATGTACTTGGCATTCGTTTTCTGAATTTTATGAGATTGATCTAATGTACTACTTACTGGAATCCGCATCGACAAGGTCGTCTTGTGCTTTGAAAATCTTTTTCTTCATTCGTTGTTTTTTCACTTGATTGGTTAACAGATGAGACAACTCCATCACTTGACTTCTCAAGAACTGCCTCATGCTTAATCACTCTTCAGCTCATTAGTTCTCTTCTCCATGTGCGTGATGTTCTAACATTCAAGCAACACGATATGATAGGCAACTCTTTTCCACTGATGTTTCTGAATCCAAACAAAATCAAAGCCTTATGTATACCCTGAGTCAGTACCTATATCAGTTCTGCACACTTCCCAAAACACATCATACTTCACAAACACCAATTAAGTTTCTTAGAGTGACAAAACGATTAAAGTCCAATGGTTTTGAGAGTAAATCAGCCAATTGCAAATCAGTACTAATGTGTTTAACCACTACCTGTTTTTCCTCCAGCTCTTCATGACTATAGTGGTGTTGAACGTTGATATGTCTTGTTCTTGAGTGATGCACCATATTCTCTAATATGTTTAACATATTCTCGTTGTTGCAATGAACCAACAGTGATCCCGAATCAATTTCATAGTCTGTTGACATCTGCTCCATCCATATGAGTTGATTACAACACTTTCCAAAGACTACACATTCTGCTTCAGCTGCAGAAGGTGATGCAGAGTTCTGCTCCCTACTCATCCATGAGATCATATTGTTTCCAAGGTAGAAATAACTTCCACTTGTACTCTCTCGATCATCCATTTTCCATGCGCGGTCAGAACCACAGTAGCTCACAAGCCTCTTGTTCGAACCTTTTGAGTACCATATTCCCATATTAACAGTACCTCTAACATATCTGATAACTCTCCTGACTGCTTCAATATGCGACTGCTTCAGCTTGGCTGAGTATCTTGCACACTTTCCAATACTCATACACAAATTCGGCCTACTCCTAGTGAGATACATGAGGTTCCTGATCATGCATCTGTATAGCTTGACATTCACACCATTCCCTTCATTTTCATGAGATAGCTTAGTTGTAGTACTCATAGGAGTTTCAGCTTCCTTGTATTGAGGAAATTCCAAACCCATAATGTACTTTAACTCGCCTACCATGCATATATCAAACTCTTGCACCATACTCCTTAAGAAATTCACTACATGGATTTGAGATGTACCACCAATGATGAGGTTGTTCACATAAACCTTTACTATAACAGTCTCTCCTTCTAAACTCAAGATGAAGAGAGTTTTATCCGTATTTCCTCTCGAACAACCTAGTTCCACCAGAAAATCTGTTAGCCTCTCATGCAACAGACCTGACAATTGCTTCAGACTGTGCGATACTTCATGATGTATGATAACATCTAAAACGGTGCTCTTGACTTTCATCTGAAATACTTTGCAGCTTAAGATTGATGTCATCCCTATGGAGAACCGTGTGGCCTCGAGTTCTGCTACAGTCGGAAGAGTATCCAAAAAATTAGTTCCTTCAATGTTTGAATTGCCTTGGACTACCAATCTTGCTTTGATTCGAACCACATCACCATTTTCGTCAAGTTCAATCTTGGGTATTCACCTAGCTTCCATAACATTCACTTCTATTTATCGAAATACAAGCTCCCATCCATTGGTTCGGATCCAAGGCTCATCCTCAAGAGTCTCAACGTGACTTTCCGGTTCCGAGACACATATAAGACATACAAACGCAAGGTGCTCCGGATCTTGACAACCCTTCTTGATTCCTCGAATTTTCCTCCCTTCATTCACACCTCCAATGTTGTAGGTTGCTGAATCATCTCGAGGTACCCGTGACCCCTTTGTTTGATTTGGTATGGGTTGCCCTCTTGTAGCAGAATATCCATATAATTCAGGTTGCTCGTCTGAAGCAGAATCTTCATGTACCTTGTTAACCTCTAGTTGGTCTCCTCCCTTGAATTGAGACACACCTTGTAGCATGTTCTGGTTGACACGCGTCACATGACTTCTAGTGTTCATATTTCCAAGCAATTGATGCCGAGAAGAAAGATCATCTTCTCCCCTGAAACACTTTGCTGAGTCTTTCCACCTGTAGCAGTTGTCACCTGATCGAACTCCTCTCAAGGTGGTTGTACCATACTTATCAACAGCTTTGCAGTCTATGCTTGTGAAGCTTAAAGTCAGTCCTTCATCACACAATTGGCTCACGCTGATAAGATTAGCTTTCAACCCCTGCACTAAGTAAACATTCATTAGTTGAGGTAATCCTGATTCACAAGTTTTTCCCTTACCTTGAACTGCTCCATGACTACCATCACCGAATGTGACTTTCCCTTTGTTGGTTGTGTCAAATGTCTGTAGGTTACTCATGGTACCCGTCATGTGCCGTGAACATCCACTATTAAAGTACCATGGACCAGTGTCCTCTTGTTCTTCTTATAGAATCGCCATGTTGCAACAAAATCTGATACCTGAAGTACTGGCTGAAGCACTCCTCGTAGCAGTCTGCTTCAGATCAGTCTTCTTCACCCATATCTAGTTTCGAAACCCATTCCATGTGAAATTTCCTTGATATCTCTGCTCCTTCACTTTACCCCAAAACTTGTAACAAACAGCCTTTATGTGGCCAAGTTTCCCACAGAAGTAACATCCCTTTTTCTTCATGTTCTTCTTCTTGGGTATGTAGTTTGCTGGCTGAGAAACTCTTCCAGACACGAACTTGATTCCCTCAGTTTCTGGTCTATCTCGTCCAGTGTACCCCAGTCCACTATATGATTTCTCCGTTCGTCCATAAGACAATATCTTGTCCAACTGCTTGGTGCCGGCGAATATGTGGATCTTCTTGTGATATAGGTCAAGTTGTGATTGAAGTTGACTTGAGGTTTCTCTCTTTGAGTGTAGTTCCTTTTCCAGCATATCCACTTTAGTAGCAAGCACCAGTTTCTCCTTCATGAGCACTACACTCTCATGTCCAAGCTTCTTTTCTGCAACTAATTCGATTTTGAGTGCTTCAGACACTGCTTCGAGACGTTGTTTCTCCTTGATCAATGTTGAGTTCTCTTGTCCAAGTCTGATTAGCATTTCACGCACTTCCTTGTAGGTTTCCGCAAGATCATCATCATGTTCCTCATCAGATTCAGAATCAGAGCTGTCATTTTCTTCTTCAATGATTTCAATGGACGCAACAAAGTTGTTCAGCTCCTCTTCATCTGCACTATCTTCTTCAGGAAACATGTATCTCTCTCCTCTGCTCTTCTGATCATTCACACACTCCAGCTGAGTATGTCCTATTTCTTTGCAGCTAGAACATCTAATATCTCTTCTCTTGACAGTAGGACATTCAGTTTTGACGTGATTATACCCTTTGCACTCATAGCATTGTATTTCAGACTTCCTGGAAGCTTTGTCTGCTTCAGGTTGCTTCAGAACTGACTTGAATCCTCTCTGACCTTGTTCTTGTTCCACTTTCCTCAACGCTCGATCAAATCGCCTAACTAGTAAACTCATAGGATTTTCACCATCATATCCATGTTCCTTCTTCTCACATGATGTTAGTGGTAAATTCTTAGTTCTCTTGAACTCTAAAGCCACACTATCCAACTCCATCTCATGGGCCTGAAGCATCCCAACAACTTCTCCAAAGTTAAGTTCTTCTGTGTTTTGAGACACGTTCAACGCTGATTTGTAGGCCATGAACTTGCTCGGGAGACACCTTAGAAATTTATTTACCAATTTTTGGTCCTTATACTTCTCTCCCAACGTGGAGGCTTCTTGGGCAAGTGATTTTAGTTTCGAGCTAAAATCAGCAATCGACTCATGTTCTTCCATCTTCAAATTCTCGAACCGTGAAGCTATCAAATCTCTCCTTGAGTTTTGCACTTTCTGGGTTCCTTCATAATGAGACTGAAGCAGATTCCAAGCCTCCTTCGCTGTTTCACACCCTTGGATCAGCTCAAAAGTCTTCCTTGAAACACTATAGTGAATAGCTGCCAAAGCACGAGAGTTGAACTTAGCCTTCTTCAACTCATCTTCTGTCCAGGTTTCCTCTGGTTTCGGCGTCCTGACACCTGCTGCATCCACGTTCACAGAAGCTTCCCGCTGAACCAGTACAAATTTCCAGGCCAAAACATCAATACTGCCAATAACCACCTTCATTCGTGACTTCCAAAAACCATAGTTTCCTGCATCTAGTATCACTTTCGAGCTGTTGACTAGCTCTTGGTAGCTCTCCATTTTCTCCACAAGATCTCACCTGCAATACACGAGCAAGCGCCCTGCTCTGATCCCAATTGAAAATGTAACAGCTACTACTTCAGATATATTATTCCAGAACTAGTGCAGGATATGAACACTACTACTTCAGATATGAATAGATAGTGGGAACACAACACAATGGGTTTTTTTCCCAAGAATATTGACTAGATCAATTGTTGAATATACATACAAGTATCACTCACCACGTTGATCCTAGCCTCACACGTTTCTAAGATCTATCCATGATCTAGAAACCACTCTCTACCCCTTAGCCTTTGATTCTAGGTTTCCTATAAACCCTAATCCTTTTACTAATAAATAAGGTCCTAAGTGTTCAACCTTACACAACTGCACGAACACCTCTATTTATACAAAATAGGAAGTCGGCTAAACCTAGCCTTGCTCTCTACTCCTCAAAGATCTTCATATCTTTTTGGAGATATTCTCTCTTGCCTTATTTCCTTATTTTTCTCATGTGATAAGACAAGTCTTCAAGCCATCCTTGATCCTCGAGTACCGCTTCTTCTTTGCTGAGATCTCCGAGAGGACCGTCGAGGCGGATTGCATCGATCTTGTCAAGACGAGATAGGAAAGACGAGGTAACCAACTCTTAGTGATTTTGTTTTACTGTTTGCTTTGTCGTTTACTAACCGTTTGAATTTATCCTTTGCAGTGAAGCCGACGATGCCTAAAGTCTCGAAGGAGTTTCTCGCTGCAATGCACAAGGAACTCTCTTCTGGGAATGGCAATTGGAGGAGGTCGTTCAGCCGAAAGAGGATCGAGAGAGCACTTTCTGCTGATATCCTTCTGAGGAAGGTTCTTGGGCGAGGCCAGGCGAGGTTGTCTCTCCGTAAGCAGATTGCGCTCGAGGCAGCGGCGAAGGCCAGAGGGTCTTCGGGCACCGGTGCACCGAAGGTGGCGACGCCGACGACCTCGACTTTGCCTGCTCCGTCGACGCGGGCAAGAACCTCACGACCTTCCGCACCGAAGACCGCTCTTCCTCCTCCTTCTCCGGGTGACATTGCAGAGTTCCGCAGGCTGTCAGCGGAGAGAGCCCGCATTTCTAGTGGCAAAGGAAAAGGCATCGACCGTATGACCCCTTCGAAGAGGCAAAGGGCGGATGCGTTTCCTGCAGCAGCCGTCGGCGGAGAGGCGTCTCCGAGCGGTGGCGACGGGTTGCTCCGTGCCGAAGCTTACGCGGTGGTGAAGTCGAGATATTCCGAGGTTCGATCCTCTCCTTCCGCATTCCTTTCTTTAGCACTTTCTACGCCTTAATATATATTTTTTTACATTATATAACGTGTTCTTGCAGCTCTCCCTCCTCTTTGACCGTTTGGTTGGAGACTATGATGAGGACGTTCGTTCTAGGCGTAGCGAGCTTAGTGCGGCCAAAGAGGCCAATGCCGCTCTACAGTCGAGGCTGAATGAGACCGTGGAGCGGAACGACGCTCTTGAGCGCGATGCTCTTGTTCTGCAGAGGGTCAAGAAGGATTATGAAGATAAGCTATTGAAGCTCAAGTCACGGTGTGCTAAGGCCGAGGGTGAGACAGTTCGGCTAAGGGGTGAGCTTAGCTCTGCTAGCGACCTTCAGCGCACCAGGATCGACGCTGCCGTTGCAGAGACCAGAGACGAGATGACTCGCAGTTTTGTGGTGCGGACCAGCGAGGTTGCCGGGCTACTTGCGGAGATTGGCGGGAAGGCCCAGAACGACATGTTGAACCTTACAGAGATCGATGCGAACTTGGAGTTCATCGGCCTCCTTCAGGGATCGGATCCGCCAGATCTCTCGTCGGAGGTCGAGACGCTGCGCCAGCGGCGTCAACCGATCTACGATGCCCATGACGTGTTCGCAGACCTCTTTGCTAGTGCCCGGAGAGTTCTAGAGATCCCCACGGCTCCTGCTGGCGCTGTTGACGACGACGTCGAGTTGTCAGACGAGGACGACGTCGAGGCAACAGGCGGCGAGGGTGCTGATGACTGATCTTACTTATCTTTATTTTTCGGATTTAGCTTGTTTTATGATATTCGGACATGATTACTCGTAGGCGTTGGATGGTTTGTATCCAATCTAAGACTATGCTTACTTCGCATTGTAACGCTTTTTCTATGATTTTGTCTTGATTGTGCCTTGTGCTTTTACCTTTGATAGAACTTTTAAGAGTAATGATATCCGTTTTGTTGACCAAACCTTTTGTCATAGGTTGAAGGTTGTTCATACCATAACACGCCTTAGGCTTTTCGTACCAACGTTGTTGTTGGGTTTGTGATTGTGTTGTCCAGGATCGCAAGTGTAATATAATTGCTCCTTTCCTACCAACGTTCGCTGTTGGGTTTTCTAGAATGGCGGTGCTTTCCGAACACGTCTGTCCAGAAGCAATCACGTCTTTTGACTTGACCAACGTGTTTGTTGGGTTTTCTGAATGATTATTCGGTGTATAAACCTAAGTAACCATTGGCAGCTGCTTTTTACCAACGGTGTTGTTGGGTTTTTGAACGAACATTCGTGGTCAAAAGACCAGGAAGTGAACATTAAAACCAGCCAGAGTCAAAAGCCCTGAAACTGATCGTTATAACTTATATAGCGCGCTTTAGGATCCGGTGATGGATGTCATTGTGTTCAGGTTCACACATTGTTGCTGTGGCCAGCAGCAACGACAGTGGATTGAACTTTGCTTTTGAAAAGGCTTTGAAGAATCACTGGAGGATGTAATTGATAACGTTGTTTAAACAAAGCTTCGAGTAATCCATGAGGGAAATCGCAAAAGGAGTCCAAGAGACTCGAGTCAAATGCCTATTACTTGAAGCAAATACCAAGTACAAAATGGGAGTATTATGAGTATACGTACCCCACTCCCCCCCTCTTTTGACGGAGGAGGGCAACTGAACTCGTCCGAAGACAAGCTGCCTACGTACCCTTTGCAGGGATCAAGTCGCCCCGTAGTTCGTTAAAACACTTACTCCCCCCCCTTTGAGACGGAGGAGGGCAACTGAACTCGTCCGAAGACAAGCTGCCTACGTACCCTTTGCAGGGATCAAGTCGCCTCGTAGTTCAAGGCAAGGGCCTTAGAAGAGGACTAATGATAGTACCTCTTCAAGTGCTTGCGTTCCATGAATGGAGTATTGGCGTGCCAGCCATGGTGGCGAGCTCGTAGACGCCGGGACGGACTACAGCGGTGACTTTGTAAGGTCCTTCCCAGTTAGATCCTAGTTTGCCTGCGTTGCACTCTGCTGTATTGTGGAAGACTTCGCGCAAGACCAAGTCACCCTCGCGGAAACGTCGTTCTCGAACCTTGGAGTTGTAGTAGCGTGCGGCTGCGTTCTGATAGTTGGCTATTCTGATGAGTGCCTGATCGCGCCTTTCGCTAAGGAAGTCCAGTTCATCAAAGAGGAGTGAATCGTTGAGTTCTTCGTTTTCTGGTAAGAGACGTCGTCGCGGTCCTGGAGAAGTCACTTCGGAGGGTATGACACATTCAGTTCCATAGACAAGAGCAAAAGGAGTTTCTCCCGTTCCGCGTTTGGGAGTGGTGCGGTGGGACCATAGAACGCCTTCCAGCTCATCTGCCCAGCGACCCTTCTTCGCGTCCAGGCGTTTCCTAAGGCCATCGAGAATCGTTTTTTTCATTGCTTCTGCTTGTCCATTTCCCTGGGGGTGACGAGGAGTAGATTTGTTGAGTCGAATTTTCCACTTTGCGCAGAAGGCCTCGAACCTGTTTGAGATGAACTGAGAACCGTTGTCGGTGATAATTTCGAATGGAATTCCGTGACGACATATGATATTTCTCCAGACGAAACTTTCGACTTGGGCGTCTTTGATACTTGAGTAAGCTTCAGCTTCCACCCACTTCGAGAAATAATCCGTTAAAACAAGTAGGAAACGCTTTTGTTTTGACGCATGCAGAGGTCCTACGATGTCCATCGCCCATCTCATGAATGAGTAAGGAGAAGTGACGGAGGAGAGCTTCTCCGTTGGTTGATGAATTTTGGGAGCATGACGTTGACATCTTTCGCACTTGGCTGAAAACTTAATGCAATCGTTCACGATGGTAGGCCAGAAGTGGCCGTGTCGCTTAATTTTGATTGCCAAGGCTTTGCCTCCAGAGTGATTGCCGCAGGATCCGCTGTGTACTTCTTCCATGACTTGTCTGGCCTCTTGTCCCTCTACGCAGTTGAGCAAAGGACCGGAGAATCCCCGCCTGTAGATGTTATCGTCAAACAGGACGTACCGGGCGGCTTGTTTTTGTACCTTGCGAGCTGCCCACTTGCTTTTAGGGAGCTCTCCACCAACGATGTAAGCGCAAATTTGATTCATCCAGGGTTTGTCGCAACCGTATTCGGGTTCTTCATCCGTGTCCATGGGGACGGCCATGCCTTTGTCTGTAGGCTCAAGCGGAAGGTTCTGCGTGGGGGACTCTTCGAGTTGCCTTAGGCCTTCGGGGTCCTCGGCTTCGGCGACATCGGCCCCGATGACTTCGGGTCCGATGGCATCGGTGTCAGGTGCTGGCGTGGATAAAGGCGCAGGTTCTGTGTTTGCTTCAGCTTCCGTCATTTCGACGTCATTGACCCTTGTTTCAGTAGTGGCTTCAGTCTGTTTAGCAGTCTGTGATCGCGTCGATATAGCGAGCGCCATATCTTGTTTGATGCTCGGGAATTCGATGATCTCTACGGGGATAACCCGTTTCAAGGTTGGATCTTTTGGTGGAGCCGAAGCGGAGGCAAGGTTTGCCAAGGCGTCTGCGTCAACGTTTTCTCCTCGGGGGATTCGTGTCAGTGTGAACTCTTTGAATGTCAAGGTGAGGTCCTTAACTATTTTTTGATAAGCTTCCATCTGATCATCTTTGGTTGCGTACTCGCCACTGAACTGGTTGGAGACCAGTTGTGAATCGCAGAAGGCGTGAACGTGCTCGATGTTAAGTCCTTGGGCGAGTCTCATTCCGGCGATGATGGCTTCGTATTCTGCTTCGTTGTTGGAGGCTCTGAAGCCTAGACGGAAAGATTGCTCGAGGATCCCGCCTGTTGGTGATGCTAGGCGTATCCCTACTCCGGAACCGTTTTTGGAGGATGAGCCGTCGACGTGTAGTTCCCAAATCCCTGGTCGAACCTCCTTCGCGGACTGATCTTCTGGGAGTTCGATAAGGAAATCTGCTAACACTTGTGACTTGTTACACGTTCGTCCTTTATACTCGATGTCGTATTCGCTAAGTTCTATAGCCCACTTAGCCAATCTGCCAGACTGACTTGGACTATGCAAGACCGTACGTAAAGGGAAAGTGCTGAGAATCACGATGGTATGAGATTGAAAGTAAGGCCTTAGCTTTCGTGATGCCATGACGATCGAAAGAGCTAGCTTCTCTAGCTGAGGATATCTTGTTTCTGCGTCGGTGAGGGTCTTGCTAACATAGAATATGGGCTTTTGCTCGCCCCGCTCTTCGCGTACTAACACAGCACTCACTGCTGTTTCTGAAACGGCAATGTAGAGGAAAAGAGGTTCCCCGGTGACTGGTTTAGCAAGGATAGGCGGCGTCGCCAAATATTCTTTGAGCTGTTTGAAAGCGTCTTCGCATTTGTCAGACCATTTGAATTGCTTGTTACCTCGCAGCGTGTCATAGAAAGGCAGGCACTTGTCAGTCGAGCGCGAGATGAAACGGTTAAGCGCAGCGACTCGTCCAGTTAGTCTCTGCACCTCGCGCTTGTTTCTTGGGGATGCCATTTGGATGAGCGCGTCGATCTGCTTCGGATTTGCTTCAATGCCACGACGAGTGACTAGGTATCCCAAGAATTCTCCTGATGTTACCGCAAACCTACACTTCGTGGGGTTTAGCTTCATGTTGTGAAGGTTCAGCTGTTCGAAGCATGCTTCCAGGTGAGAGATGTGGTCTTCTTCTTCGAGGGATTTCACGAGCATGTCGTCTATGTACACCTCCATTGTTTTGCCTAACTGATCCCTGAACATCTTGTTCACGAGCCTTTGATACGTTGCTCCTGCGTTTTTCAGGCCGAAGGGCATCACCTTGTAACAGTAGATTCCGCGGTCGGTGATGAAAGCGGTCTTCTCTCTATCTTCGGGGTGCATTAAAATCTGATTATAGCCTGAGAAGGCGTCCATGAATGTCAAGAGTTTGTTTCCTGCTGTTGCTTCCACCAAGCGATCGATGTGAGGTAGAGGAAAGCTGTCTTTCGGACATGCTTTGTTCAGATCTGTGAAATCCACGCAGACACGCCACTTCCCGTTCTTCTTTTTTACCACGACTGGGTTGGCGAGCCAATCGGGGTATTTGACTTCGGTGATTGATCCGACGCGTAGAAGCCTTTCGACCTCGTCGTTTACTGCTTTCGCTCGGTCGGGACCGAGCTTCCTCCTTTTTTGTTTTATTGGCTTGAAGGTTGGATCGACGTTGAGTTCGTGGCTGGCCACATTGATGTCTATTCCAGGCATGTCTTCTGCTGCCCAGGCAAAGGTGCTGACGTTTTTCTGGAGGAAGACCACGAGCTTCTCTTTAATATCTTCATCGAGCGTAGCTCCGATCTCAACACATCTTTCGGGGTGTTGTTCGTCAATGCATATGGATATTACAGGCTCGCAGGTGGGTCGCTCTTCTTCTACACGACCTTCCGCAATCTGTAATTGCTATAAGAGGTCGGTCAAGTTCTTGACATGCTCGGGGCTGGTTCTCGCTCTTTTTCGTGATTCTTGTGGCTCAGGGTCGTCCTTCTTCTTCTCGACGTTTCTCATCTTATGCTCAGCCAGGAAACAGGTACGGGAATCTCTCTGAGTTCCCCATATTGTTTTTATGCCGATGGGAGTTGGGAATTTGAGGCATAAGTGGTATGTCGAAGGTACGGCCCTCATCAGGTTGAGCCACGGGGTTCCCATGATCATGTTGTAGATCGCTGGATGGTCGAAGACGGTGAAGTCGACCATCTTCTTTACGGTGCCGGCTTGGAGAGGAAGGCGAATCGTTCCCATTGTCATGGTTGTCTCGCCAGAGAAGCCTGTTATAGGTTTAGGCCTCCCTTTGATCGTGGACAGATTGATCTTCATTCGCTCAAGTGTTTTCTTGAAGATGACATCCACCGAGCTTCCAGTATCGATGAGGACGCGAGCCACGTTAAAGTCGTAGACAGTTAGATTGATTACCAAGGGATCGTTATGTGGTTGATCGAGGCCCTCGGTGTCCTTCTCGTCGAAGGTGATTGAGTCGCTGGAAAGTCTTGGCTTTGCGGGTGCTGATATGTTTGCGCAGACGTCAGCGCGGTGTTGGTAAGCTTTGATCGCAGTCTCATTGTCAGCACAGTACTGTGAGCCTCCCATTATCATGTTGATAACTTCGTATTGGTGTTCGTTTTCCATGCCGTCATCGCGGCGTTGGCGTCTGGGAGTATCTGCTTGTTCCTTGACGTTGGCGGGAGCTTTCTCCTCTGGCTTGAAATCTGACAAGTTGTTGTTGCTTTTCAAGGTGCCCTCTGTGAGCTTGGCTATGAGCTGTCGCCCTAACTCGCGACACCTTGCGGTGGAATGTCCACTCGCCTTGTGGAAATCACAGTATAGCTTCTCGTCATAGTCCTTTGACTCTCTAGTCCAGGTGTTGTTCCAGGTTCCTCTTCCGCGACCGCGCCCACGGCCTCTTCCGCGTCCGCGACCCGATGACTCAACTTGATAGTTATGAGTCCCTCCGGATCCTTCTTCGTATTGGACGTAGGCGGGGTTGCTTTTCTTAGAGACAGCGACCTTTGCCGGTTCGCTTACCTGTTTGGACTTTCCGCCTTTCCTGGCTTGGACTTCTTCCTCTGTTCGAGCGAAGTCAGCAGCGCGGTGGAGGGCGTCTTGGATTGTTATTGGCGTGTTGAGGCTCATCTCTTGCCAGAATGGAGATGGACACCGAAGTGCGCCTCGCAGGGCTTCCAAGGCTGACTTGTTGCTGATACCTTCAACCTTTGAAAGCGTGTTTTTGAACCTTGTCATGAAAGACCGAAGACTCTCGTTCTCGCCTTGATTATTGTTCCATAGTTCTGAGTCGTAGATCTTCCGTTCCATGAAGATGTTGTAATGTTGAACGAACAATTCGGAAAGCTGAAGAAAGGTGTGAACTGAGTTCTTCTCCAGCTTGTAGAACCATTGTAGCGCAGGCCCCTTGAGACTTTCCACAAACAGCTTGCAGTAGACGATGTCTTTTTCCGTTTCCTTGAAGTTCGCTCTCCCCAAGGCAACTTCGAATTCCATCAGATGATCCGAAGGGTCAGTGGTTCCTTCGTAGATGGGTAACTTGATCCTTCCAGGATCGGAAATTTGTGTTTTCGCGATTCGTTCGTCGAAGGGTGTATTCCTCAAAGATGGTGAGCGGCGAAGAGAACACGTCCCGCAGAGAGAACCGAGAAAGAGAACCTTTGGTCGAGGCTACTGCTGCCAAAACCCCTACTCATGGTGACCTAACCGAGGTGAAGAAGGTGCTAGAAGACTTCCTCACCGAGCAGAAGAAGCAAGCCAAGATGATCGAGGAAAACTCAAAGGAACTCAAAGCTCTTTCGCGAAGAAAACGCGAAAGACCCAACACGGCGAGACTCAGAGCGCGCGTCGACCCTCAACGCCTCGACTTCTCAGCGCCTCGCACTACTCGGAGAAACCCAGAGGACCTACCACCACCACCACCACGTCGGGAAACGGACAACGTCGTGGATATCTCTGACCAAGAAGAACCAGCTCCTACAAAGCGTGCACGCGCGGAATGTGCAGAAGGCAACAGACAAGAACCACGCGCCTCTAATACTCAAAGCGCGTCAGGCTCTTCCAAGACAGAGATCGTGAAAGACACCTCGGAGTACACCAACTACTCTAGCGAAGAGCGGTACAAAAAAGAGCAAGAGTGTAGAGCGTTCAAACGATCTTACGCTGCAGAGCTCGCTGCAGTAAAGGCTAAGATGGATCGGGTAACCTCAGACCTAAAGCGTACCCAATCGCATATACACCACGGAACGGGGAAGGCTCCTGCCATCGCTCACGTACTAGAAAAAGCAAGGAACACACCCTTCGACGGTCGAATCGCGAAGACAAAAATCTCTGACCCCGGAAGAATCAAGTTACCAGTGTACGAAGGAACTACAGACCTTTCGGATCATCTGATGGAATTCGAAGTGGCCCTGGGGAGAGCAAATTTTAAAGAAGCAGAAAGGGACATCGTCTACTGCAAGATGTTCGTAGAAAGTCTCATGGGGCCTGCCCTTCAATGGTTCTACAAGCTGGAGAAGAATTCAGTTCACACTTTCCTCCAGCTTTCCGAGTTGTTCGTGCAGCATTACAACATCTTCATGGAGCAGAAAATCTATGACTCGGAACTATGGAATAACAAACAAGGCGAGACCGAGAGTCTTCGGTCTTTCATGACAAGGTTCAAGAACACGCTTTCAAAGGTTGAAGGTATCAGCAATAAGTCAGCCCTAGAAGCCTTGCGAAGAGCACTTCGGTGTCCATCTCCATTCTGGCAAGAGATGAGTCTCAACACGCCAACGACGATCCAGGACGCTCTGCACCGTGCTGCTGACTTCGCTCGAACCGAAGAAGAAGTCCGTGCTAGGAATGGTGTGAATCCCGCCTACATCCAATACGAGGGAGGATCCAGAGGGGTCCATAACTACCAAGTGGAGTCGTCGGGTTACGAAGAACCGAAGGAGTATGACGAAGAGTTATACTGCAATTTCCACAAGGCAAATGGACACTCAACTGCAAAGTGTCAGGAGTTGGGGCAGCATCTCATAGCCAAACTGACTGAAGGCACTTTGAAAGGCAACGTCAGCCTGTCAGACTTCAAACCCAAGGAGAAAGCTCCTGCCAACACCGAACAACAAGTGGATACTCCCAGGCGCCAACGTCGCGATGATGGCATGGAAAACGAGGACCAGCACGAAGTTATCAACATAATAATGGGAGGCTCGCAGTACTGTGCTGACAATGAGACTGCGATCGAAGCTTACCAATGCCGCGCTGACGTCTGCGCGAACATATCAGCACATGCAAAGCCAAGGCTTTCCAGCGACCCTATCACCTTCGACGAGCAAGACACTGAGGGTCTCGATCAACCACACAACGATCCTCTGGTAATCAACTTGACTGTTTATGACTTCAACGTCGCTCGGGTTCTTATTGATACAGGAAGCTCGGTGGATGTCATCTTTAAGAAAACACTTGAGCGAATGAAGATTAACCTATCCACGATCAAAGGGAGGCCTAAACCCATAACAGGTTTCTCTGGCGAGCCAACTATGACGATGGGAACAATTCGCCTTCCCGTCCAAGCTGGCAACGTTAAGAAGATGGTCGACTTCACCGTCTCCGATCATCCAGGAATTTACAACATGATCATGGGGACTCCTTGGCTCAACCTGATGAGAGCTGTGCCTTCAACATACCATTTATGCCTCAAGTTTCCTACACCCATTGGCGTAAAAACGAAATGGGGCAACCAGAAGGAGTCTCGTATGTGTTTCATGGCAGAACACAAGCTGAGGAACACCGAGAAAAAGAAGGAGGAATCTTCACCTCAAGAATCACGAAAGAGGAGAAGGACCAGTTCCGAACATGTCACTGATTTGACCGACCTTCTATAGCAGTTACAGCTCGCAGAAGCTACTGAAAACGCAGAGCCAACGCGTCTGCAAGTAGCAAGGTCTGCAGCATGTCACCACCGCGAGCCTACATCACCGAAAAACCTCCCACACCACTCCCTAGTGGTTTGCAAGGCACTCGAAGGGTACTGCCACTCGTACCTTTTGAGGCCTCTTGAACGAACTACGAGGCGACTTGATCCCTGCAAAAGGGTACGTAGGCAGCTTGTCTCCGGACGAGTTCAGTTGCCCTCCTCCGTAAAAGGAGGGGGGAGTGGGGTACGTATACTCGTATACTCCCATCCTTTACCTCCACCATGCTGGAAAACATCAAACATCCTTTTCTGGATTTATTAGACAAGTCTCGAGCACTTCGTCTACGTCCTTCTCAAGATTCACTTGACAAAAGTCTCATAGACTTCATGTGGGTGAAATGACCTAGGGGTTTTAGTATCTCTTGCTTGCTTGAAACATGCGCGTTTCTTATCATAACTTTGGAGGTCGAGGCTCAGCGGGTGAAATCCGACCCCAACAGTCACCTCCCCCGCGAGGTTGGCTAAAATGTAATTATGGTGCAAGTTTTCAAAGTGCAGGTACACATATGGGTTCTGGTTGGCTTGTCCATGATAACCATGGATCTTTCGTTTGCGGAGGTTCGTCCTTTCTCCAGCAACCTAGCACTTCCCTTATGGCCGTAGCTTTTAGTCTTCTCCAACTATGCAAATTTTGTGGTCTCGTGGATCTCGTCGAATCATATTTGAAGGCAACTCGAAACAGCTTGTCGATTTGCTTCATTCCCGCATTCAAGACATGACGCTTGACAACCTAATTCAAGATATCAGGCATTGGATGCAACGTTTCGAAGAAACACAAATTGTTTATACGTGAAGAAAGAACAACGCTGCAGAGGATAAATTAGCTCATGTGGGCAAGTCCCAATATAATTTCAAGTTGCATTTATAATGTTATTCCTCCTTGTATTCAACACATGTTTATGTGAACAATTTGTAACCCTTTTTTCGATCAAAATACAAGACGTTCAAAAAAAAAAATTACATTGGAATCATATGTCTGTAAAATCATGTGTTGTGACTTGTGACGAACAATTTTCAAGTCAATCCTTACGTTTTGATAATATTGACCTTTTTTTCAGAACCACTTTGTGTTTTGTGACAAGACGTTTGATATTGGCTCTCATTTAGAACATGGACAAAAATGTGTCATTAGAAGCTTGCATAATTATGTATTATCTTATTTTACTAAGTGAAGAGTTTTGCTGAGATTAATAAACATGCTAATGTTATTTTTAATGATAAGAAGAAGCAAAGATATGTGGCAGTAGTCGTGTGTTAGAAAGTTTGTTTTGGAGTTGGCCAGGGTGAGGCTACTCGATTAGGCAAGAGAAAAGTTAGATTTCATGGTGGGTAATAATAATTTATTATAAAGATGTGGTGTATAAATTGTTACCGAAGGGTTCACTGTAGTTATGAAGTATAGTAGGAATAATTCAAAAAAATATCAGAGGCATAAAAAACTATCAGGATTGCCTTTTTAATTTGTTAAGGCCCTTGTCGATATGTTTCAAAAGTGAATTCGTAGACATTGGAACGTCACCATGCCTGTGACAATTCATTTTTCTCCAGAGGGTATAGAGAGTTGATTAAAAGACATAACAGATAATGAATAACCTAAATTTTGGACTATGCCCTGTGAGAAGCAGAACAATCTGGTCCCATTCCGTTGTGTAGGCAGAGCCAAGAAACTTGTGCATCAACTCTTTCCAGACAAATCCCATGATTGTACAGCCAAAAATTAGATGGTTACACGTCTCCTCCTTTGTTCCACAGAAGCTACAAAGTGTGTTTACTCCCATGTTCTAGCTTTTCAGCCTATCACCGGTTTGTAATCTATTATGCAGAGCTAGCCACGTAATAAAAGAGTACTTAGGAGTGGCATGAGTGAACCACACTCCCTTGTACCAGCTTTAGTTATGAAACGAGTCTTGTAGTTGTCATCAGAATACTTCCAAAGAGCCCGATCCTCCCTAGCTTGTATATCTCTTTTCACGCTTTCTATTGCTTCCTCAACGCTATTTAGCAACCCGATTTTATGCTTGCGTCGTCGCCGTCCCAAAACTTCTGCAGCAGCGTTGTGAGGAATGCCCATATGGCCATATCAATTGGACCGTTTGAGCCGATTACATCACCCAATCTTCTTAGTGGAGATCAATGATCAAACCATAAAGAAGTTGTATGACCGTTTCTAACCTTAACTTTATATCTTAGCCAAGTCTCGGTATTTCAAAAGTTTGCGCTACATCCAAGATCCTTTCGTTGTGTTCTCTTTAATAGACCAAAACCAATGTTTGCCGACAAGTATGACCCGAATCCACTTCGCCCATAGGGATTGTTAACCAGAGATTAATCGCCAAATGAGCTTCAAACAACTAACATCACATTTGCCTCCTTTATCGATTTAAAACCCAACCGTCCCTCATCTTTAGGCTTGCATACCTCGGTCCATGCAATCTTTGCTTTGCGTGCGTTAAGCTCTGGTCTAGACCAAAGAAATGCCGAACACAATTGTTCTATCTCCTTTATATATACAACTATTTGGTAACCGGAAAGTCGAAATCCAAAAATTTGTAACACTGCTAATTACCGAATTAAGGAGTTGTAATCGACCTGCATATGAAAGATGTTGTACCGTTCAAGATTGCATTTTCAACAGAATCTTTTCCACTAATGGCTCTTAATCACCTCTCGTCATTCTCTTGGTTAATAACGGTAATCCGAGATACTTCACCAGGAGATGTTCCAGAGAATAGGGGAATTGCGAGAAGATGCTTGATTTGTCACTCTCGGAAACACCAACAAGGAATAGAGATGACTATTCCAAACTGATTTTCAGGCCCGACATTGCTGCATACTCATCAACGATCTTGAAAGTTGCCTCAATTGAGCATTTGGCCCCATTCACAAAGACCATGAGATCATAAGCAAATCTTCAAAGTTGCCTTAATTGAGCGTCACGCTTGTTGTTAGCAAAGGCCCTTCTAATATGGAAGTCTTCTTTCATTGTCCTCATGGACCAACAGTAATTGACTATGTGTTAATGGGTAAAAAAAGCTTAAAGAAATATCTTTAGTCAAATAGTTAAAAGTTTACATGCGGATGATGAGAAAATGATATAGTTAATGGATCATATTGACCCAAAAAAGAATTGAGATACGCAATTGTCGACAGTAGGGTTGGACCAATTGTCGACTCGACACAATGTTTTTTGCCTAGCGAGATTGGTTTTTGATTTTTTTTTGTTTAAATGTGAAATTTATTTGGGTTTATTACGTCTAGTGGTACTTTTGCAAAAAGTTGTTACAACTTACAATAGATATATTTATTTGTTAAGGTATACTTTTTCGTCTACTGTTCACAAAATAGTTTGTTTTATTTCCGAAAATTGCACTTGGTAAATAAACCATCAGATTTTCTCATTATATTTAATCTTAGCCGTCAATTTTTTTTTAACTCATTCGATCATTGTCGTGTATTTGATATGAATTGAAGAAAATAAGATGTTGTGGTCTCTTATAAAAGACAAGCAAACTTTCAATTGATTTTGATTGATAATCTGCTCCGGCATGAAAAAAATGGTGACGGCTCCGATCTGGGCAAAACGGCGGCAGCTCCGACGGCTCCGACATGAGCATTACCTGATTATTTCAGAAGTTGTTCTCTTCATGTAATCCATGACAATTCGTTTGTCATACATTAAGCTCTTTAAGAAACTTTGATTAGAAGTGTAATTCTCTCCAAGGTGGTCTCTCACACGAAGCAAATGTTTATTCCGGTTGTGAGATCTCAAGTTCTAGCAAATCCTCCAAGGCAACAGAGAAAGTTACATTGGTCTGTGTACAAAACCACGGGTCCGTCAATTTTTTATTTTGATAGAGTTTTTAATTTCGAATAGCCCTGGTTATTGGTGTTGTGGCGATGATGGTTTCGATATATTCTTCACCGATGACTAACTGTTTATGAAATTTTATTTACTTGATTTTGATGGACGATACAAAATGGTCATGGTTTTGTGGTTATATATGGGCAAACTAACCTTGATAACTCATCCTTGTAATGATGGTCATAGCTTATGATCTGTATAAAGTAACTAACCATGTTGATGGTCATGTCATGTCATGTGATCTTTTGTAGAGTGAATTAGCAAAACATTAAAAGTTGGGAAGAAGACGTGTGTTCCATGGAAGTAGCCAAGGCAAGAAGAGTAGCTACAAAATGATGTCGTGGAAGTAGGCAACGAATTGGAATTACATACATATCTTTAGTTATTACAGCTTTTTGAAACTTTGTTATTTGGGTTATTATAGGTTTTTGATACTTTGTCATTGAGCCTAGTCAATGCTTTTAACATCTTTCTCTATATCTTTAGTTTAGCTTTGTTAATTGTTATCAATCGTAACCCAAAATGAATGTATTTTTATGAGAATTACTTTGATTTAAGCCACTTTTTAAATGTTATTGATCGTATCTTTTCTATAATGTAACTTATGTTGTTTTAACACATGAATATGCAAGCTGGCTACCATGTGCATTATACCTTTACAAACATTCTCCTATCAAGTAGGAGCACGGTAGAGACTTAAAGAGCTTACCAAATATATATAGTGGTTGCAATGTTATTAGAGGCTGAGTCTATGGTTACGTTTTTGTGGTTATGGTTTTGGACAAACTATACCCGATGGTTACGTTTCTGTGGTTGTAGTTTTGTGATTATAGTTTTGTCTTTGGATTTTCTGATTTATGGGTTTGTCAAATTCTCGTCATATGTATCAAATTCACTCGTTTAGGAAAGTAATTTGAAATCTTTTTTGTATACTGTGATTAGATGTATGTCCAGAAAATATTTGAACCATCGTGAAAGAAGAACAAAACCCAAAATCGAAAAATAAAACTAGGAATCAAACTAAGATCCCAAATATATAATCACTTGAAATCGAAATAGGAATCGGGAACAGATGGAGGAACTGTGAATGACTAGCCCACATCGGTGGAAGGAATGGCCGACGAGGATTTGTCGTCTCCGGTGAAGATCTAGGGTGAGAGAGAAAATTGGAGTCAGAAACAAAGATTGAGTTGGCCAAGATTTGGTCTCCGTCGGTTGACGATCCAAGGTTGCACGGGAAAAACAAGTTCTGATTTCATTAGTTTTGAGTTGCTCCTTTTTTAAACGAAGAAGCTCTCCATCACCATTGATTTTGGCATCAAGGAAGAAGAAGAAGAAGTAATAACTTTTCTTTTAATCAAAAAATGCTCAATTTTCTACAAATGGATATTTTCGTCATTACAAAACAAGAAAGTATACTTACCTTTTAAAGTATGTGTTTGGTAATGAAGAGTTGGGAAAGTATGTTTGGGTGTAAAAAGCCCTTTATTTATCAACAAAAGAATATAAAACCAGTTTTAAACCGGTTCGTCAAATTTTGAACCAAACCAACAACCCAAAAACTGCAATTTAAAAACCCACACCCGTATCAAACTAAAACAGAGTGTTTGAATATTAAAACAGAGAGTTATTAGAGCCTCGAGAGTAAGTTCCATCGAGCTAAACCCTTTCCTTCATCATCATAAGCAAGTGGACGAGTCTTCATTTCTTGGTGAATCTTATTGGCCTTGAAGTGAGGAGAATGGTGGGTATTGTTATGAATCCTGTTATTCCTTTCTTTCCATATCCAATAGATAGTTGATTGGAAGGCCATATGAGCAAACATGTTGTCAAGAGCCGAAAGACGGTTTCAAAGCAAAGAGGTAATTGTGCGTGTCCAGTCGGGATTTATTCTTGATCCTAGCAAATCAGAGACGAGAGTTATCCATATCGTGTAGAAGTACGAGCATGACATGAAGAGATGGTTTCGGGTCTCATTTTGTTCTCCACATAGCGGGCATGCTTGGTGAATTCCCCCAATTGCGAGCGTGGTCTCCAGTGGAGAGTCTATCACGAAATGCAAGCCAGGAGATAAAAGCTTGCCGTGGTACGGCTTGAGGGAACCAAACCAAACGGGACCAAGCAACAATATTACCCTGAGCTCGAAGGAGATTGCATGTACGTTTTCATGAGAATTTGTTCTCAAAATAGTTTGCATTTTGTTTCCATAAGTTACGGTCATGACCTGCATTATCTTTGGGTGGTTGAACCTATTGGGTTTGATGGATAACTTGTTGACATCTCAAACCTCTATCACGACGGAAACTCCAGCAATTAATATCAACAACATCAATAACTTTCGCATTTCTTCGAACTCCTGGAATACGAGTACCGATCTCACCCAGAATCTTATAGAGTGGTCCTCCGGCGAGCCAATTATCATACCATAAGTAAGTAGAAAGACCATTCTTAATCTCTCCATTACCCGTGAACTAATTTTGAGGAATTGGAAGGGTGTGTCGATCGACACTAGTGAGGTGTGTCGATCGACACTACTGAGGTGTGTTTTTGGCTTAAGGCCGGTTGGAATTCCGGTGGTGTGTGTCGATCGACACTGGTGGTGTGTGTCGATCGACATGGTTTTAAGTGGTCGGTTTTCTGGTTCTATTTTTAATCGTTTGGTTTGGCCGGGTTGGTTTGGGGAAACCCTAGGGTTGCGTTTATATGATGTTTGGTCGTGTTTCTTGAGGGAAAACAGAGGTAAACATCAGAGATAAACATCCCCAGAGATTTGTGTTAGGTTTGAGTGTTCGATTCGTGAAAGGAATCGTTCTTGTGGTGTTTTGGTGTGAAAATGAGTGGGATTTCGTGAGTGCTAGTGGTGATTAAGGCTGATATCGTGCCTAGTCTCAATTCCATCCTTTTTCTCTTTTGAAATCTAAGGTGAATGCGTGACCATGGCTTCTGGGTTGATGGATCGTTAGGGTTGCGTGGTGATAGGTTAGAATGTGTTGTTTGATCTCTTGGTGGTTGATTGTTGTTGTGATTGCTTGTTGTTGTTGATGTTGTGCAGGTTTTTCGTAGTGAAGCAGAGGAGGAATCGATCCGAGAGGATTATGATGGGTTTCCACGATTCTGCCAGGGGTTTGTCGAATGACACACATGAGGTGTATCGAACGACACCCCAGTATGAGGTCTGTCAAACGACACATATGAGGTGTGTCGAACGACAACCAGTTTAGAGTGTGACGATCGACACCTAGTGGTAGTCTTGATCGACACCTAGTGGTAGTGTTGTGATTAGGCTGTGTTAAGCCATTTGTGTGCTGTGTGATATGTATGTTTGCCTGAGCGGTCCATCGTGCCTGAGTGCGCAGTCGTAGATGTGATGACCGTCTCACTGGGTATTTATGATAATACTCACGCATCTCTTTTTCCCATGTGATGCAGGTAAAGGCAAATTGTGACCGTAGAATCACGGCTATGAAGAAGGAGATGATCTGGACCTCGGTTGATTGTTTCATGTTTTATTATTGCTGTAGAACTTGCTAGGTTGTTGGCTTAGTTCTGGAATCTTTTGGATTGGAGTTGTTGGATTAATCTTGAGTTTTATTGAAATTGAATTGTTTGGTTTATTTGTTATTCGCTGTCGTTTGTGTTGTGGTTTGCTTGGTCGTTGAGGATAGCATTTATGGGAATGCTAGTCTGAGACCAAGGTTTAATTGTTTAAAAAACAAATAAAAAATGGGTCGGGTCGTTTCAATTTGGTATCAGAGCCCTAAAGGTTTTAGGATGCGGTAGAACGGCCAGGATTGTGAATTTGGTTAATTGCAAATCTATGGGTTTCGGGTTCTATATCATCTTCCTACGAGCCTTCAAAGAGATTCCACTGTAAGTGTGATGTGTGTTTTATTTATTGTTCTTTAGTGCTTAGCTTGTGTACTATAGTAGTGCATGGTGTTGGCAAGAAGCGCTAAAGAGCGTGGCCTTGGTGGCCGAGGTGGCCGTGGGGGCCGGAGTGGTTGTGGAGGTCAGGTTGGTGGTCGGGGACCAGTGAGTGAGTCGGCTGGGAATGCGGCTCGGGGTTCCACGTTTGAGACTGTGACAGATCCGTAGACTTATCAGGAGGGTCTGTGTATTAGTGTGAGTGCCAGTGGGAGTGCCCGTGTGAGAGCCAGTGTAAGGGCTGGTGGGGCCAGGGCTGGTACTCGAGCTAGTGCTGGATTGGCTCGCTGTTCGGGTGCGCCTGCAGGAGAAGTTGAGGTGACGAGATGATCGTTTGACAGATCTGTTGCAGTAGTTGTTGTGGCGGGCACTAGTGAGTGAGTCTGCCGGGAGTGCAGCTTAGAGTGTTGCGCATGTGGCTGAGAGTGATCCGTAGAAGCTTCAAGACGGCTTGACCGCCATTGAGACTACCAGCGTGCAGCCAAGTGTGAGCGCCAGTGTGAGGGCTGGTGGGAATAGTGTGGTCCCAGATTGGCTGCTGGGGGCCGGTGTGGGTCCTCGTGAGGTTGGTAGTGCGGGTGCACCCGCGGGTGGGGCTCAGCAGTTATGGGAGCGGTACTGAGTACGGTGTCAATTAGGCTCCGGTGATGCCATGAGTGGCAGAGGTGCGGCTGAGGGCTGCGGTTGTTGGGGAGGCTCCGTCTTATCTGCGGATGAGGGAACATGTGCAGAGGATTAGTTTACGATTCTTTTCGAGTGGTGTGTAGCAGCTAGGAGGGTTCAGGCAGAGTTGGCCTGGGCGGACTTTTCGGCAGAGTTTAATGCCAAGTTTTTTTCTCAGGTGGCTGCGGATCGTTTAGAGATGAGGTTTTTGGAACTGGATCTGGGAGAGAGATCAGTTCGTGGGTATGATTTGGAGTTTAACCGACTCCTGGTTTATGCTGGTTCATGTTGGTATGAGCATGGAGAGCGAGGAGTCCCAGGATAGGAGGTTCTTGAGAGGACTTCGATCAGATTGAGGACACGGTGCGGAGTGTCCATGTATGCTACGAGAGCATAATTGGTTAACACTGCTGGAGGCGTTGTCGAGGACTTGAAGGAGCAGGTTGTGGTGGTTAGCCCAACTGTTCAGTTTATTATGTCTCAGCAACAGGTGATACCTGGCATGGCGGCAAGCCTGCTCAGGGACAGAAGAGGAAGTGGGAGGACACTTCCTGATTGAGCCAGAGTGGCTGAGGATGCTTCGGGTGTGGAGGCATGGGTCATAAGTAGGCGAGTGTGCTAGGTTTCTTAGCACTTGGGATTTGTGTGGAGACCTTGGTAGTGGGTAGTGGTGAGTCCCACGTGTGGTTTGAGTCTGGATCATCATTGCTTCATCACTTCTGAGCGTGCTGAGTGGAGCGGTATTCGGAGTGGCGCTGGTGAGCGGATTGGACCGGTTATGGTTGTTGGAGGAAAGTTACTAGTTACTCATGGCATGGCGAAAAGCGTGGATATTCTAGTGGCTGGTGAGTTGGTGCCAGCGGACTTGGTGATTAGTTCAGTGGAGCTGTATGATGTTATCTTGGGTATGGATTGGTTGAATCAATACAAAGTTCATCTGGATTGTCACCGGGGTTGAGGGGTGTTCGAGCGTGATGGTGGTAGGTTGGTTTATCAAGGAGTGAGAACGACTTCAGGTAGTCTCGTGATCTCACTTGTCCAGGTTGGGGCGATGATTGAGAGGGGTTGTGAGGCTTACTTGGCCACGATTGTGATGTTGGAGGCTTTTGGTGGGGTTGTTGTGAGAGATATTCGGGTTGTTCGGGATTTCGAGAATGTTTTCCAGTCGTTGCGGGGACTATCACCATCTCGGTCGGATCCTTTCTCAATTGAGTTAGAGCCTGGGACGACGCCGTTATCTAAGGCACCTCACAGGATGGCTCCAACGGAGTACACAGAGCTGATGAGGCATCTAGATGATTGTTGAGTAAGGGTTTCTTTCAGCCGAGTACTTTACCGTGGGGAAAACTGGTGTTGTTTGTAATGAGGAATTGTGGTAGTTTCCGGTTGTGCATCGATTGTCGAGAGCTTAACCGAGTCACTGTGAAGAACAAGTATCCTCTTCTAAGAATTGATAAGTTGTTGGATCAATTGTGAGGGGCTACTTGGTTGTTCAAGGTTGACTTAGCATCCGGTTAACACCAGATTCCTAGTGATGAGGTGGATGTCAGGAAGATGGCTTTCTTGACGAGTTGGGCAGTGTTGAGTTAGTTGTGATGCATTTCGGGTTGACGAATGCACCAGCTGCGTTTATGAGGTTGATGATCGAAGCCTTTCAGGAGTATCTGGATGAGTTCGTGATTAGCTTCATCGATGGCATTTTGGTGTATTCGAAGAGTCCTGGGAGCATGAGCCAGGAGAGGGCAGTTTTGGAGAAGTTGCAAGAGCAGAAGCTATTTCCTAGGTTGAGCAAGTGCAGTTTCTGGCAATGGGAAATGGGTTTTCAGGGTCTTATTGTTTCAGCAGATGGAGTTAATGTGGATCCAGCTAAGATTCAGTCTACCTGAGTTTGGGCCTAAACCGAGGAATGCAACTAAGATTAGGAGTTTTCTCAAGTTGGCAAGTTATTGCAGGAGATTTGTGAAGACTATGCGAGTATGGCTCAATCTATGACCAAGTGGTTAGAGGAGGAGGTTTATGTGGTCTTGGGAATTGAGGCGGAAGCGATGGGTGGAGTTGTAGCAGATTGTGATATGTTTATAGTCTACCATCGTGGTGAACTTATCTAGAGATGATGCCCTTAGTCGGAGGTGGGATGCTTTGGCTCAGGAGCAGGATGTGAGGTACTGTTGAGTGAGATTGGTACGTTAAGGTTGTGCGTTATCTCACGAAAGCCATTGGGATTGGAGGCAGATAATCAGGCAAACCTTTTGAGCAGGTTTCGAGTAGCTCATTGAGAAGGATCAAGGTTGGTTTGATTCTCCTAAGGTTGGAGGTTCTAGTTATTAGGTCTCGGCGATTGAAACTATCTTAGGGCACGGGTGAGCCTGTGTGTCTAAGGATGAGGTTTAATTCAGGAGATTTCTGTGAGAGGCTCATGTGAGCATGTTTTTCTATTCATTCGGAAGCGACTAAGAGGCATAGTGATCGGAAACGGTACTATCACTGAGTCGGGATGAAGAAGAATATGGCTAACTAGGTCGCAACTTGCGATAAGTTGCCAGTAGGTGGGGACTGAGCGTCCGTACGAGTGGTTTGTTATGCTGTTTACCCATTCCAGAGGGGAAGTGGGGCATGTTTTCCTTGGATATTGTGGCAGGGTTGCCGGTTTCTTGGACTCATGTTGTTATTTGAGTGACTGCGGATCGTCTATCTATTTTTGCACATTTTCTGACCATTAAGAAAACCGAGGGAGAAGCGGTTCTGGTTATGAAGTATGTGAAGGAGTTAGTGAGATTGCTTGGAGTGCCAGCGAGTTTTGTGTAAGACAGAGATCCGAGGTGCACTTCTGAGTTTGTGAGGGCTTTTAGGCCAGTAGTGGTATGGCTCCTTTCGAGGTTTTGTATGGGAGGCCATGTCGCACATCTTATGCTAGACCCACGTGGGGAAGAGGAGCATATGTCGTGCAGATTTTGTTCAGGAGACGACGGAGAAGATCCGTATTATGAAGTTGAACATGAAAAAAGCTATTGATCGGCCGAGGAGTTATGCCGATGAGAGGAGTTTTGAGTTAGAGTTTAAGGTGGGAGATATAACGTATCTCAGAGTGGAGATGTTGCAGGGTTCGAACAGATCTATTGCAGAGGATAAACTTAGTCGGTGGTTTATGGGTTCGTTCCGTGTGGTGGAATGAGTCGGACTAGTGGTTTATCGTTTAGGGCTACCTCAGATTATGCAGAACTTTCTTGATGGTTCCATGTGTTGAAGCTCAGGAAGTGTCTACATGGATCTTGGGAGGTAGTGGAGAGGATTCCTGCAGATCTTCAGCCAGTTTTTGGCGGTTGAGTTGAGGCCGATGAGGATCCTTGAGTGAGTGTCAAGGTTCTGCGCTGGAAGAGGGTGCCGTGGTTGAGAGTCTTGTGGGGCTATGACGGTATCTAGGAGGAGACTTGGGAACCAGAGGTTAAGATGAGACAATGTTCGAATGTGGTTTGTGAAGCAAGCCGGGAAGTGAACTGGGTCTCATGGGTTCCAATGTCTGGTTGGTTGTGATCACCATGTGTGGTGATGTGGTTGGAAGTATGTATTTTTGTTTGAGTTAAAACGATTATGACATTCTTCCGGAGTTATAAGATGCGTTTTTCTTATGATGTGATTGTGATGGCTGTGATAGCCTTGAGTGCGGATGTTATGGCTGTGTACCCATGAGGTTCTTGCGTTTTGGCTTTGGTAGCCTTGAGTAGGTGGTTAAAGGATCTCGAAATAGAAGTTTTACAGTGGTTAGAACTTGTCTATTTTAGAGAAACTCTATCGGGGGCACCCTGTGTGAGGGGTTATCCAGATGACCTGGGTATTGGTCATGAGTGTGTGGTTAGAGGACCTTGAAATGGATGTTTTATAGTGAGTAAAAGTTGCCGGTTTCGGAGGAACTCTAACAGGTTATGTGTGGGTTGTGGTTAGAGAACCTCGGAATGAAAGTTTGATAGTGAGTAGAGCTTGCCATTTTCGGTGGAACTCTAGCGGGGCATATGTGTTTATGCGTTTAGAGAGTCTCGGAATAGAAGTTTTACTGTGGGTAGAACTGTCTAGTTCCGGAGAGACTCTGCGGAGACATCCGGGTGATGGATGGTCCAGATGATTTGTGATGATCATGTTTGTGATGGTATTCCGGGTTGTGAGTATCATGTTAACACATTGGGAGGTAGTTCCGGTCAGAGGTGCATTATAGACGTTAAGAATTGATTTCGTTCGGGGATGTCGATTTTCTCGCATAGCTCAGAGAGAGACTGTGGTTCTTTCTTGGAGATGTTGATCTCTGGCAGATCTTTGAGAGATGTTTCTCTCCAGGGAATCGTGGATTTCCTGCATAGCGATAGTTCGCCAGGACTGTGTGGACTGGGACGTGAGGGTATGGAGATAGTTTTTGGAGATTGTGATCTCTGGTAAATCTTTGAGAGTTGTGTCTCTCCAGGGGATGTGTGGGTTCCCTGCATACCGAGAACTTGATGGATTGTGTGTCCTGAAGGTTTGAGGGGTATGAAGATAGTTGGTATCGAACACCGTCAGGACTGCGCGGACTAAGGTGGGTTGATACGAGGTACCGAGAGCTTGAGGGGTGACGATCCCGAGAGTTACAGGGTGTGGTTATAAGCTATGAGCGATCAATGTCTGAGACGGATCTATATGCATAGGACTGGATGTGAGCCTTGAGAGGGTATGGGAGATGTAGTCTCCGGTGTTACTGGCAGGTTGGCCAGGTAGTTAGCCATGTGGGTTGTGGTTTGCGGATTCGAGGACGAATCTAGTTTTAGTTGGGGAGAATTGCAACACATGTGAACCAATTTTGAGGAATTGGAATGGTGTGTCGATCGACACTAGTGAGGTGTGTCGATCGACAGGCGTGTTTTTGGCTTAAGGCCGGTTGGGATTCGAGTGGCTGTCGATCGACACTGGTGGTGTGTGTCGATCAACAGGGTTTTAAGTGGTCGGTTTTCTGGTTCTATTTTTAATCGTTCGATTTGGCCGGGTTGGTTTGGGGAAACCCTAGGGTTGCGTTTACATGTTGTTTGGCCGTGTTTTCTGAGGGAAAACGGAGGCAAACATCAGAGATAAACATCCCCAAAGATTTGTGTTAGGTTTGAGTGTTCGATTAAGGAATCGTTCTTATGATGTTTTGGTGTGAAAATGAGTGGGATTTCGTGAGTGCTAGTGGTAATCAAGGCTGATCTCGTGCCTATTCTCAATTCCATCCTTTTTCTCTTTTGAAATCTAAGGTGAGTGCGTGACCATGGCTTATGGGTCGATGGATCGTTAGGGTTGCGTGGTGATAGGTTAGAATGTGTTGTTTGATCTCTTGGTGGTTGATTGTTGTTGTGATTGCTTGTTGTTGTTGATGTTGTGCAGGTTTTTCGTAGTGAAGCAGAGGAGGAATCGATCCGAGAAGATTATGATCGGTTCCCACGATTCTGCCAGGGGTTTGTCGAATGACACACATGAGGTGTATCGAACGACAACCAGTTCAGAGTGTGACGATCGACACCTAGTGGTAGTGTCGATCGACACATATCTGATTGGGCTGTGTTGAGCCATTTGTGTGCTGTGTGATATGTATGTTTGCCTGAGCGGTCCATTGTGCCTGAGTGCGCAATCGTAGGTGGGATGACCGTCTTACTGGGTATTTATGATAATACTCACGCATCTCTTTTTCCCATGTGATGCAGGTAAAGGCAAAGTGTGACCGTGGAATCCCGGCTACGAAGAGGGAGATTATCTGGGCCTCGGTTGATTGTTTCATGTTTATTATTGCTCTAGAACTGACTAGGTTGTTGGCTTAGTTCTGGAATCTTTTGGATTGGAGTTGTTGGATTAATCTTGAGTTTTATTGAAATTGAATTGTTTGGTTTATTTGTTATTCGCTGTCGTTTGTGTTGTGGTATGCTTGATCGTTGAGGATAACATTTATGGGAATGCTAGTCCGAGACCAAGGTTTAATTGTTTTAAAAAAAAACGGGTCAAGTCGTTTCAATCTCTTTCTTAATGAAAGTGGCCGCCAGAGGTCGCAGCTTAAGAATTTTCTTCCACATCCAATAACCCACGCGTGGTTATTTCAGCAATGTCCCAGAAAGATGTGTCTCGAAGCAAATAATGCCTGGTCCAAGCGACCCATAGTGATCCATCTTTCTCGAACAAGCTTTGGATAAGCTTCAAAGTTAAAATTTGGAAGAGTCTTCTAGTTTCCGTATGCCTAGACCGCCTTCATGTTTTGGTCTAGTAATGTTCGACCATGGTACTTTTGCCTTTGTAGTAATGTGGGGGGAGCCCGGCCAGAGAAACGATGAACACATCCCTTCAATGATTTCAAAGCACCTTTTAGGTAGTCGAAACGCCGAGCACCAGAAGTTTGTGATACTAGCTATGACGGACTAGATTAATTGAAGTCGTCTTGCATATGACAACGATCTATTAGTCCATGAGACAAATCTGTATCGAATCCGATCAATCAACGGCTCAAAATCCATTCGAGTTCCTCGTTGTCAAAGGCAATCCTAAATATCTGATTGGTTTTTGATTTGTTTTATTTTTGTGAATTTTTTGTATATAATGGACGTCTAATTAAGTTGTTAGAGCATCTTCAATGTAATATTCTATGTTTGTAATGGAGTAACTTCATTTTGGAGTTTGATTTTACTTCAATGTATTACTCCATTTTCAACTCCAAAAATGTATTTTAAGTATATTTATTTTGTTATTAATTGCAAATAATATATTTTTGTCTATAAAATGTATAAATTGATCCCATTAGTTTTTTATTTTGAAAATCAAAATCTTAACATTATGTTTTCTATATTAACTTACAAATACGTATATATTAACTTACAAATATATACTATTTTAAGAATTATATTCATAATGATATATATTAACTTAGATATATATATATATATATATATATTTAATAAAAAAACTTACACAAACATTACAATTTCAACACTAGAGTATAATATGATTATTTTCTTCCAAATTGTTGTGATTTAATAAACTTGTAAATATTTAGTTAAAAAGAACATCAAAAAGAAAACAAATTATCATTGAAATAATTATTTGTCTCTTAAAACGAAATCATTTTAAATTTGAACGACCATTTATAAATAAAAAAAGTTAAACTCCAAAATAAAGTGAAAATAAGATTACTCCATATTTAGAGTAAAAAATAGGTTTACACCATTTTGAAGTGGGAAATGGAATGAGGTTGGAGAAGACTTTACTCTATTTTCGAGTTTGGAGTGGGAAATGAAGTAGGGTTGGAGATGCCTTTTAATTTAGTGGTTGTATTTGCGTCCTTTTAAATCAATTTGCTAACTTTTTTTTTTTTGAAGAACCAATTTGCTAACCTATATTTTGTCGTTCTTTATCAAATAAAATTATGACGTTTTAAGTGTGTTGATTAATCTAACGTATAAGCGTATCTTTAAACCAATATGTCGACTAACATATTGTCGTTCTTTATCAAATTTATGTCGTTCAAATGTGTTGATTTACTAGCGGTCAAGTGTTTTTGATCGATTTGCTTAATATTCTGAATAGTTACATTGAATAGAGAGCATAGCAGAATGGAACGTATCAAAAACGACAATACATTTTTGTACTATTTTCTAAACTACATTTTGTTTGCTCTGCTTACTAAACAACCATTCGAAACCTCAAAATATAATTGATATAATTAAATATACAATGGATGAAGTAATGCGTGATAAACAAATATATAGAGAAGGTGGCATTCAGTGGAAATTTGCATAATTGCCGAGTAGGTAAGGATACCTACGTAAGCCTTTAAAACGGCGCCGGTTCACCGCAATACTATGGTAGAGTAGAAGCAGACAGTTCAATAGAAAAGTTAGATTAAAATATGTATTATCTTTTGTTAATCATATTTTGTTTTGTTTGATTTGGTCACAGTCACACTCACGTGAGCCGTGAGGCAACATCGTAGGCGCCTCTATCTTTCATCTAAAACATCTTCTTATACTAAATTATCAAAACTCTAAGGATGATTTAAGGGTCGGATAGTGGATTTGTTCCATTCAAGGGTCAGCTTAGACTTAACCCTAGACAAGCAATTCTATTGGGTTCATAAATTAAATAAAAATTGGCTACAAAGTCTACGTACATGTACCATATTTGTTTATAAACGCATAGACAGAGTACATGGATAGTTTAAAGAAATGCGAATTTCCGTTTACCCAATCAACTCGTGAAACTTGAGAAAATTGGTTAAGAATATCAAATTTGGATAACTAAGAATGACACTGCATTCAGTGATCTATATATATGAAACTACTGATGGTTTATAGTGACGCTATATTTGAATGTTGAGAGATTTTTTTATTGTGATTCAAGATAAGGATTTAAGTTCCATCATCTACTGATTTTTTACTGTTAAATCTTTTTTTGTTGCTGATTACTGAAAACACTTTAAATTATAAGAATATTCTATATTTTGTAAAATCCGGAGATTCATCTTGATTTGAGTTCATGGTGTACCTCCATTACATATAAAAAAGTTATCAATGGAAAACTTGAAATTCCACAATATTGTCAGCAGAAACAAATGATTGGACAAACAGAAGAGATGTAATTTGGCAATTGTGATGGAATATTTTATCTAAAGAAAAACTGTGATCGAATACTCGAGATCGTTCACGCATGACGCAACTTTTACAAATAAGTATATATGAGTATAAAAGAAAAATAAAATGAATAAAAAGAAGAAAGAACCAATGGTAGAGGAGGCACAACTATTCGCGGAGACACGGAGCCGTTGCACCCATCACCTTGGAATCTCTCTTTTCCTTCTCTCTCCTCATCACCAACTAGTCAACAACCACAAACACACCATTTCTTTATTTCTTTTTAACATACCAAATTAATAAACTCACTTTTTGTATAATTTGTTTTGCCAAATAATTATTTCCCCAACCTACAATTTAATTAATTTCCTGATCGATAAATATATATATATATATTTGCAGTAGTAATCCTTCTAATTGTAATTTTGTAGGGTTCATAAGTTTTTTTTTAACGACAAAACAATGTATTTTTTGTAGGATTCTTGAACATTTATTATCCAATTAGAATAAAATAAAATCCCACCATGACCCATTCTATTATTCAAGTATCAATGTGTCTATATATATGTATCCATTGGTCTACTTCATCATCCAAACATTGTCTCTCTCTCTCTCTCTCTGAGCAAAAAGATCTCTTTCTTGCCCACAAAGCAAATCTTCTTAATCTTCTTGAAAGTGCATGTGAATTAATCTCCCAGATAATAGCAAAAAACCAGGAGAAAAACATTAAATTAAGTAACAAAATCTTTCAGACATGAGTTGCAATGGTTGTCGTGTTCTCCGGAAAGGTTGCAGCGAGAACTGCATCCTCCGTCCATGCATTCAATGGATCGAATCTCCCGAAGCTCAAGGTCACGCTACCGTCTTCGTCGCTAAATTCTTCGGCCGTGCCGGTCTAATGTCCTTCATCTCCGCCGTACCGGAATCTCAATGCCCTGGTACTTAAAAAAAAAACCAAACTTCTCCAGATCTTCTTTTCTTCTAAAAAAACGTCGTCGTTTTTCTGAAAGGGGGTATTTTGGTCTTTTAACAGCTTTGTTTCAGTCTTTGCTCTACGAAGCTTGTGGAAGAACTGTGAATCCGGTGAACGGAGCCGTCGGATTATTATGGACGGGGAATTGGAATATATGTCAAGCAGCGGTTGAGACGGTTCTACGCGGCGGTTCTTTGAGACCGATTCCTGAGCTTCTTACACGTGGCGGTGACGGAGGATTCGCGGGTTTTCCTTCTCCTACTTCCGACGAAACATCTGAGATCTGCACGGAAATGTTGAGTTTTAAACAAGATGATGATTCCGGTGACAGGAAGATCTACCACCACTGTCGATTCTCGAGCTCTAGATCTAGATCGACTGCTTCTCCGCCTAAACGGAAACGGTTAGTGTCGGAACAACGACAACAACCATTGTCGGAGCTTGATCTCTCTCTAATCCCTACTTTTCCGATTAAAACGGCGTCGGTTAAGGAAGACACACGTCGGCCGGGAACACCGTCGTTTTACTCTGAGGAGGAATCCGTTACGACGGTGTCGTTTCGGGGAAATGGTTACGTACGCGGAGGCGGAGGAGAAACGGCGAAGTTGCTTAACCTTTTCGCTTGAACGGTGTCGTTTTTGATATTGGGGGTTAAAATGTAATTTCGTGAAACTTTTTGGGGTCAAGTAATATTTTTGGGAAATGTGCCACAACGGCAAATTACGTGATTTTGTTTCTCTATGTTTTTAAGAGAAATTAACCAAAGTTGGTTTATTAGTAGTTGAGAGAATAATGATAATTCGTCGGTGGTGTACTATGTTTGTTAAGTTCATAATTATTACTCTCGTTACTTTCGATTTTAATGATAACGATGATAATGTGTACTACTATAAAATGATAATTATTGCTATTAAGTTATTTGTTTTTATTGAAATATATATACAAAAAGTTAATTAAAATTATTACAGATGAAGTCAACAATCCTTTACTACTAAATCACAAGTCACTTGTGCAATAAGAGAGTGACAAGTGGAAACAACGGTTTTTTTTTAAAAAGAAAATTTAGAAAGAAACCTAAATTTTCTCATGCATAACTACCATTTTTAATTTTTAACAGTTTTTTAGTTAAAAAAACATTCAAATGATTCTTAACCCGTACGTAGGTACGCGTCAAATACTAGTTAGTACATAATGCATACGCATCTTCCATACTTCCACAATCCAAAGCACCGGCCAAGTCTTCGCACCCAACATACTTCGATTCTTTAAGGACCAACATGTTGTATATATACACAATTATATATTACACAACTTAGTATTTTGATAATCATCTTAATTACTACTCCCCAAATTTATATAAACATTATGTCCGAGCTTATTGTCTTTTTCTTTGTCATTTATCCATAGTGTTTTTTTTTGGGTCACATTATCCATAGTGTTTATGATTTAAATTATACGGAAAATTTTGAATTTTTGTCCTTCAACTTTTAGAGCGAAGCGTTCGACTAATATGATAATATACCTTCTCTCAATGACATGTCTCGTGTATTTTTATTAATGTGAAATACATTTCTATGATTAGCCGTATGAATACGAACTATAAAAATAATGTAACAAGGTGCATTGCATATATATATGTATATGATAGATAAACATTATATAATGCATGTAGTTGGATTGAACCAAAAAGTTGGGATTATAAAAGGCAAAGCTTTTAAGGGGAGAGGCGGCTTTTGGACGACGCAAAGAGCCGTTTTTTCACTCCTTAATCTCGTGGAATCTTCAAAAGCACTCTTTTTTCATTTCTTGTTCTTGTTCTTCTTCTTCTTCACTTTTTGTTTAATTAAAAAAACAATGACAATGTATTTCCACTGCGCTATGTGGATGATGATGGCGTAAAAAGAATGAAATACCAATAACATGTTGATCCTAAAAATATCATACTTTTAAGATTCCTTGATTTCAACGTAACTATGAAACTACTAAGAAAAACGTGAACAATCCAATGAACATGGTAAGTTTCACTGTTTAGCAAAAAAAAAAACATGGTAAGTTTCGGAAAAAGAAAAAAAAAACATCTTTGTATGAGTATTATCGTGGACTCATTGTATGTTACTAATTCATCACATAATTCATAGAACATAAATAACTTATATTGAAATTAACAGTGACCTTTTTTTTGTAATAAAACAAAGCTTGAGACTTTCCAAAATTTTATATAAAAAAAGAGAAAAGATTATTTGAAATGAGGATGGATTGTTGTTCGAACAGAAGAAGTGATTTGGAGATCTTATGAAGTGGGACACATTTTATTAAAATATACTTTCGACCAACCACCAATGACCAATGGCCAAACAAATGCTTGTGGTCCACGTCACTCTCCCCTTCTTTTTCTGACCACCCGACTCTCTTTTTATTCATTTCTAATTATTTGTAAGTTTTGTCTCACGACATTACCTCTCAGCTCTCATAAGCTTTTAAAATACGATAAAAAAATGGAATCTCAAAATTAACATTGGTCACGAGAAAACAAAGAAGATATTAGATTTATTATTATTTGTAGTAACAATCAATAAACGAATGACGAAGCTTCATTTATCTTGAATTCTATGTTCGATTCATCATTCATAGCTAGCAAAGAAAAAGAAAAAGAAAAATATATATTTGATTCATAATTTCTAATAAAATAAAACTATTTTAAAAGTACGTATTCCCTTCTTTCGCTAACTCAAAAGAAAATGGCATGCAAAATTCAAAGATACAAAGTTTCAAAAAAAAAAAATTAAAGATGTTGTTCCGCGATCTGAGGACTTTTAATGAAATATCTTCTCGAATTTTGGGACGTAAAAGTGAGGCTATATTTCATCCTCTTAACTTCCAATTTCGACCAATCGTTAAATCTAATTAGTGTCTAATCATGAATTTCAAATGTTGTGGAGCTAATTTTTCTTCTTCTACTTTTATGGAGCTAATTGTACTGAACGAATCTCTTTACGTTTTAATTTACGAATAAAAAATAGAATAATGTGGCTAACCATGAGACCATCAAATGAAATGAAAACAAAAAAACATTAGCCAGATTCGTCTTTAATGCCAAAAGCCACGAGTAGCCGCAGTTTCTAATGAGCCCAATACATTCATCACTTTCTCCACTCAAGTCGGTGTGAGTCCACTTGATATTTTCTTAAACGTTTTCTTCCGAATACGAAATTAGCTATAAAATTTAGGGAATTTTACCCAATGTGCCATTTTATGTGCAATTTATTTTGAAATCTGCCATAAATCAATTTGGCTTTCGAAATCTGCCACGTTGTGTAATCAATTTCGATTTTGACCAATGATAAAGACGAATTTGCCCTTTGAACAAAGAAAATGAGATTAGATACCCACACTTTCTCTTTTACTCTCATTCACACATTTTATATCTTATCTCCTCGTAAATCTCACAATTCTCTCTCACATTCTCTCTCTTAAATTTGTCTGTTTCTCTGAAACCAAACCAAAACAATAAATCACTATCATTAAAGTCTTTTTTAGTATCTCTTACTTAAATTCCGTTATTAATTTGTGGTATACTCAATATTTTTGTCCACATCATCTATTTTTTTTGTCCACATCATCAATTTTTTTTGTCTACATTATCTATATTTAGTCCACATCAACTATTCTATGTTTTGTCCACTACACCGTCTATACTTATGTTCATCATCTACTACCGTTATTGTCCACACGAAACGTATTCACCGTCGTCTCCGTCAATCATCCACCACTGTCTCCGACTCCATCCACCATTGTCTCCGACTCCATCCACCATCCACCACCATCTCTTTCCACAACCATCATCTATGTCTCATCCATCATCATTTTATCCACAATAATTGTCTCCGTTTTCGTCCACAATGAATGTCATTCTTTCGTCCACAACAATTATCCACTTTGTCCACCGCAATCGTCTATGTTTTCGTCCACAACCACCATCTTCGATTTTGTCCACCACCAGCCACCCCGTCTCCGTTTTGTCCACAACCACCCATCTCTTTCTATATCCACCATAGATTTACAATCCTTGTATCATCTCCAACGTTTTACCATCTATCACCTCCACCATCCACCAGCTTCATCATCATCAAAATAGAGATATATATGTGAGAGAGAGATCTAAGTATCATGAGTGATATAGATGAAAGAAAAAAGGTACATGAAGATGAGAGAAAGAGAGAGATCTAAGCGATGAGTGATGAAGATGAGAGAAAGATAGGTAAGTGAAGATTTCAAAAAGAGAAAAAGAAAACTATGGCGAGAGATGAGAGAGAGAGAAAGAAAGAATTGTGGTTCATTTTGTTTGAGATAAAAGAGAAAGAGATGTAGAGAAGATAAGATATGGACAAAAATGTATTTTCCTTACATACTAGAAGACAAAATATGGCAGATTTAAAAAAAATCAGATTAATGGCAGATTTTGAAACAATTAGAGAAAAAATGGCACATTGGGTAAAATTCCCTAAAATTTAAGCATAAACATGGTGATATTCAGATTAGTAACAGAAAAATCTGATAAACGAAAAAGAAATAGTAAGAGACAACTAAACGTAAATATTTAGAATGACATGCACATCTCTTACAATTAGAGATTAGCTAGATCTTGAATATGTAATTACAGTTAAACATATTTTTGATACATCATTTTAAAATGGAATATCGATTTGACACCAATATTAGACTGTGCAACTTGAAAACGAGAGTGTGATAATAGTTTGGTGAAAACGTCAATAAAGATAAAAGAAATTTGAAAGGTTGGTTAGCAAACAAAGAATTTTTTTTTGAAGGTTTCGACCTAGAACAATTACTCTCAATGATCAAATCTCGATCAATCCAGATTTTGCGATCTAGAAACACCAAAATAATTCAATATAATATTTTATTATTATCATCTCTCTCAATATTCAACCAATAATCTTGCATGCACCTACCTCATATGAAATTTGGAATAATCTTGTTATGACATATGCCAAACCTAGTCGTAAACACATCAGACAATTGAAAAAGTAGTTGAAAAATTGGAGAGAAGACACTCAAACCATCACTGAATAATACTTGCAAAGTCTTAACAAGAGAAGAGAATAGAGAACCTCGCTATTCCAACAAACGTATGTAAGAAAATCATATATGGTCAATAATATTTTTCTTCTAGTTTTGAAAAATTGGTATAACCGTTATATACACCAAGTAACTCTCAAATAAAATTGAACTAGGGTTAACTAAGTAGGATTTTTTTTTTTTAAATGTCATTTTTGAAATGTTACTTTTCAAAAATACCATCATTCAAAGATGTTTTCAAAATTGCCACTAAAATTATATCATTATTCAAAATATCATTTAAGTTTGGGTTAACTATTTTTTTTGTTAGAATTTAGTTTTTAGAGTTTGTTAGAGATCAAAACTTTTTCACAGTTTATAATTTTATGATTTAAAGTTTTAAAAACTTTTAATTAGTATTTTTTTGAAAATGAATAATTCATTGTGACATTTTTGAAATTGAAATCAAAAGTGGTATTTTGAAATTGTCTCATCACAAACCTGTAAACACAAATAAAGCCATAAATCTTGATATACGTGGATATATATAGTCTTCTTTTTTTTTATCAAACCAACTTTTCATTAAAACTTACTTAACTCCAAAAATGGAGGAATTGTTCAAAGAGAAAAGAGCCTCTTTGGCCAAAGCATCAGCCTGAACATTAGCCAAACGAGGAACATAAATAAAACGGATAAAAGAAAAGGATCTTGTGAGACATCTGATGTCGTGAAGAAGGCTTTTCAACTCATTGACGACGGTTCTCGTAGAGAGAAGCGAAACAAGAGATTGAGAGTCGGAGAAGAGATTAACTTCCCGGATCTCTGCGGGAATAGATGCACTAATGGCGGCTTTCAGGGCTAGGGCCTCTGCAACGAGAGCCGAAGAGACGAATCTACGTGTAGTAGGCCCTTGGAACAGAGTGATTCTCCTTTGGTTAGTGAAAATCCAACTCAACCCACTGTTTAAGGAGGCTACGGACCAAGCTGCATCCACAAAGCAGTTAGAGGCGTTGAGGTTTGGACCTTGAGGCAGAGCCCTAGGAGCAAGTTTCCTCGCCACTACCTGGCTTTGTTGAGCCTCTTGCCAACTACGAGCATCCATTAAGATCTTCCTACATACTTCTTGTTATGAGGATGCCTTATTGTAAACAACCCTCATGTTTCTAGTCTTCCATAGCTGCCAAAAAACCCAAGGGTACAACGGCACTATGATTCCAGAAGGAGGTAGATTGAGCATACGTCTAGACCATATTAGTAGGGATGAGAGGGTCATGGTAGGGTCTGGTTGTGGTTTAAAGGAGGATGGGATAAGATCCCATACTTTCATTGCGAACGGACACACAAGAAGAACATGTAGCTCATCCTCCACTTCTCCACAAAAACTGCAGCTCAAGTTACTAGTAATTCCTCTAATAGCCAAGTTGTCACCGATGAAAAGAGCTTTTGCTTTAACCTTCCACATGAACAATTGGACCTTAGGAGCTGTATCAATCTTCCAAATAGTATCCCACCAATTGAAGTTCTCAACTACTGTTGAACTCAAATTAGATTTAACGAAATTATACCCTGTTTTTGAGGAGTATTTCCCTGACTTATCAGGTAACCACACAAGGGAATCATTTGGAGCAAAGGAACTCATAAAAATTTTCTGAATTTGTCCCTCATACTGAGGTAGATAGTGCCTGATTTTGCTTAAATTCCAACTATTCGATGAAGGTATAATCAGATCACTCACTTTCAATTGTAGAGAGTCTTTAGTGGGTGGTCCTATTGGGGCGTGGGGCGCTGACAAATATAGCCATGGAGAATCCCACACACTGATATTTTTGCCATCTCCCACGACCCAACCTAAACCTTTTTTCATTAGGTCTCTTCCCTCCATGATACCTTTCCAGCCATGGGAAGAAGAGGAAGGCAAGGAGCACTCCATGAAAGTTGAGCCAACACAGTATTTGCCAATTAGAACACGGGCTAGCAGTGAGTTTGGTTGCTCAAAAATTCTCCAAGAGAGCTTTGCCAAGAGAGCTACATTAAATAACTCGACGTCACGAAAACCTAACCCACCCGAACCTTTAGGAAGGCAGAGCCTCTCCCAAGAAACCCAGCTTACCTTCCTAGTACCCGGTTTGTCATCCCACCAGAACCTAGTAAGAGCGGACTGGATGCGATTATAAAGGGATTTGGGGATTTTGAAGCAAGTCATGGTATAATTCGGCATCACCGATAAGACCGCTTTGAGAAGCACCTCCTCTCCCGTTGGTGACAGAAACCTTGAAGACCAGTTGATAGCTCGCTGCTGGATTCTATCCACAATCCCTGTAAAGATGTCCTTTTTCTTTCTACCAAAAGTCTCTGGAAGACCAAGATATTTACCAAGCCCCCCTTCCTTTCTAATCCGCAACACTCTTTGAACTCTTCTCTTTGTTCCCTTAGGGACTTTTGAAGAAAATGTTATGGCTGACTTGGTGAGGTTTATTACTTGTCCTGACGCCTCTTCATATTGCTTCAGAATCTTGATAAGAAAGTTACAATTCTTTGACCCGGTACTGGTAAAGAACATAGTATCGTCCGCGAAGAGTAGATGATTAACCGGTGGGCTTCCTCTAGCCACTGTAATACCCGGTAAGGAGCCATCTGCTAGACCTTTAGAGCATAACCCCGACAGTACCTCCAAGCAAAGAATGAAAAGCTAAGGAGAAAGAGGATCGCCTTGTCTCAATCCTCTCGACGGTAATACATTACCCATAGGCTGGCCATTGATAAGGAAGGTGTACGAAACTGTTTCCACACATTCCATGATCCACCCAACTAACTTTTCATGGAAACCAAGATGAAGTAATACCGCTCGTAAGAAACCCCATTCAATACGGACATACGCTTTACTCATATCCGTCTTAACCGCCATATCGCATCTTTTCCTTGCATCGGAGGTTTTAAGAAAGTGTAAGATCTCATGCGTGATAAGTACGTTATCCGAGATAGCCCGGTTTGGGACAAAGGCAGATTGGAAAGGTGATATCAAATTTGGAAGGTGTGGTTGCAGTCTCTTTGTGATGATCTTTGCAATGATTTTGTAGTGCACTGAACAGAGAGCAATCGGTCTATAGTCCGATACCTTTCTAGGGCCCAATTTTTTTGGTATTAGTCTAATGTGGGTCTCATTATGTCTTCTGTGGAGGATCCCTGTTTCAAAAAATTGCTGAACCTCCCTGGACACGTCAGTCCTAATGAACTCCCAAAAAGAATGGTAAAAAGCAGCTGAAAATCCGTCTGGCCCCGGAGCTCTATCCGCATGGATTGAGAAGACCGCTTCACTGATTTCCTGAGCTGAAGGCTGAGTGATTAGGTTATCATTTACCTCTTCAGAGACTCTTGGTTGTAGCACTTCATTTACTAGCTCAAAGTTCCCATTTAAATTTGACGTGGAAAGCTCTTGATAGAACTTAGAGACTAGCTTTGAAATCTGCTCATCTTCGAAGAACTCTTGACCCTCATTATCCTCAAGGACAGAAATAGCATTAAGGGCTCTTCTTTCCCGAGTTGTTGCGTAGAAAAACCCTGTATTCTTATCTCCACATTGCAGCCACTTAGTCCTACTTCTCTGGCTCCAATGTTGTTCCTCATTAATATAAGCCCCCTTCAAACTTTCTGTAATGGAGGAAATGAGTTGCTAGTTTGCTATATCCGTAGACAAAGCTCTTTCCAAGGCAGCTTGAGCTTCTCGAATATGCAATGCATTATTTGTTTTATTCTCCTTTGTCCATTGGATTATAAGGCTCCTGCATTTATCGATTTTTCGCAGCACTGATTCCGGATACTGATTACACCTAGGGTCCTTGATCAGTACCCTTATTTCCTCCTTTGAGCCGAGAGTCCTATCAAATCTAAACATACCTTTCTTCCTTTGATTTTCTTTACCAAAAAGGGTGACCAGAGGTCTATGATCCGATCCCTCAAACCGAAGGTATTTCGTTCTTCCTGTAGTAAACTGTTCAAACCAGGCAACATTAGCTAAAGATCTATCAAGTCTAGCTCTAGCTATATAAGTGCTTCTAGACCCGCGCCAGGAGAGAGAGTTCCCTGTGTGTTTGACATTCAACAGCCCCAATTGCGAAACAAAACTACGAAAGGCGATGAAGGAGCTCTCAATTCTCGGCTCGCCACCACGTTTTTCTTCATTGCTCAGGATCTCATTGAAATCCCCTGTAAGTATCCAAGCCTCTTGTCTCGACGAGAACATAGTCTCCATTAGTTCCCAAAAGGGTGCTCTATTTTCAACCTGAGGAGGACCGTACATAAAGGTGACATAGGCTGAGAATTTCTTATACTTAACCTTCGCATCAATATAGTTGGGAGAAGAACTCAGTACATCAATTTCCACATTGTCTTTCCAAAAGAGAGCTAAACCCCCACCCACACCCAAAGGTGGAACAATGAAATGATTAGAAAAATCTGTATTTTTAAACTCCTTTAGCACTTTTTTCTCCTTATTATTTGTCTCCATTAGGAACAACACATCCGGGAGAGAATGGAGTCTAATCTCCTGGAGTCTTTGAACTGTCGCGGGGTTGCCAATCCCTTGACAGTTCCAGCTCGCCATTACTAAGGAAGAGGGTTCAGTGGACCCCGAAAATCCACCACCCCTCCACCAAGGGAGGGTATTAGAACCATAGCTGGTATCGTAGACGGGTTACCAGGGGCAGAGGGACCTGCAACATCTTCTTGGGCGCATCTATCTCTATCAGTACAACGTTTCTTTCGTGGCGATGCATTACCTCTCAACACATTCCTCTTTTTAATGCTCAAACCCTGTAAAGGGCTGGGGTATGCTTTCTTTTTCCCTTGATTTTTTGGGGGTATATATAGTCTTTCATGATATTTATTCCGTAAAAAAATTACTTCTAAAAGTGATATTTTATTTTTGCCTTCAATAAATATGTAACTAGTTAACATATTTAAACTTTTTTGAATCTTGTTTAATTAATCTCATGTCCAGAGTAATATCCCGAGACATTCTGTATATGCATACATCAAGATGCATTCTTTATTATTCCACGATATACAGAGGCTACTAAGACGTCTCAATTGTTTATTTGCCTTCAATATTTTCTCAGTTTAATTGTAACCTTCATTTTAAGTATTTTCAAATAATTGTTTCTGTCTTAATTTTTTTCTCAAGTTAGCTACTACTATTTGAAGAGTTTATTGAGTTTCTTGTGGATTGATATATCATGGTTTTTGCCGGTTTTCGACTATGATATAAGTCTTTTTATCGAGTCTTTTCATCGTTTTTCGAGTCTTTTTAGAGTCTTTGCAGGTTATTGTACGTGTGGAGCTTAATTGGTGATCATGGAGCATTTTGGAGCATTGTGGAAAGAAGAGAGGAAGTCGCTAGGACGGATTTTAAATTGCCGTCAGATACATGTGTCGATCGACACAATCAATGTGTGTCGGTCGACACACCTTACTATGACAAGGAGAAACGTGATTTTTCCTAATCTGAAGATTTTTTTTTCGCCCCAAAAGTTTCTAGAAGTTATCAAAAAGACCCCATCTCGGTTTTAGAACATTATATATGCTTTTCTTTTAGGTTTTTAGTTTTACATCTGGTTTTCTATTGAACAAAGTGGAGAGAGATTTTCGAGAGCTTTAGGGAGAGAAGTTGCTTCATACTTATGAGATTTCTTCGAACCCTCTGTATCACTTTCTTATTCTCTTTTATATGCAGTATTATTCAACCATGTTTTCTTTTGCATCCATGTCTGAATAGTTCTCTTGTTAGGTTTAGGGTTATTCGAAAGTATCGAAGATGAATTGTTAGATTCAAATCACTTATTAGGATTATCATATTAGTTCTTCATCTAGATTGCTTTAACTCTGATTTATGATACGCGACCCTAAATTAGATATCCTAGGTTGATAAATTGACACGGAAATGTAATTGATTAACTTCAACTAGATCTTAGATGAGCAAAATTTTCTGTTCGCAAAGGAATTTGATTTAGGGATTTTATGAACAAACTGGAACTTAGACTTAATGCTTGTTTAAATTGATTGAATTCAGCAAAGGAATTTGGCTTTCTAGAGTTTAAGCATAGTTAGTTTTCGCAACAGAAGTTGATTAATTATACCTTAGTGTTTCCAGTTCGAGAACGGTTCTTAATTAAATTCTAGCATCTTTTAATCTATAATTCTGATTCATCATGAGAATTTCCTGAAAACCTAGCTTTTTGGTTTAATTGAATTTTAAGAAATCAACAATCTTTCTCTGTTTCGAATTGTTTTTGTATTTACAATACATCATTAGCTTAGCTTAATTCGAAGTCATAAACTTTATTGCATGAATTGATTCCCAGTGATTCGACCCCTACTACAAGTCCTTTTAATTTGAGAGAGCAACTCTGGATTAAATTTGAGCATATCATGGATCAGTATCACTATTCTAACAATTGTTATTGACGTATTGTTACTAATCAAGCTTATGTTAATTCTTAAGACTTGGTCTACATTTTGTCGTTTATGAACATGCAAATTTAGGGTTTTGTGTGATCCTTCTTCGAGTAAAAGGAGAGGAGGACTCAAGAGCCATCTTGACCCTTCAAAACTTTTATTGGCCGTATATCTATTTACACTTCAGATATTCTTTTATGAAAGCCAAAAAACAAAAGAGTGAGATAAAAAAATAAAGTACTCACGTCGTTTATCTTTATCAATTCTTCTAGTATCTGATTGTTCAAGTTTTATAAGTAGTATTGATTGATTATAAGTTAAAACGTCACTAACCTCATCTATTGCGAATGATATATCTTTTCGTGAAGAGTTTGATGGAGAAGTTGCTTCATACTTATGAGATTTCTTCGAACCCTCTGTATCACTTTCCTATTCTCTTTTATATGCAGTATTATTCAGCCATGTTTTCTTTTGCATCCATGTCTGAATAGTTCTCTTGTTAGGTTTAGGGTTATTCGAAAGTATCGAAGATGAATTGTTAGATTCAAATCACTTGTTAGGATTATCATATTAGTTCTTCATCTAGATTGCTTTAACTCTGATTTATGATACGCGACCCTAAATTAGATATCCTAGGTTGATAAATTGACACGGAAGTGTAATTGATTAACTTCAACTAGATCTTAGATGAGCAAAATTTTCTGTTCGCAAAGGAATTTGGTTTAGGGATTTTATGAACAAATTGGAACTTAGACTTAATGCTTGTTTAAATTGATTGAATTCAGCAAAGGAATTTGGCTTTCTAGAGTTTAAGCATAGTTAGTTTTCGCAACAGAAGTTGATTAATTATACCTTAGTGTTTCCAGTTCGAGAACGGTTCTTAATTAAATTCTAGCATCTTTTAATCTATAATTCTGATTCATCATGAGAATTTCCTGAAAACCTAGCTTTTTGGTTTAATTGAATTTTAAGAAATCAACAATCTTTCTCTGTTTCGAATTGTTTTTGTATTTACAATACATCATTAGCTTAGCTTAATTCGAAGTCATAAACTTTATTGCATGAATTGATTCCCAGTGATTCGACCCCTACTACAAGTCCTTTTAATTTGAGAGAGCAACTCTGGATTAAATTTGAGCATATCATGGATCAGTATCACTATTCTAACAATTGTTATTGACGTATTGTTACTAATCAAGCTTATGTTAATTCTTAAGACTTGGTCTACATTTTGTCGTTTATGAACATGCAAATTTAGGGTTTTGTGTGATCCTTCTTCGAGTAAAAGGAGAGGAGGACTCAAGAGCCATCTTGACCCTTCAAAACTTTTATTGGCCGTATATCTATTTACACTTCAGATATTCTTTTATGAAAGCCAAAAAACAAAAGAGTGAGATAAAAAAATAAAGTACTCACGTCGTTTATCTTTATCAATTCTTCTAGTATCTGATTGTTCAAGTTTTATAAGTAGTATTGATTGATTATAAGTTAAAACGTCACTAACCTAATCTATTGCGAATGATATATCTTTTCGTGAAGAGTTTGATGGAGAAGTTGCTTCATACTTATGAGATTTCTTCGAACCCTCTGTATCACTTTCCTATTCTCTTTTATATGCAGTATTATTCAGCCATGTTTTCTTTTGCATCCATGTCTGAATAGTTCTCTTGTTAGGTTTAGGGTTATTCGAAAGTATCGAAGATGAATTGTTAGATTCAAATCACTTGTTAGGATTATCATATTAGTTCTTCATCTAGATTGCTTTAACTCTGATTTATGATACGCGACCCTAAATTAGATATCCTAGGTTGATAAATTGACACGGAAGTGTAATTGATTAACTTCAACTAGATCTTAGATGAGCAAAATTTTCTGTTCGCAAAGGAATTTGGTTTAGGGATTTTATGAACAAATTGGAACTTAGACTTAATGCTTGTTTAAATTGATTGAATTCAGCAAAGGAATTTGGCTTTCTAGAGTTTAAGCATAGTTAGTTTTCGCAACAGAAGTTGATTAATTATACCTTAGTGTTTCCAGTTCGAGAACGGTTCTTAATTAAATTCTAGCATCTTTTAATCTATAATTCTGATTCATCATGAGAATTTCCTGAAAACCTAGCTTTTTGGTTTAATTGAATTTTAAGAAATCAACAATCTTTCTCTGTTTCGAATTGTTTTTGTATTTACAATACATCATTAGCTTAGCTTAATTCGAAGTCATAAACTTTATTGCATGAATTGATTCCCAGTGATTCGACCCCTACTACAAGTCCTTTTAATTTGAGAGAGCAACTCTGGATTAAATTTGAGCATATCATGGATCAGTATCACTATTCTAACAATTGTTATTGACGTATTGTTACTAATCAAGCTTATGTTAATTCTTAAGACTTGGTCTACATTTTGTCGTTTATGAACATGCAAATTTAGGGTTTTGTGTGATCCTTCTTCGAGTAAAAGGAGGGGAGGACTCAAGAGCCATCTTGACCCTTCAAAACTTTTATTGGCCGTATATCTATTTACACTTCAGATATTCTTTTATGAAAGCCAAAAAACAAAAGAGTGAGATAAAAAAATAAAGTACTCACGTCGTTTATCTTTATCAATTCTTCTAGTATCTGATTGTTCAAGTTTTATAAGTAGTATTGATTGATTATAAGTTAAAACGTCACTAACCTCATCTATTGCGAATGATATATCTTTTCGTGAAGAGTTTGATGGAGAAGTTGCTTCATACTTATGAGATTTCTTCGAACCCTCTGTATCACTTTCCTATTCTCTTTTATATGCAGTATTATTCAGCCATGTTTTCTTTTGCATCCATGTCTGAATAGTTCTCTTGTTAGGTTTAGGGTTATTCGAAAGTATCGAAGATGAATTGTTAGATTCAAATCACTTGTTAGGATTATCATATTAGTTCTTCATCTAGATTGCTTTAACTCTGATTTATGATACGCGACCCTAAATTAGATATCCTAGGTTGATAAATTGACACGGAAGTGTAATTGATTAACTTCAACTAGATCTTAGATGAGCAAAATTTTCTGTTCGCAAAGGAATTTGGTTTAGGGATTTTATGAACAAATTGGAACTTAGACTTAATGCTTGTTTAAATTGATTGAATTCAGCAAAGGAATTTGGCTTTCTAGAGTTTAAGCATAGTTAGTTTTCGCAACAGAAGTTGATTAATTATACCTTAGTGTTTCCAGTTCGAGAACGGTTCTTAATTAAATTCTAGCATCTTTTAATCTATAATTCTGATTCATCATGAGAATTTCCTGAAAACCTAGCTTTTTGGTTTAATTGAATTTTAAGAAATCAACAATCTTTCTCTGTTTCGAATTGTTTTTGTATTTACAATACATCATTAGCTTAGCTTAATTCGAAGTCATAAACTTTATTGCATGAATTGATTCCCAGTGATTCGACCCCTACTACAAGTCCTTTTAATTTGAGAGAGCAACTCTGGATTAAATTTGAGCATATCATGGATCAGTATCACTATTCTAACAATTGTTATTGACGTATTGTTACTAATCAAGCTTATGTTAATTCTTAAGACTTGGTCTACATTTTGTCGTTTATGAACATGCAAATTTAGGGTTTTGTGTGATCCTTCTTCGAGTAAAAGGAGGGGAGGACTCAAGAGCCATCTTGACCCTTCAAAACTTTTATTGGCCGTATATCTATTTACACTTCAGATATTCTTTTATGAAAGCCAAAAAACAAAAGAGTGAGATAAAAAAATAAAGTACTCACGTCGTTTATCTTTATCAATTCTTCTAGTATCTGATTGTTCAAGTTTTATAAGTAGTATTGATTGATTATAAGTTAAAACGTCACTAACCTCATCTATTGCGAATGATATATCTTTTCGTGAAGAGTTTGATGGAGAAGTTGCTTCATACTTATGAGATTTCTTCGAACCCTCTGTATCACTTTCCTATTCTCTTTTATATGCAGTATTATTCAGCCATGTTTTCTTTTGCATCCATGTCTGAATAGTTCTCTTGTTAGGTTTAGGGTTATTCGAAAGTATCGAAGATGAATTGTTAGATTCAAATCACTTGTTAGGATTATCATATTAGTTCTTCATCTAGATTGCTTTAACTCTGATTTATGATACGCGACCCTAAATTAGATATCCTAGGTTGATAAATTGACACGGAAGTGTAATTGATTAACTTCAACTAGATCTTAGATGAGCAAAATTTTCTGTTCGCAAAGGAATTTGGTTTAGGGATTTTATGAACAAATTGGAACTTAGACTTAATGCTTGTTTAAATTGATTGAATTCAGCAAAGGAATTTGGCTTTCTAGAGTTTAAGCATAGTTAGTTTTCGCAACAGAAGTTGATTAATTATACCTTAGTGTTTCCAGTTCGAGAACGGTTCTTAATTAAATTCTAGCATCTTTTAATCTATAATTCTGATTCATCATGAGAATTTCCTGAAAACCTAGCTTTTTGGTTTAATTGAATTTTAAGAAATCAACAATCTTTCTCTGTTTCGAATTGTTTTTGTATTTACAATACATCATTAGCTTAGCTTAATTCGAAGTCATAAACTTTATTGCATGAATTGATTCCCAGTGATTCGACCCCTACTACAAGTCCTTTTAATTTGAGAGAGCAACTCTGGATTAAATTTGAGCATATCATGGATCAGTATCACTATTCTAACAATTGTTATTGACGTATTGTTACTAATCAAGCTTATGTTAATTCTTAAGACTTGGTCTACATTTTGTCGTTTATGAACATGCAAATTTAGGGTTTTGTGTGATCCTTCTTCGAGTAAAAGGAGAGGAGGACTCAAGAGCCATCTTGACCCTTCAAAACTTTTATTGGCCGTATATCTATTTACACTTCAGATATTCTTTTATGAAAGCCAAAAAACAAAAGAGTGAGATAAAAAAATAAAGTACTCACGTCGTTTATCTTTATCAATTCTTCTAGTATCTGATTGTTCAAGTTTTATAAGTAGTATTGATTGATTATAAGTTAAAACGTCACTAACCTCATCTATTGCGAATGATATATCTTTTCGTGAAGAGTTTGATGGAGAAGTTGCTTCATACTTATGAGATTTCTTCGAACCCTCTGTATCACTTTCCTATTCTCTTTTATATGCAGTATTATTCAGCCATGTTTTCTTTTGCATCCATGTCTGAATAGTTCTCTTGTTAGGTTTAGGGTTATTCGAAAGTATCGAAGATGAATTGTTAGATTCAAATCACTTGTTAGGATTATCATATTAGTTCTTCATCTAGATTGCTTTAACTCTGATTTATGATACGCGACCCTAAATTAGATATCCTAGGTTGATAAATTGACACGGAAGTGTAATTGATTAACTTCAACTAGATCTTAGATGAGCAAAATTTTCTGTTCGCAAAGGAATTTGGTTTAGGGATTTTATGAACAAATTGGAACTTAGACTTAATGCTTGTTTAAATTGATTGAATTCAGCAAAGGAATTTGGCTTTCTAGAGTTTAAGCATAGTTAGTTTTCGCAACAGAAGTTGATTAATTATACCTTAGTGTTTCCAGTTCGAGAACGGTTCTTAATTAAATTCTAGCATCTTTTAATCTATAATTCTGATTCATCATGAGAATTTCCTGAAAACCTAGCTTTTTGGTTTAATTGAATTTTAAGAAATCAACAATCTTTCTCTGTTTCGAATTGTTTTTGTATTTACAATACATCATTAGCTTAGCTTAATTCGAAGTCATAAACTTTATTGCATGAATTGATTCCCAGTGATTCGACCCCTACTACAAGTCCTTTTAATTTGAGAGAGCAACTCTGGATTAAATTTGAGCATATCATGGATCAGTATCACTATTCTAACAATTGTTATTGACGTATTGTTACTAATCAAGCTTATGTTAATTCTTAAGACTTGGTCTACATTTTGTCGTTTATGAACATGCAAATTTAGGGTTTTGTGTGATCCTTCTTCGAGTAAAAGGAGAGGAGGACTCAAGAGCCATCTTGACCCTTCAAAACTTTTATTGGCCGTATATCTATTTACACTTCAGATATTCTTTTATGAAAGCCAAAAAACAAAAGAGTGAGATAAAAAAATAAAGTACTCACGTCGTTTATCTTTATCAATTCTTCTAGTATCTGATTGTTCAAGTTTTATAAGTAGTATTGATTGATTATAAGTTAAAACGTCACTAACCTCATCTATTGCGAATGATATATCTTTTCGTGAAGAGTTTGATGGAGCGATTTTAACCAAACTCTTCAACCTTCTGAACATTCCCTCCGAGAAAAGTTTGATGAAGTGAGTGCTGGAAACAGAGATATGCAACATTGTCTCAATAGTTCGGGTCTGTTTGACCTTCCTTTTACAAGACCTATTTTCACATGGTGGAATCATTGCAAGTCTGCTCCGATATCTGAGAAGCTTGACAGAATATTGGGTAATGAAAAATGGTTAAAGTCCTTCCCAGAGACTCAGATAAGTTTTGAAGAACCTCTATTCTCTGATCATGTTTTCTGTTGCATCAGAATCCCTGATCCTTTACCTAAGCCTAATAGACCATTCAAGTTTAATCTTCACCTTCTTCAACATCCGGACTTCGAAGCCATTGTGTTAGAAGCTTGGAATGGTTTCTTTGTGACAGGTTCTCCTATGCAACAAGTGAGTAGAAAGCTCAAGCTACTCAAGAGAGTCCTGAAGGAGTTAGACCATTTTGCCTATTCAGGTATTCAGAAAAGGACAAGTGTAGCTCTTGATGCTCTAAAGATTTCGCAGAACATCATGCTTTGTGTTCCAACACCTGCAGAGGTTGAGATTGAGATGCTAGCCTTGAATAAATGGAAGGAACTAACTAAAGTTGAGGAGACTTTTCTGAGGCAAAAATCCAGGATCAAATGGCTTAAGCTAGGAGATCATAACACTGGTTTTTTCCACAGATGGGCAGTGGCAAGAAGAGCTAGAAACAGACTCTGCGGAATAAAACTCTCAAATGGTTCTATGAGCTCTGACTTGGATCAAATTAAGAGTGCCTGTGTGGATTTTTATACTGATCTTCTGGGTCTTACAGTCGTCAGGAAGCCTTCTCTTGTGGTAGAAATTGCTTCAGTTCATCCTTTCAGATGCAGCGATGTACAGAGGTTAAACTTAGAGAGACAATTTACTCTAGAGGAGATTAAAAGAGAGTTATTTGCCCTTCCATCAGACAAAGCCCCTGGTCCCGATGGCTACACTGGTGAGTTCTTCAAACATTGTTGGGACATAATTGGAACCTAAGTTGCAGAGGTTGTACAAAAGTTCTTTGTATTAGGGAAAATGGAGCCTCAGGAGAACTCCACAATCATTGCCATGGTCCCTAAGATGGTAATGTTGGTGTAACGCAGACAAACAGACACTGAGTTACGTAGAGGAAAGGAAAGAACAGAGATAAAGAACATAGAAGAACTTTTCTGAATGATACTTTTATAAATCTCTGATGAACAGATTGTAATAGATCTGATAAATAAAACTGAAGCAAACTACAAGCTTATATAAGAAAATAAAACGTAACTGCTACCCCATTAAACCTATGATTATCATGACTAATAAATATGAAAATTCAAACACCCAAATTAAACTCAGATTCTTGTAACTCCCAACCGTTACTTTGACCCATTGATTCTCATTAACTCCCTTTGATTCCCATTGATTCCTTGTTTGACTCAGACTTCAACATTCCCATTAATGTCTTGTTTGAATCACTCTTCAACACTCTCCCTTGATTCAAATTTCCACACTCCAAGCTTGCTTCTGAAGTAGTCAAACTTTTTATTCGACAATACATTTGATAGAACATCTGCATTCTGCTCGTTTGTGCTGCAATGCTCCAAAGCAACTGAACCTTCATTAACCAAGTCTTTTGCATACCTTTTGGGTAAGTCTGTCACATACTTCTGCTTAAACACGAAGATTTCATCTTCTGCTTGCTTTACCTCAAGACCAAGAAAGAAATGCAGCAAACCCAAGTCTGACATTTCAAACTTCTTCATCATGCTCTCCTTGAAATCAGCAACAAGTGTAGCACTAGAACCCATGTAAATCATATCATCTACGTATAAGCACACAATAAGTATATCACATTTACCTTGCTTCTTTACGTAGAGAGTAGGCTCACTCTTGCTTCTCTCAAAACCAGATTCTGCAAAGAACGAATCAATCTTGTTGTACCACGTTCTTGGTGCTTGTTTCAGCCCATACAACGCCTTACACAACTTGTAAACGAACCCTTCTTTGCCTTGAACCACAAATCCTTCAGGTTGATCACCATTAACCTCTTCAAGTAGTTCACCATTCAAGAACGCTGTCTTGACATCAAATTAATATATCGGCCAACTCATATAAGCGCCTAACGCAAGTAGAGTTCTAACTGTATCAAACCTTGCCACCGGAGAGAATGTTTCTTCATAATCCACTCCATACTCTTGAGAGTAACCCTTGACAACCAACCTTGCCTTATACTTCCGAATTCTTCCATCAGCATGATACTTTGTTCTAAACACCCAATTCACACCAATTGAGTGTTTCCCTCCAGGTAGCTTAACCAGCTCCCAAGTCTGATTCTTCTCTATGGATGTCATATCTTCATCCATTGCCTTACGCCAGTATTCTTTCACTGCTGCCTCATTGAAAGAACCAGGATCAGAAGTAAAAAATCCCATATGTACAACATAAATCTCCTCCAGAGATATGTACTTTTGAGGTCTGCCTCTTTCACTGCTGTCTGACCCACTGCTACTGCCTGAATTTGGTGAATTAGGCAGTGAATTTGCTGGTGTGTTAGCTTTTGAAACAGCTGGACTTTGAATCACCTCCTGGTGATCATTGTTGTCCACTAAAACTGCTACAAGCTGACCATCATCTCCTTCACGCCAGCTCCATGCAACTTCCTAAAAAAAGGTGACGTTTCTGCTTTCAAGAATCGTTCCACTCACAGGATTATATCATCTATATCCTTTAGATTGTAAAGAATATCCAAGAAAGATACATTTCTCAGACTTATCATCCAACTTCTTCCTCTTGTGAGCGTCAATCAGAGAATAAGCCACACATCCAAAAACTCTTAAGTGACTTACCCCAGGCTTTCCGCCACACTACGCTTCATATGACGTTCTATTTAACATCGCCTTTGTAGGTGAAATGTTCAGCAGATACACTGCTGTCCTCACGCTCTCTGCCCAAAACTTATTTGGCAGATTCTTCTGCTTCAACATGCTTCTAGCCATCTCGACCACAGTTCTGTTCTTTCGCTCAGCTACACCATTCTGCTCAGGTGTATAAGGTGTTGTAAGCTCACGATGTATACCTTCATCTTCACAGAATTTGTTGAACTTTGTAGATGTAAACTCTCTACCTCTATCAGTGGCTGTCAATGGTGAGTTATGTGGCTACTTGAAAGGCTCTAGTGGAATAAAAAAAGGGGATCCCTTATCCCCTCCTTTATTTGTGATATGAATGAATGTCTTCTCTCGGCTACTTGACATAAGGTTCTCTTCTGGTCTTATAGAAGCTCACCCTAAAGCCTCAAACCCAAGACTATCTCACTTGGTTTTCGCAGATGACATGATGGTGTTCTTTGATGGTACTATGGCCTCATTGCAAGCTATTGTCAACCTGCTAAGCTACTTCTCCACCATTTCTGGTCTCACCGTGAACACAAGCAAGACTTCTATGTTCCTTGTTGGTACTTCTATGGCTGAAAGACGCACTCTATGATACAAATTCGGCTTCAACCTGGGTACTCTGCCTATGAGATACCTAGGGTTGCCTCTTCTACCTAGGAGATTGTCCAAGTTAGATTGTGCTCCTCTGATAGAAAAGGTAAAAGCCCAACTTCACTCATGGAACTCTAGGCACCTATCGTTTGTTGGGCGTACAGAACTGATCTCCTCTGTAATTCAAAGTATTATGGCTTACTGGTGTGCTGCTTTTGTGCTCCCTAAAAGATATCTAAAGGAAATAAATAAGTTGTGTAGGAAGTTCCTCTAGAGTGGTGATCTAGCCTCTCCCTCCGCAAAAGCAAAAGTTAAATGGTCCCAGGTATACTCCCCAAAAGCTTCAGGTGGACTGGGCTTAAGAGACTTAGGTTCCTGGAACAAGGTCTTTGCCCTTAACCTGATTTGGCTTCTATCCTCCTCATCAGAATCTGTTTGGGTAGCCTGGTGCAAGCAGTATATGTTGAGGGGTAGATCCTTCTGGAGTTTGAATGACAAGAGTGGAGGTTCTTCTTCATGGACTCAGCTTTTGAAACTCAGGCCTCTGGCTAAAGCTTTATCTCCTGCAAAGTTGGAAATGGTAAGGACTGCTCCTTTTGGTTTGACAATTGGACTCCATTTGGGGAGTTACTTACCTTTATTGGGCATGATGGACCTAGAATCTATGGAATCCCTATCGATTCTTAGGTCTCTTATGCTGCTTTAGCTCAGGGGTGGAATTTCAGAGGAGCTCGTAGTGAAAATGCAGCTTCTTTGCTCTGCCATATTACAACAGTCCAATTAGAGGTGGATTCTCGAGACCATTACAAGTGGAAAGATGGTTTTGGTCCCCAAAAGGACAAGTTCAAATTTTCCATGGCTAAACAACAAACATCGGCTACCTTCACAGAAGTCGAGTGGCACAAAGAGGTATGGTTCCCCGGACACATCCCTAAACATGCTTTCATTCTCTGGCTTGCTTGTTTAGATAAACTCTCTACGAAATCTAGGCTTGCAAACTGGGGAGTTTTAGACAATTCAATGTGTTTGCGATGTGACATCTATAATGAAACAAGGGAGCATTTGTTTCTCAATTGTCCCTATAGCCAAGATGTATAGCGTCTAGCCTTCAAGAGGTTTAACGCTCCTTTTATGGGCTTTGGAACTTGGAATGTTTTCCGAAGATGTTAAGAAGAGCATATCCGCTAGCCACTGAAAACAACATGAGACTCCTCATGGCTCAAGTTGTTATCTACTCCATATGGATGCAGAGAAATGACCGCGCGTTCTCTAATTCTCAAGTGCCAGCAGAGACTCTATTTAAGAAGATAAACCGAGGGATCTGTGATGCTTGTTTGCCTCTCAAGGATAGACCAAGCTTCAAGGTCTGCTTTTCTTTATGGTTCAGAGGAGCCTGATCCTCTTTGTAAAAGTTTTTATTCTCTTTTCTTTTATGGTTTATGACCGAATGACTTTTTTTTTTCTTTGTAACCCTTCTAGTAAAAGTAATACGACCAGAAATTTTAGAAAAAAAAAATACTCCTTCCGTTCTCTATTGTTTGATGTTTTAGACAAAAAAAATTGTTTTATTTTGATTGATGTTTTCAATTTTCTATGTAAAATTGATTGTGATTTTGTTGTTTTTTACTGTTTGAATTCTGCAAATTGATTTTTTATTGGTGGAATTGTTTTGGAATTGATAATAAAACATATTTTGTTTGAAAAAATAAAAAATAAATAATTTTTTAATTGGTGTGTAGAAACCTTAAACATTAAACCATAAAAAACGGAGGGAGTACATCTTTTCGTGAAGGGTACTTTTGTAAATTACACAACAAGACTTTGGAGGAGCTTGGATCAGTGAAGATTTGGGAGAGATCGAGACAAAGACGCGAAGTGGATGCGACACGTGACTTTCACGTGACTGGTTCCCTCATCGCTGGAACATATTATCCACTCTGACCTTTTGGGCCCTACAACAGTTTTTGACCTTTGACTAATATATTTAGACAACAATATACTGTATATAGAAATTTGAGTTTGAGAATGTATACTTCGTGAAAAATAAAGGTATATGTTTCGATATATAGGCAATTTTGTTATGTTTTGTGTGTTATTTCATTTTGCTGAACTAACGTTACAAACTTACTAATCACTAATTAATTAACCACTAATATAATTTGTCAACTGTCAGTATGATTAATCATCACAATAAATAAATAATACTCCTCCGTTTTATATTAGTTGTCATTCTACACTTTTTCTTTTGTATCAAATTAGTTGTCGTTTTACATTTTCAATGCAAATTTATGATTGATGATCCATTTTTATCCATACTTTTTTAGCTTATTAATTATATATATCAAATGAAAACACATTAATTAGGGATAAAACATAATTTTTAAATGTTTTCTTAATTGACGTAAAATCACATAGAACGAAAACTAAAATGAAACGGAGGGAGTAGTGTTTAAGGCAATGGTAAATATGATTTCTGTGTGAAAACAAAAATCAAGGTTGAGATTGCAGTTCAAAATTCTTATGGACAAACTATTAATCAATTGAATTTTTCTACATCCAAACTGGTTAATGTGTAATAAACATAGATGGAACATTGTCTAAAAATGGAAATCATCGTGGCATTGAATGTATACTTGCGAGATCCAACAACAAATGTCAAATGGTGTAGGAGCTATATGTCATATCATAACCTTTGATAGGAGATTTTACTTCCAAATGTTGAGTCTTATCAGCTGTAACGGTTAACTATGTAATCTTTCAAGATCAATGAAAATAAATTCTCTTTTATTATTAAAGATCCGAAATTACAAAGCTAAGGGGATATTAAGGAGTCTCGCACTCTCCTATACTCCACAATGATCCAATTACAAGATAATATTCAATTGCTAACAACATATATGTACACCATAATCCATAATCCTATCACATTTATTGAATGATACTCCCCCCGTTGCAAATTAGTTCTCATTCTAGGTATTTTCACACAAATTAAGAAAACAATTAAATTTTCTGTTTTACCCCTAATTAATACACTATTTTGTTTGATATAAGTAATTATTAAGCTGAAAATTAAGTGTAAAAGAACACTACAAGAAAAAATGTGTATTGTTACAAAAAAATTCGTCACAATACAAAGAATTACGTAGCAATAAAAATATTGTGACAACTTTATGACATTTTGTAAACATTTACAATAACTTCGTTGCAAATGTTTAGGAGTAACAAAAATGTTACAACAATTGTGACGAAGTTATTTAGTATATATTATCTCACAAACTCTAACGAAGTATACTAGTGATAAAATTGTCATAACTAAGGACTAAAAAAATTGTCACAACAATTGTTGTAATTTGTGACTTTTGTATCGTCTCAATTCCATCTTTAATTTCTACGAAAATATAGTCTCAAAGCGTTACAAAAAAAACGTTGCAAATCCATCTCACTTACTAACTAAAACAAAGTCTTAAAACAGTCTTATCTAATGACGGTAATAACGTTTGTTTTTCCCATTACAAATGGTTACTAAAATATCGTGACCTATTAGTCTTAATTTGCTACTATCTCCTATATCAATTTCGTCATGTTTTATTATTGAAACTCCATAAAAAATTTGTCTAAATTAGTTAGTATTTTAGCGTCTTCAACAAAGCCACTATTCTTTACAATTTTTGGACCCAATGATGTGTTCTTACTTTTTAAGAAAATAAATTAATCTAGTCCCTATAATCTAGTATTCATGAATACGGGATAGAAAATGTCAAATTACTTTAATTTATATTTTATTTGTTTTTGGCTTGAGAGCAATCAATCTAAACAACAAAATATCTTGTTATTATCAAGATTAAATATTACATGATTAAACTAAAAAATCTTGTTGCTACTCCTCAAGTTTTGATGTTTCATCATATTCATTTTCACCATGCTTTTTTTTCCAATGAAACTCCTCGCGGGGGCATCTCTGCAGATCAAAATTTAACGAAGAAAGCATGAATATTGATCAAATTCCCTGAGTGAGAGTTTTATACATGATGATGTGGACTTGTGTATATACATATGAAAAAGAACTCATTTTAGAAGCAAAAGAAAAATGAGTTTTTACTTGTTACCTTTTGTTCACTTCCCTTCTGATTTATCATCCTTCCACTGATTTCCACGAAAATAATAGAGTACTCTTCAACTGCAATATTTGGGATGAGATAAGAAGGTTGTAACAACTCTATGAATCTGAATCCTCAGTTTCTCATCAACATGATCGACAAGTTGAATTGCTTGGCGTCGTTTAGATCGTGAAAAGAAAAATAGGAGTTCAGATAGGAGAATAAAAAGCAAAACTCTGAAGATGAAAGCATAGAAGAATAGTTCAGTAAAAACAAAATTATAAAAAAGACAAGAGATTATAAGGAAAGAAACGGGCAGCGGTTGTTTTCTTCGTCGAAATTATAGGGTGGTGGTTATTTTTACATTATTTATAAATTATTAAAGCTTTTAAAACAAAAGATATTAAAATGTATAAAATAAAAGATATTAAAGATATCTTTTAAAACAGTTATAGGGAGATAATTTCGACGAAGATAATTTCGACGAAAGATAAAACAATTATAGATATTAAAAGATATCTTTTAAAACAAAAGATAATTTCGACGAAGAAAACAATTATAGGGAGTATTATATTAAATAAATTATTATATTAAAATGTATAAATAATTACACTAAGAGAGTTTCAAACTTGAGCCTATTAAATCCCTTAATTCATACTACTAGACGTCACAACTTTGTTTTTGTAAATTTACCCAAATTTAAATTATGATATTAACGGTCCCAAGCCAATACTTGATTGGGTTGGCATCAAGGCGGGGCTCTGGGTGTGAACACATGCCAAAACAAGAAGCGAGATAAAGAAGGAGAGAGAGTTAAGTAAATGACATAAAATTTGCATCTATAGACAAACACTCAAAATGAAATAAGAAAGAGTCAAAATGCAGAACTTTTGATTAGGAAGAAGAGAACGGCTAAAACCAAAAAATGAAGAAAAAGGCAAAACTATGGACATAGTTGAGTTTCTTTTTGTTGTGTAGTAAAAAGAATTTTAGGAATGACTGTATGATTTTAATTCAAAAATTAGAAAAATACGTATGATAGCAGTTTTGATTAGAAAGGTGTATAGTCTAATAAGCTAATGAAACATATATATATATAAAAACGTGAAATAATAATCAAGTCAATATTATGTATATAACATGCAATGTATTTTTTGTTATTAATTTTGTTTGTCGCAAAAATGTCAAAAATTTGGACGTAATTTAAGTAGCCATTCTATATAAAAGTACGAAAAGATAAAACGTCAATACATTAGTCTTAAATTGCAACAAAAGTACTACACTTTTTGTTATAATTTATAACAATAATTTTTTTGTCAATGATTAGTATTATATAGTTACTGATTCTTAATAACAATCTCGTCATAAACCGATGCTTGCAAGCTTGTCACTAATTCGTTAAAAATAGTGACAACACATATTGTATTAATACAGTCATAGTTGTCACGATTGTTATTTTTATCACAATTTAGTAATTAATTACTACAAATATTGGCTACGGTTTTTTCCATCACATTATTGAGACGATACAACTATGAATTTGAGACATAACATATTTAGTAATAAAACAATATCTAAAACATCACAAATTTGTGACGAAAAATATTAGTCTCAAAATTTTGTCACAATAGCCCCTTTTCTTTGTAGTGGAAAGAAAAATGGTGATTAATTTGCATTGAAAATACACAATGACAAGTAATATGAAACAAAAAATTATTGTTAGAATGACAACCAATATGCAACAGAGGGAGTAATGGTTTTAGCATAGTTATCATCTGACATTTACAAGATTTGAAATATGTGATGAAATAAAATTTTAGTTACCAACAGGTTTTGTGAGTTTTATTTGTTTGTTTAATTCACTTTTCCCATGTGAAAGCTTAAATTTATGCATGTGTGCTCGAATGTTGATATAAATTTGTCTTAGAGTAACTTGATATTTTTAGGTCGTATGAGAGCATAACTTTTTTAACTAAAAATATTGAGATTTGTTCTTATTTTATCCTAATACAAAATTATTAATGTTTTTTAAAAAATGTGATAGCTTGCATATTGTGTTTTTAATATTTGTTTATTGTTATTTTGTTATCATACATAAATAATGGTATAAAAAACTAAATTTAGTTATGAAAATGATTCAAAAGATGATTTTAAATTTAAATGTACACCCTTTATTGAGTGTGACAAAAAAGAAGAAGTAATCAACCATAATAACATATTTATTATCACTAAAATTTGAATAAATTTAGTAATCAACCAAAATATTTGTGTGATGTTTTTTGCTCTCAAAGATTTCTATGGATATGGATATTCTTTCCATAATTTATGTAAATTATAGTTAAGCTATTTAACAACACAATTTGATAAATTCAAATGTTTAAGTTAAGTTTAAATTATGATATCATGGCTAGAATTTGATCATGATGGGTAAAAGCTGGGACGAGACATGTATATATGGGACATGACGAGATACGAGTAAGAGTTGGAACAAGACTGGTAAAGGTTGGGACGAGATGCATATAAAGGATGGAACATGATTAATAAGGGCTGAGAAGAGACGCATGAAATGGCTAGGATGGTAAGTGTATTTGTTAATTTAAATAAGTAATTGACTTTCTAAAGAATGTAAATGCTTAACTTACCATTTTTGTATTTTGATTTAGGTTATGATGTTAGGTTGGGATGGTGTTGGGCATAGATTTGGAGGCCCAAATCTACCTTTTGGGACAAGGCCCATCAGAAGTTTAAGGCCCAAAATTTATTAGCTAAACCAAAGTGCTTTTTCTTGTCTAGTTACTTTATATAAACTATAGTTGCTTTAAACTTTAGGAATGTAACTATAAATAGTTGTCACATTACTTGATGTGACAACTCGTGATATAATACTCAGAGCAGAGCAATACGACCGCGTTGTGTCCTCTAGACGACCGTTATCTTTTCATACGACCATCATCTTTCTATACGATCGCCTCTTTTTGGATACGATCGTCTCGCTTAATACGAATACCTTATATTCCTACGATCGCGTTTACTTTCATTAAACAGACATCTCGGCCTCTCACAATATACGAACATACTTTCCCGATCTTGAGATCAACAGATGGGTAAAGGCTGGGACATGATACAAATAAGGGCTGGGTGGAGATATGTAAGAGTTGGGACGCAAATTTGAACTGAGACGGGACGGGTAAAGGTTAGGACGGGATGCGTGTAAGGGCTGGGATGGAACGGGTAAAGGCTAGGACGGGCACGGGTAGGAGACGAGACATATGGGCTGGTATACCGTTTTTGTTAATTTAAATAACAGATTTTGTAAAAATATAAAGGTTAATCTTATGATCTCAGTTATTCTTTCCTGGAACTTTATAATATTCATGTATTAAAGTTTATGCAAGACATCATCGATAAAGTTGTTCTATAATATGACATAATATTGAGATCTTATTGCTCATAGAAGGAAAACCATGACGAATTGATGACTTGATCCATTAATTATGGCATATGCATTTTCTTTAAAGGATCAAAAGAGTAGTTATAGAGTTTAAAATATTTTCTACTACGACTTAAATTTACCATAGCAAAATTTCACCAATTTACTAAAATAATTCATTGTCTGATGTTGTTCTATAGTTTGCTTGTATAATTCTAAAGATTATATGCATGTTTAGGTATTGACGTTCATGCTAGGATTTAGCATCTTTATTCAAATAATTTATTAATGTATGGTTACAAAAATAGATGAATTTGTTGAAATCCAATAATTATTATAAAATTTTCTATACTGCTTAGCTGCCGGTTTAGTTGCCTTTTGTATCCCCATTTTTTCCATAACGTCTATGCATGTTTAGGTATAAACGTTAATGCTAGGATTTATCTCCTTTTTTGTCCCCCTGTTTATCTCCTTTTTTATCTCCTTGATTATCCCCTTGATTATCCCCCGAGGCACCACCCGGCGGCTTTACCCCAGGGATTTTCGGCGGCTCTTTACCCGTTAATTTCCTACACACAATTGAATACGTCTTGTTATCAAATATCGTGGTATCATATTCTTAATAGCTATTCTTTAACAAACAAACAAGATATTCTTAACAGCTACGCCTCAAAACTGTTCACTACCAGGAAAAGTTTACAATTTGTACGAGAGACTATGTTGATTAGTTGATGTATATATATATATCTATATATATATATATATATATATATAAACATATACAACCATAAATCTAAAATAATATTAGATACTCTCTCCGTTCCAAAAAGATAAATGTTTAAGGTTATGCACACTTATTAAGAAAACACATTGATTTCTACGATTTACAATTTCCAATAAAGTTTAACCAATAGTATTTCAATATTTGTCTTGAATTTTGTAAAAGTGCATAGAAAACAGTAAAAACTCTATATTTTTGGAACAATTTTTTTTTGTAATTTTTTTTATCTTTTAGGAACAGAGGGAGTATATATATAATTTGTATTCCTCTAAAAACCACCCGTAATTCACATGTTATATACTCCGGCCCTATAATCTATTTAAAAATCAGATATAGTCACAAATCATCAATTTATGCGTTAATTAATCAGTTTATTCTCCCACCTAATATATGCTTTAAGTTTGTATAGTATGTACAGTAAGAAAAGTAGATATTGATCGTCACTATTCTCATCCCAAACGATTGATTAGTGTCTATCGATTTTTCTAAATATTTTGTGCGTGTAAATAATAACAATAATTCATAAAGAATATTTGGTTAGTGTTAATTACTTGTAGAGCCACAGGATGATGGTGAGAGCGCTCATACCGGAGCCGCCTCCAGCCGCTAAGGCCGTGACCACCAAACCAGTGGTAAGACCGGCTGGTACAAGAATGGGACTGAATACGATGAATAACGGCATACTTACGACCATTGCCATGGCTGCGCCGGAGAGGGATAGACCGGCAAGCAACAAGAGGAATATTGCAGCTTTGGTAGCCAAAACCGCGGTTAAGATGCCCTTAAACGTCGGCCTTGTGGATCGTTTCTCGGCCTTTTTCTTCTTCAAAACCCCCATTTTGTTTATTTTGAATGGTCAGGTACCTCTGCTTGTTTGATCCGATGCTTGGGGTTTATGAAGGAGTGGGTTCCTATGAATAGAGAGTGATGTGACTACGTGCACGGCACATGCTTAGTCCCATGCAAAACGGTGCGCGTGAATGTTGAGCTTTTCTACGTCACGTCAATGCCTCTTCTTTTTTCTTTCATTGGTTTGTCACATTTTTTATGCCTCTTTCCTTTTTTTCCTCATTGTAAGTTGTAAAATAAAAATGAGCACTTTATTTGTTTTATTTTCAGAGTCGGTTTGGGCTTTGATTGGTTGGATTAGTTTAGTTTTTGTTAAAATATGATTGAGTAGTATTTTACTCCCAAACACCAAAACGGGATCGTATTTTTTTTTTACTAAGAGTAGTGAACCAAGTAGTGAAATTGAGTTTCCGATGCCAAACGATCACTTGATATTAAGTTTGGGTTTCTCATAGGTTTCTAACTGAAAACCAATTAGCAGTTAATATATTGGCCCTAATCCTTTATTATAAAGGATTAAAAGTTTATAGATCAAAATCCAAACCATTTCATCTACTAATCCAATGGATAAGAAGTTTGGATCTTAATGAGTTAATGAGTTAAATGGATTAAATGGATTGGATTGAAATGGATAAAATTTAAATGGGTTATTGGTTTATCCATAACCAAACCAATAACAATATATTAGATTATAAAACCAAACTTAACCAGATGTCTAAATCACAGTAAATTTACTAACCAATATTAGATGTGTAAATCGATGTTTAAACCAAAATTGCTTAGATTTTGCGGGAAAACCAAAAAATTTCGATTTTGACGAAAAAATCACAATTTCACGGTTTCATAAGAAAATACCAAATTTTCGGGTTTAAAAGGAAGAACAATTTCGAGACTTTTGGCGGGAAAACACGATTTTCCAATTTTGGCAGAAAATCACAATTTCACAGATTCCAAAGAAATTGTTTTTTTGCGGATTTGACAAGGACAACAATTTCAAGAGTTTTGGAGGGAAAACGCAAGTTTCTGATTTTGGCGGGAAAATCTCAATTTTACGGATTCCGAAGAAAAACAAATCAAATTTGTGGTTTAAACGGGAAAAACAATTTCAAGATTTTTGGCGGAAAATATAATTTTCCGATTTTGGCGGGAAAAACACAATTTCACGGATTTGAAAGACGAAAAACGAAATTTGCGGTTTAAACGGGAAAAACAATTTCAAGATTTTTGGCGGGGAAAACATAATTTTTGAGTTTGGTAGGAAAAACACAATTACCTTAAGTAAAACAAAATTATTTAATGATTTATCCATTAATTTAACTCAGTTAATGGATAATCCAAACACATTTGCTTATTGGATTAGATTTATCCATGATCCATTTAGTCATTTGCTTATTGGATTATATTTATCCATTATCCATTTAGTATGGTTTGGATTGGTTTGGTTTATCTAATTTGACACCCCTACCTTTATATAACACTAATTATTTCTCCAACTACCGGTAAACCCCGGCCCAATAATTTTAGAGACCCACGGGCACATTTTTTTTAAAAAGTTTTTGGACCCTTTTATATGAGGTTATGTAAAAAAAAAATTAAAATTTAGAATCTTTTGGCCTATTTTTAAAAGGGCAAACTCAAAATATGAGCCACATTCTTAAGATTTTGTTAAGAAAACCTAAAATATGGGTCATAAAATCGTTAGAATTTTCAAAAAAAAGTTAGGCCCATGGGCCGTCGCACCTCTGCCTACCCCACTTGAGTCGGGCCTGCTATCGGTGTGGGTCAATACCACTTAACACTCACCCTTCACGCTCAGGCATGACCATCTGAAACGTGGGCAATTGTGGTAACAAACATCCACGGGTGATCCGACGGTCGGATGACTTTGATAACATATTAAGTTTGTGTTTCTCATGAACTTGCAACTCAAAACCAATTGACAATTAGTGATCTGACCTTAACATTTACTATATTATTTCTCCAACTACCGATGTGTGTCAATATCTCTTAACACTTGATGCTTGGATAAGTGAATATAGTTCCAAATGACTGCACTCAAACTCATGGGCATCAGAACCATTAGTAACATTCTTATCGCCCCTTGTCCATCCTAAATCGTGATGTTTCCTATTTTAATTTGTTAACAAATAAGGAAAAAATGAGAGGGCAGAGTTTTAGAAGCCGATTGAAGTACCACAAATATAGTCTTTTTGGGTTCATTTGTTGCCGGAGTAGTTTTAGTACGTACATCACCACCCTAAACGTTGTTCTTGGAGTAGTTTTAGTCCGTACATCACCTTTATCCATTTTTCAAAAAGATAATCTCTAAATTTTTGAAGTAAAAAGTGACACATAAAATATTGAATTGTATTTTCCCGTACAAAAAAAATATCAACTTTTTAACATGAATCTATGTAACTTTTCACTTTTTCTCTCTTCAAAATATCTCTCCACCTTCTCTCTACCTCCGAGACCAAGACCTCGTTTTCTCCGACGGCCGGTGCTCAGGGGCTCCGTTAGCGCCAGTACCGGTCTTTGTTTTCTTTGTTGTTTTTTGGTTATGTTTTAGTTTTATCGGTTGTAGCTTTTGGGTTTGCTTTTGAAAGAGGGTTTTTGATGGGATTTCCATGGCTAGTACGTGATTTAGATCTCGATATGTTGATGTGTTGTTCTTGTTCTCGTTTCAGATCTGTTGATTTGTTCGGTTTGACAACAAAAGCTTCAGATCTCGAAGTCAGATCTAGATTTATTTGCTAATTTTGTTTGGGCTCGTCTTTCTCTTTTTTTGGTTTGGTCCCTGCTATTTATTATATCGTCCGAGTTCTAGAGTTTTATGTCAATCTGCAGGTTTTTGGTTCCCCTCATGTTTCTCTTTGGTCCTCTCTAGTTCGGTCTCCTTACCTAGTTTGGATCACAGCCGCTCATTGTCTCTACATAATAGATCTAATCGAGATCTGGATCTTTCATTTTGGTTTTATCTAGGCGTAAAAAGTCTCTTCGTCGACATCGCCACATCCGGAAGAAAGTTTGATTAACTTGGTGTTCTTGTCGGATTATGAAGCTGAGGAAACTTAGATTCGTGAGGTACATTTTATTCACTATAGGAGGGCTCTGCTATTCGTGGTTGGCCTACACCGCCATCATTCATAGTTATTGTTAAGGGTTATAGAGGGTCATGAGAAGCTGCAGTTTTGTGTGATTCCCTTGGGTTGTCGATCTTTAAGTTAGCTTTTAAATTTTGTGGTATGTATGATGGTTATGTAATTTGCTCCCCTTGTTTGGGCTCAGCTCCCCTTGTTTGGGCGTCGTTGTAATCACGGTTGAAGTTAGTATCAATATAAATCATTAGACGGAAAAAAACATGAATCTATGTAAATTTTAACATTGGTAGATACCTCAATAAATTTTTTACCTTTTCATCAAGTAACAGTAGTTCTACTTCCATAAAAACATTGTTTCCTTTAAGATTTTTAACATTCCATTTTCGAAAAACATGTACAAAAGTACAACGATAAACATGTATTCAATATAATTGATCTAAAGTAAAATAACTCTATTTAGTTTGTTGAATCTTTGAACTCATAATTTGCTTGATTAAGAAAATAAATAATTGATCACATATTAAAATTGGGGACGGTCTTGGTGTTATTATATAGATTTTTGTTTTGCCAATTAAGTATATGGTATTATGTATTTTTCTTTGAGTAACAACTTTTTATTATTTGAACATAATGACAATTATACCCTTTGTTACACTTACCTTCATTTTTCCAATTGCAACGTTTCCTTTTTATAAAAAATGATATGAAAACATATTTGCCCTATTTTATTGACTATGATGACAACTATACTTTTTTCTTGTCAACACTTAATTTTTTTCTAATTGCATTGTCTATCTTTTTTTTCTAATTGTTATGAAACTTTTTGCCTTATTTTTTGTTGTGACTATATTTTTTTCTTAATTAAATTTCTTTCGACTTAACATTTTTTTTTCCTATTGACAATTTTCTTTTGATTTATTATTACTTTTAAAATTATACCAATTTAATCTTAAAAGTAAATAATATAGATAATGAAATTTTTACTTGAAATATATCACAATCTGAACTAATAATGACATACATCAAAATCTCGTGAGTTATAATTTTGCGCATACAACTTTATATAATAAGATATATTTATGTTATGTCCTATCTTAATTTCATGATATTTCAAACATATCTTCAATACCTCTAACTTTGATTTCTGCAAGGTTCTCTTTGAGTCTGATTATAAAAAGTTAGTCTCTATTCTCTAGACTCTACTATTCATGGTTAGGATATTTAACCATTAATTGCTCCTTCCGTTGAGGCAAAACACCCATGAGTTGCTGTCTCATTTTGATACCAAGCGGTGTTCTACCACAGAAAAGGGAAGAATGTTGTTGCTGCTAGGATAGTTAAAGAGATTGTTTCATTGATGAATCATGTGCATAAGCTATATAACTCTATAGTACCAGATTGGTTATATAAAGTTTTTGTACTGTACTCAGATTTGGGTTAATGGGTTTGAAAGCGTGGGCTCAATATCACTATGTATTATTTTGATTAAGGCCGATGGACTTTACTTACGTAGCTCCGTTATGTCTCTTCGTATCATATTTGGCGCGTGTGCATGTGACAAAACCATAACACGAACTAGGGGTGCCATTTCGGATGAACGGATCGGTTTCGGATGGTATCCGATCGGATACGGATGTCACGGATATGGGGGGTTATATATCCATATAGTAACCGTAACTAACTCGGTTTGGTAACGGATCGGATGAGTCGGTTTCGGTCGGATTGGTATAGGCATGACCAAAATCTAACCGTAACCGTATTTCAGACCGTAACCGTATCGTTTTAAACTGTAATCAAACCGTAACCGTATTAAACGGTTGAAAAACCGTAACCGTAACCGTAAAGTTGATTAGTTATGGTTAAACCGTAATCGTTAACCGTAACCGTTATTTAACCGTAACCATATTAAAACCGTCGGTTAACCGTAAGGTTAAAAATTTAACCGTAACCATTTTAAAATAAAAATAAATTATGTATAATTAATTATGTATGATAAATATGACATAGTAAAATTATGTGTGATCAATATTTATCGAGTCTAATTTTATAATATTTAATTAGAAAAAATTAAATCAATAATAACTAAATATTAAAATTGAATGTGCTAAATTGATTATTTTCTAACTAATATAAATAATATTAAACACATCAAATTTACAATAAAAATAAATAAGATTAGAAAAACTATTAATTGTAACAAAAAAAAATCGTGGTAATAAAGTTATGCCTATAAACATGGCATCTAATTAATTTGATGAGAATATTGTGAATTATGTTATATATTAGTTAAACTCAAAGATTTACTTAAGTTTAAAATAAAATATGGTCGTTTACGTTACACAATATAAATGATTTTGACTAATTGACTTTGTTAAGATAAATTAGTTGCCGTTTGTTTTAGAATTTTAGTACCATTTCCTACGATTCCACGACCATGACTTTTTAAAATATATTAAAATATAATTTTCCATAATATTATTGTTTAAATATTTCTTTTTAAAAAGTTACATAGTTATATAATTTTAACCTAAATATTAACCGTATCTAACCGTAACCGTACCGTATATAACCGTAACCGTTTTAACCGTAACCGTTTTAACCGTATATTAAATGGTTAAGGTTAAGGTTAAAAGAAATTGATAACCGTAACCGGTGGTTAATAAACCGTAACCGCAATAACTGTAACCGTGGTCATACCTAGATTGGTAAGCCATTTGGTTAATCCGAAATATGTCGGATGTCAATTGGTCCAAGTATAAAACATCCGAATTTAAACAAAGTTCCCCGCCACTCACATTTGTAAACCGAAAAATGTGATAAGAGTTCTAACTTGCAAAAGTTATAAAAACAAAACAAAACCAAATACCAACTGATATTCGAAACAAAAACACTAAAACAAAAACAAGTTTCAGAAAACACAATAAGTCTTTAAAGATGTAATAGATAGATAAAAAAAGAAGTAAAGAACCATTGTGGAAACATAAGAGAATCAATGCTAGACATAGATCTCTATTTGTCTCAAACACAATGGCTCCATAGAGAGCAAGAACAACAGACACTTCGGCTCCATCCCACACCTACTGCTACAACGGACACATTGGCTTCATTCCTAGTTAGTAGTTCCCTAACAAGGTACATGAAAAGAAAATTTATTATTGAAATTTGAAAATTTGAAATCAAACAAGTTCAATATATGATTACCTGATCAAAGATTACCTGATCTGATTCTTGAATTAAGCATATTCAGTTTCATATTCATACTCTGCAACACAATCAAAGTAAACAAAATTAGTACATTACATGAGTTAACAAATAACAATTTAAAGTATAAATGAAAGATACATAGTTACATACCACTCTGAAGTTCATCCTGCAATTCAATATCAACAAGCATTTGTTGAATAGTTATAACTCCTCTTTCATTAATATGTATCTCCGACTTCAGCCACTGCTCAAAGCACATCAACACTTCAATAGTGTAATGTGTTAGACAACTCCTATACGGATCCAAGATGCGGCCAGCTGTACTAAAAGCATATTCTGAGGCGACTGATGACACTTGCATTCCTAGAATATCCTTGGCTATTGCAGCCAAAACTGGATATTTACAAGCATTAACCTTCCACCAAGACAACACATCAAACTTAGAGCCACACATTAGAATGGGATTCACCACTGGTATTTACAAATACAAATCCAATTTACTCATGGCATCTTGAATTCCTACTTGATCAACTATTTTATTGTATATATTCCGAATGGAAAACGAAACACCCCCATTATCCAAGCCTACTCTTGAAAGTTGATCTTGAAACTGAGACTGTGAAGAGCTTCCTTGAGACTGAGACGAAGAACCAGCACCATTAGCAGTAGCACCACTATCTGTTGGGCTCAGAACAGTACTATACACCTCAAACAATGCCTTCAGTATAGCATTGATGCTTTCCTTAAGATGCACAGTCTTTGGACTTTCTTTACCATACAATGTCTCAAAACAAACTTATGAATACTTCAATCTTGTTCCTCGGATCAAAAACAGTTGCCACGATGATAAGCTTATTTATTTCCCCAAATGAATTCCAGTACTTGTCAAACTTGGCAATCATAGCTGCGACTTTACTTTGCAGTTCCACATCAGTACTTAGACTCAAAGTATGCAAGCTCGTTTAGATGTTTACAATCTAATCGTAACATCTATAAGGCCTAACACTAGTTGATGCAAACAATTTCATCGTCGAATTGTAAACGATTTGAAGAAACTTTTCTAACCTTTCTATATCATCCCAATCTTCTTTGCTTGGTGGTCCGATCTTCTTTTTTGCTCCAATGACTTATGCAAAATAGGGATTGAACAACTTGTCCTCTGCCTCCATTTTCTCAAAGGCAATCTTGAATATCAAAGCTCTATTCAACATTAGATAAGTTGAATTCTACCGGGTTTAACAGTCTAAAGGCAGACTTCCCCTGGAGATCTTACCTATGTCAACCCGTAACTCAAAAGACTTTTGCCTATTTCCAGAAGGCCTAACATAATGCACAACATTCCTAATTGCATAGACACTCTTGTCAATGACATATAACCCATCCCTGACAACAAGATTGAGAATGTGAGTAGCACACCTCAAATGCAGAGGCTCACTTTTCAGCACTAGTGAATCCACTGCGAGCAAGCTAAATCTCTCCTAAAATAGCTTCAATGCATTAATGTTTGCCGTTGCATTATTGGTGATACCGGATTGAGCAACAACCCGAGACTGGTTCAAAGAATAGAGGAACTAGGTTTAAACGTAACATCACGAAGAAAAGATCAAGCGGAAAAATGTGTCTAGAATTCTCTATTCAAGGCGATGTCCTCGTTTTGGAGGAATACATCAAGTATTTACATAAGTACAAAGTCGGTCGAAATAACCCTAAAAGATAAATGGAAGATCTCCTAAAAGATAAAAGGAAGTTATACTAATTCTAAGTATTTCCTTTTATCCGAGCTAAGTCTTCCAATTTATCTGTATTTGCCTAGGTCGGCTGACGCTCCTTAACGGGCCGAGACGCTGCTAATGGATCCTCGCTTGCCCATTTCTTCGAGATGCTTCCCGAAGCTCCATGTCAGATCGGATGTGGGTCGTGTATGGTAATGGGTATCAAACCCAGTACCACCAACTAGCCCCCACCCCCGAGTTCGGCGAGTATTACATCAGTAAGCTCGGCCAAAACGTATTGAGGAAGGTTTGCCCAACTAAGATCTTGATTCAACACGTCGTTTCGTTTTTACACGCGGCATGCTCCGGACCACTCGTTCTTAAAAGGACACTGAAGAGACGCCTTGGTTCGCTAGCGTCTGCCGCCAAGGTTTAATGATTACCCTAGCCTTTCGTTCCTTAGAGTATAAATGCCGGATCTTTCGACCTTTGGATTTTTCTTATTTATTCGTCATCTGAACAAGGTAAAATCTTCTTTCTCCCTTCTCTCTCATCCCTTTTCCTTACTCATCTACATTTTAGGATTTACTTTTGCTCCGTACAACTCTAATCTTGACAAAGATTTTCAAATCTTTACCTCGTTCTTTCTCTCCGAAAAGAAACGCTAGTCCCGATGTCAACTATGAGACTCCTCCGGTCAATTTTGACCCTACTTCTTTTCCGATGGAGATTGAAGCATCGTCATCAAGATTTGCGCCGGATTGTGTTAACACTTCTGAGCAAACCGGTGTGAATCTCGAGGCTTCGAGTTCGTTCGTCGGTACGAGTGATCGTACGGGAGCTGGATTTGGCGAACAGTATTCAGATGAACAAATCGGCCAAGAATAGGTTGCTCAAGAGTAGGTCGTTCAAGAAATCTTGGTTGTTCAGTTCAATATTTATAATATCTCTCCTTCTTTATCAGATGAGAGGTCGTTGGACTCGATGAAGAGGGTTTTCGCATGTCGGAGGAATTAGAATTCTTGGCCCCCAGGCCCTATGAACTTCCATGGGATTGTTTTGCGGGTTATATATTTCTTCACGAACAGATGTTCATTGATTGTTTTATGTGGTTCCCGTTGCCTTATGTTTTCGTAAGGTATTGCGAGAATAGGAACATTTGTTTCTCACAGATGACGAAGGCCGGGACATGCAATCTCGTGGCACTTGTAGTGCTTGGTGCCGAGCTCGGAATTAACTTTTTTGTTGAAAAGTACGAACAGATTTCTGTGATGAAGGAGGGTTAATTCCCTGGCTGTTTTTATAACAAGATGAAGGCTAGATGTAAATTCATCGAGCTGAAATGCAAAATCGGCAAATGGTTTGACCGATACTTCTTTGTGAAGATAAACGACGCTTCGGTCCAAGATACCACAAAGACTTATCATAGTCGGTGGAATCCTTCAATGGGTAGATTTTCATAAATCATGCTTGCATGTACCACTTCGGCATTCATAATGCCTTTTCCTAACACATTCGTGTTGTATTTTGTTTTATAGTTCCTCATCCTTTACCTCCTCCTCTCGCGGATTTACCTTTCAGAGAAGATCTCAACAAATTAAGGGTAGGAAATCATCGTTGTGACAATCTGCCCTATAGTCGTATTCGTCGTGCTTGCGACAGACTCGGTAATGACTCTCTACGAGTTACTTTAATGTTATAAAGTTCCATTCTTTTGACTTTAAAGTCTGACATTACTTTGGATGTTTATTATTTTCAGATACTTGGAATAACGAATACTAGGCCGCGGAGATGAGAGGTGCTACCCCTGGTATCCATGCGTTCAATACTTTTTCCATTCCGATCCGTCCTAAGAAATCCAGGAGACTTTCCGAAGGTTTCTAACATGTCAGATGCCGAGGTCACGGTCCATCCGTCTGCCATTATAGTTATCCAAGACTCTGAGGATAATATTGAAGGCATATATCTTCTAAATAGATGTCAAAGATGGTTCTCAGACGATTTCTTCTATGATCGATGCGGCCGATATGAAAAGGGCCGATGAGCATTATCTCGAGGGTCGGTAGCTGGCGAGTCTAACGAGCCAAAGGGTCATGGTGATGCTTCCCGCTCAAAGGGAAAAGGGAAGGTTGATCTCGTTGATAAAAGGCGGAGAAGGGGAGGATAACGGCTAAGGCTAAAGTCGACCTCGAAGCGGGAAGGATTCCTGTCTTCCGGATTGGTGGAACTTGAGAAGTTCTTCTATTCGAGGCACCCGTTGCTCAAAGTTTGGGTTTTATACCTCCTGCTCCTCTTCCTGTCAATTCTGACAGCTTGGCGATTCCGCTGTGCTCAGCTGTTCAAACAGTTGTTGATGTTCCTTAACCTTTTCTTCCTCGTGCTCTTTCTCTCACTCCGTCGACTAGATCAACTTCAGAGCTTTCCTCTGAGTCTTCTCTTTCAAAGAGAAGACGCACTTGTCAATGGACGTTTTCTCACGTGGATCCGATTATGCCTTTTTGCAGTGCCGCTCCGCAACACAAAGCTACGCTGATATCTCTTATCTTATCGGCGGTGTCGGAGTCAGCCTTTCTAATCCGGACAAACATCAATCTTCGAACTTCTATTCTTTGCCTGGGCTTCCGACATCATCATTTTAAGTAATCCTTTGCCTTAACCGTTTGATCATCTCTATCCCATCCTTAGCTTTTCTCTTGCCTTTTATAGTTGATCAATACCGGCAACCGCATTGTCGAAGCGTATGAAACCGAAGTGCAAAGACGAGAAGATAAGATTAAGAGTCCCCGACAGTATCTAAACGGGTTATCGCTTTAAAGGAGGAGAAACAAAAGTTGGAAGAAGAAGCGAATAAAAGAGATGTTCATCTCAAGGCGGCTTTTGCCGAGACGGCTAAAATTTGAGCTAGTTCGGAGAAGTCGCGTCTTACAGATGATCGCCTCAGGAAGAAGTGTGACGTGGCACGCCGCCGAGCAGATGAGATTGCGAGTGGCAGTTCTGCCCAAAGTGCGAGACATTGGTCTCGTTTAGAGCGGATACGTTCGTATTTAGTTACTCTTTATGTTCAAGAAGAGGTAATGGCTCAACTCTATTACAGCCGCGGAGCCAGGATAAGTTTGGAAATGATGGTGGAAGCTGAGTACGAACTTTCTCTTGGTCTTCTTGAGAATTATGCGAATGAGGAAAGAAAGTATCTCGCTTAGGTCGAATCCTTCAATGTTGACTCCCTCGGCGATGATACTTTGTTTCCGACACCACCGCCTCCTCGTGCTGGTCCTCTGATAAGATGATACTTTGATTTTAAGTATTTCTAAATACTTTGATTTTTCTTTTGCGATCTTATGGGAGATCTACTTTAAGTATTTCACAGTACTTTGATTTTAAGTATTTCATAATACTTTGGTTTTTCGTTTGTGAAATCGACTTTAAATATTAGGCAATAATTTGATGCCAATCACGTAACTAGGCTGTATTAACACGTTTTGCTTCTTAAGAAGCTTAAGTGGTGGCAAACTTTATGAAGTTCGATTGACTCTTCGCACTTTAGAGCTGCTTTTGTAAGAACCCTTAATTGATTGCGAGCTATGAAGCTCGGCTTGATCACTAAATTTACTTTCAGAAGACTGTTTAGTGGCTGCGAACTATGTAGTTCGGCTTATTAGAAGAAAGATTCCTCCAAGACTCCGCTGCTTACCAGCTTGGTGTCGGTTCTTAGAATATGTACCTAGGTACGAGGCAAGCTCAATTTGGGGTCTGAGAGTGCAAATGACTAGTGCTTTGGCTTAGCTCAACTTTTGCCTAAGAACAAAACTTCAGTATGCTATTGAGAGCCGACGTGTAATTTACTTGGTTGTCCTAAATGCGAGGTACGGACCTCGCTCTGGCTTATAAAAGTTTGTGGGTTATTTCACCACGGCACGGATGAGAAGCTCGTTGAATATCGGATACATGGCCAAGGTACCAACGTGAGTAATCACAGTCCGAACAGGGTAAGTTCGGGTTTTTATAAGGGCATGCGTTCTTGCATCCGTCCGGCCTTTTTAAGGATCAGATTAGTCAGAAAAGGTTTATTTTCTTTAAAAACTTAATTTTTTTATTAAGGGTGTGATTGCGCTTTTGTAAGGAGCTGCCTACATATCCCAAAGAGGAATCAAGGCACTCGTAGTTCATACATTTGTATGGGCTCGTGTATAACGAGTAGTTTTTTTGTTTGTTTTTTTGTTTTTTGGGATCTGAAGTAATCAGATCGGCTTTCATGTTTGACTCTTCGTCATGGCTCGGGCTTTCTTAACTTCCTTTTCCTTTGAAATGTCGACCTCACCGTTCTTTAAGCGAGGTTCGGACTCGGCTTTGTGTCGATTCTTCTTTTCGATGGCAAAGCAATTGCGAGCTTCCTTTTGGTTGCCCTTGATTGTTTATGTTTCGCTAGCCGTATGAAACTTGACACATTGATGATAACACTATGCCACCGCTTTCATGGCATAAAGCCAATGCGTTCCTAAGATTGCATTGTAGACTGAGGGCGTATCCACAATGACGAAATTGACAAAGTAGGTAACTCCGGCCACATAAATTGGAAGCTTGATCGTACCGACTGTCGAGGTAGTATCATTGGCGAAATTGGTCAGTGGTTATTTCCCAAACTTGATGTCATCGTGAGTTACTCCCATCCTCTCGAGGGTGTCCCGATCGATAATATCTACTGAAATTCCGATGTCAATCATTACACGACCTACTTCGCAATCGTTACACGACCTACTTCGCAATCGTTGATAACGAGTTGAATCACCAGGGGATCGTTGTGGGATCGATCCAGACCCTTGGTATCTTGCTAATCGAATGTAACGAAAAGGTCTTTCTCGGCTGGTACCGGCCACTTCCTGGCGTTCTTGGCCTTCCTTTCGTGTTGGTGTATCGATCCAGAATCGTTACATTCTTCAAACCCGCCCATAATCATATAAAGATTTTTCCAAGGTGCACACAAATTCTTATCCCCATGCAAGTCGTCTCGGTCCCGCTTAGAAGGGTAGACTCTGGGTGGCGGCTACTTTGGCTGGCCCTTATTGTCTTCCTGCTCTGTCGGGTTTGTTTTCTAGGGAAATTCTTCTGAAATTCCATATCAGGAACTCTCCCGGCTCGGTAGCGTTTCATCAACACATCCAAGAGGTGTCGACACTGAGCTATCGAATGTCCCAACGTTTGGTGAAATTCACACCAACTCCGGGCGTTGCTTTCCTCCACATGTCGGTGATTCTTATGCCATTGATTTTGCGCAGGTTCCTCACCGTCGTCGCTGATTTGGAAACTATGTCCCTTCCTTCCGCGGCTTGTTTTGTCACCTTCTTTTACCTCTTTTTGATCTTCTTCCAATTCCATAAAGCTCGATGCTTTACGCAAGGCGTCTTCCAAAGTTGTAGGTCGGTTGATAGTCGGTTCGTTTCGGAAAGGACTTTTTAGAAGTAACGCTTTCTGAAGCGCGTCGATCGCGGCATCGTCTGCCACAACCAATTTGGAAACAGTTCCTTTGAACCTTCCCATGAATTCTCTCAAAGGCTCATCCGGTTTCTGTTGGAGAGACAAGAGATTAGCGGTCGAAGTATTCTTCTCGATGTGCATCGAGTAGTGCTTCAAGAAAGCTGTCGATAACTGGTGGAAGTTATTGATTGAATTTCGATCGAGTTGAGAGAACCATGCCAGAGCATCGCCGGCGAGGTGTTCTACAAACAGTTGACAGAAGTGAGCTCGGCCCATGGCGATGTTAAACGATGTGAGATGCTGAGTTGGATAGGTCTTTCCTTCGTAGAGCGCGATCCAAATCTTTGCGTTTGGTTTGACTGGAGTGTTTACAATCCGAGTGGTGAAGGAGGTTTGTTTCGTTCCCTCAAGGACTTTATCGAGTTCGGGGGGCGAGCTTACTACGCGATGCATCCTTGAGTTCATCAAACGGATGGTCTCCTTCATGGCTGCGATCTCATCGTCTCTTTCCTCCAAGCTTTGTGAAGGTGGTGTGACTTGAGTCGCAGGTTGGCCTCCCACCGATAAGACTCTAGGCGTTCTTTCGGTTGGAAACAGGTTTCGATCAATTCGAGTTGTCCTGTTCCAGGAGTTCTGATCAGATCGTTCCATGAAGAGAGTCATCTCCTCACGGAGCTTCCCGTGGTCGCTTTGCTGGTTATCGTACTTTTCCTGTAATGATTTCAGCATGGCATGAACATCAAGTTCCGTGTCCTTGATCAAGATTACATGGCGGTCCGATGTCTCTATTCGGGCCTCCGGTTGGTGATCCTTCTCAACGATACGGACCTACGAAGTTGGATTCTGTTTTTCTGAGGTTCTTTGTACCTCTTGAGCACTATCTCCGTTCGCCGGATTTTTCTCCGTTCCAGCTGCGTTCACAGTAGGTAAAATTGGGGTTTCGTCTCCGGACATCTTTAAAGATCTCTTCTCGCAAAAGCTATGTAGTAAACCTAATCGGTCCCCTTAGTCAACGCCAATTTGGTGATACCGGATTGAGGAACAATCCGATATCGGTCCAAAGAATAGAGGAATTAGGTTTAAACGTAATATCACGAAGAAAATATCAAGTGGAAAGATTTGTATAGAATTCTCTATTGAAGGCGATGTTCTCATTTTGGAGGAATACATCAAGTATTTATACAAGTACAAAGTCGGTCGAAATAACCCTAAAAGATAAATGGAAAATCTCCTAAAGATAAAAGGAAGTTATACTAATTCTAAGTATTTCCTTTTGATCGAGGTAAGTCTTCCAATTTGCATGTATTTACCTAGGTCGGCGACGCTCCTTAACGGGCCGAAACGCTGCTAATGGATCCTCGCTAGCCCATTTCTCTGAGATGCTTCCCAAAACTCCATTACAAATCGGATGTGGATCGGATATGGTAATGGGTCTCACACCCGGTACCACCAATTATCCACAATGATTGTAAAGACCTTCTTAATGCCCCAATCACCTAAACACTCAGTAAGAACATCATAAATAGTTTCACCTTTGTGATCACTAACATTTTTGAAACCAATAATTAGCTTTTGCAACTTCAAGAACTATCTATAAAGTGAGCAGTGATTACCATGTAGCTAGCTGAAGTCGTAGGAGAAACCAAAATGTATGTGGTCAAAGACAATCGCTGCTTGTTTTGCTCAAGAGTTTTCTGCATATTATCTTCTTCTCTACATACATCTTCACTATGTTTATTGTGGCTGTTTTGCGACAATGAGGATGATACTGCTTAGATTGGTAGCTTAAATAGTTCCAAGCCAAACTCTCTATGAATGCAAATGACAACTCAACTAAGAAGATCATCTTGTTCGTAACTTCCCTGAAAACAACTTTAGAGACCCTGCTCACTTTCAGAGAACCAGTTGTCCCTTGAACATCACAAACAATGAATGTATAAGTTAGTAATTTACTATGAAATGAATAAATAAATAATAACTCAAATTTTAACTCACCTTCTTGGTTTAGAACATGTTGATCTTCTGATTTAGTTTGAAGATGTGTGTTATGTATCCATTGCATTTCTTGAGATGAGTATTAAGGTTAGTGGTGCCGTTAGATGATGCAGACGTAAATCCTCTTCCACAGTAGTTACAATTGCACCTGTCGTAATTATTTTTCTCTCAAGTGTAGTGCTCCCAACAATCAGCTCTTGTTTTCTTGAGAGTCCGAACCTTTCCTTTTCCCTTTGCTTTTCTCGGTAGCAGTAGCAGGAATATCATCTTCGGTTTCCTCCATATTATCATCAACATCAATATCGACCTCTTCTTCATTTGGATGATTGGTAGTTGATGACATCTGACCAAAGCGCACAAAAAACAAAATTATTAACAATAAATAATGAAAGAAATAAGAAAATGCTGCAACAAATCACACAAAAAGAATAGCAAAATCAATTACACACAAATAACTTCAATTACACACTCATAACTTGGGTCGATTTCGATATGATGAAGTGAAAACAATAAAGTATGAGTTTGCATTATGATATAAAAAACAAAGAGGCAAATGTCGATTAGAACAGAAAACTAATGTCGATTAGAGAAGAGTAATTTATGTCGATATTCGATAAGATTAGAGAAAAGCACTACTCGAATAGAAGCAAATATCAAACTCAAAATATATTAGACGAGAAGTACTGAAGTAGACTAGTAGAGAGAAGACCTCCGATCGATTTCTCGATGATGCAGATGGTAATGATGAGACTAAAACCCGTTGTATCTTCTGATTGTTGCTTTGGTCTTTTAATTATACAAATAAATGAAAAAAAAATCAATGAATGATTTTGAATTTTTATTTCAAAATCGAAAGAGGAAGACTCTCCATCGCTATCTCGAGAACATGCAATAAACAAGCCGCCCTAAACGGCCCCATATTAATGATACAATAAAGTAAACCCTTAGTTGTACAGTGTATATGTGTACAGTAAAACCTCTATAAATTAATAAGGTTGAGATATTGAAAAATTAATACAGTAAAACCTCTATAAGTTAATAATGTTGGGACCATGAAAATATATTATTGTAGAGAGAAATTAATTTATCGATAAATTCATAAATATTAATTTATAAAGAGAAATCCTTTTTAGGTAAGATTTTTCTTAATTTATCGATTATTGCAATAGAGTGGATGGTATTATCATAATAGACGATCAAATTAAAATGATATACTATGTATACAATTAAGAAGATATCATGGTTATTATCCCTAATATCGATACATTTAGAAAGAGTTATGTATAAATAATCAATTATTTTGCCTAGAATTTTCCACAAATTTATGGTCAAGACTGAGAAAATAATTATAAAAGTTTTTGATGTAATACGTAAATTTAAAGATAATGTCTAATGAGATTTTCATTTTTAAGTTAGAAAAAAACATGAAAACCATGTTTAGTACATTATCATATATATATATATATATATATATTCATATACATAAGTATATATGATTATTAATATATACTATTAATGAGACTATATTTTACATAGGAGTTTCAAAAAAATTATTATCTTATCATTTTATCGAATATCGCTAATTTTTACATTGGTCCGAATCGGGACCGGAAGATTTTATTAATTTATTGTGATTATTAATTTATCGAGTATTAGTGGTGTATATATACTTCCGGATTTGTGGTTTATAATGTATTAGTGGTGTATATATACTTCCGGATTTGCGGTTTATCCGAATGGTTATCGGATAAATATCCGACCGACCCGACATCCACGGTTAGCACATAAATACATCCATCGGCTATTTTACTCGAATAATTACCTGGTCCGTACCGGTTTTTTCCGGGTCGGTACCGGTTTGGATGATTGGTTACGATGAAAAATCCCAGGCCTAACACGAATACAACTAAGCAACAATTAATGTACAAATAATAATATATAGGGTTGAAAACTTAAAATGGTAGCAGACTTTTTTTTTTGGGGTCCAAATATTAAGATTTCATTAAACCGAAATAGAGTTTAAACCGGACCGGTTTAATTCAGGGTACAAAAAAGTTTTTGCCAATTGATCGGCTACAACATTTGATTCTCTTAGGACGAACACGCAGGCGATTTCCTTGAAACCGAGAGAGAGATTGAAGATGTCGGTCATGATACCGTAGGTTTCTAGGTTGAACGAATTCGTGTTGAAGAGTGTGACCGCTTGTTTGGAATCTGATGAGATGATTAGGCTTTGGATTCCAAACGATGCGGCTTGATTGATAACTTCTCGAATTGCCATGGTTTCGGCCATGAGGGGACTTGAGATATGATCATCACCCTTTCCACCGCTTGCTAGAGTCGAACCATCGGAATTGTAGATGATCCACCCTAGGCCCGCTTGTCCTGAGTTAGCGCGCCACGTAGCGTCTGAGAAGCATTGCAGTCCATATTTTGGTAAGTCCTTCTCCTGTTCCGATCTGTTGGGTGTTTTTTGGGTTTCAATCTGCGCTTGTAGCCATTTGCGAGCACATTGAATTGCTTTATTAACTGTTTCCGTCTCTGTGAAGGTGCGATTCGAGAAAATTTTGTTGTTCCGAGCTAGCCAGAGAGACCAGAGGATCCAGGGAAAGAGGGGTCCGGTTGCGATACCGGTAGGGGGGAGACAAACCAATTGTTTGGAGAGTAGCAGTCCCTCGGCCATGTCAGAGATGTCCATGGAGTCGATTTAAGTTGTGAAAGGTGCCATGCGCCAAACATGTTGGGCATAGTTGTAATGGAAGAAAAGGTGCGTTGGAGATTCAGGTGCACCACATCTGATACAATGGGATTGAGTGATCACTCCTCGAGAGGCCAATTGGTCTCCCAGAGGTAAGCCACCATTCATCCCTTTACACAAAGAGTTTAAGCTTCTGTGAGGTGTTGATGTTCCAGATGTCAGATTTCCAGTTGCAGGGTTGGGGGGGAGAGGGTCTGATTGGGTCAGATAGGTTCTTTGCCGCGTGGTATCCTGTCTTTGCTGTGTAGATTCCTGAGGAGTGTCCTAGCCAAGCATAACTATCCTTTGCATCTGTTATGCTAGGCTTGATATGGAAGATGTTGTTCTTGTGTTCAGGTATAATAAGGTCCACCATCTCTATGTTCCATTCCCTCTTATTTGGGAGGAAAAGCTCTTCCACTAACATATTAGCCGCTGATTCAGGTGGAGGTCCATAGGGTTGAGTAGGTGTAGAGCGTGACAGCCATGGATCATTCCAGACTTTTGTAGATTTTCCATTACCAATTACCTTCACTAGGTGTAGGTGTTGAGGTCTTTTCCAATGACAATACCCCGCCAGCCATGGGAAGCAGAGCTTGGAGTTGTGCTCTCTAGGAAAGAAGAGGAGTGAAAGTATTTCCTCAGGAGGATTTTGTCTAAGAGGCAATCAGGATTGGTCAGAATCCTCCAACTCAACTTTGCAAGGAGAGCATCATTGAAGCATTGGATGTCCCTGAAACCAAGACCCCCATACTGCTTGCTTCTTGTAAGTTTGTCCCAGGCTACCCAACAAATACCCTTTTTGTCTTCATTTTTGTCCCACCAGAATCGTGTTAAGGCAGATTATATTCTTTTGCAGAGGCTAGTTGGTAATTTGAAGCATGACATTGTGTAAGAATGCATAGAGGACAGGACAGATTGTAGTAGCACCATTTTGCCAGCTGTGGAGAGAAATTTTGAAGACCAGGAGATGGATCTTTGGCGGATCCTATCCACTATCATGCTGAAAAGGTCCTTCTTCCTTCTACCAAAATGCTCAGGTAAGCCAAGGTATTTTACAACTCCACCTTCTCTTGGTATAGCAAGGTCACTTTTGACTTGGATTCTAACTTCTTGTGGGGTCTTAGCCGAGAAAGTGATTGCTGACTTGTTGCAGTTTATTTTCTGGCCAGAGGCTGCCTCATATTTGCTTAGGATCTTGAGGAGGGCCTGGCAGTTGCTTGGACTTGTCCTACAGAAGAACATGGTATCATCTGCAAAGAGCAGATGGTTGATCCTTGGATAGTGCTTGGCGATCTTGATTCCAGGTAAAGTTCCTCTGGCTTGAGCTTTTTTATAGAGTCCTGATAGCACCTCACTACAGAGGATGAACAGATAAGGGGAGAGAGGGTCCCCTTGTCTTATTCCTCTAGTAGGTGTTACAGCTCCTTGAGCAGATCCGTTGAGGAAAGAGTATTGGACAGTAGAAACACACTGCAAAACCCACCCTATCCATTTACTGTGGAAACCTAACCTTTCTAGGACTGCTTTAATAAAACCTCATTCCAGTCTATCGTAAGCCTTGCTCATATCAGTTTTGACTGCCATATGGCACCTTACTGTGGCTGTAGATGTCTTCAGGTAGTGGAGAGTTTCATGGGTGATCAAAACATTGTCAGAGATGACTCTACCTTGGACAAAGGCGGATTGGTTTTCAGAAACCAGTTCCTTGAGGACTGGTTGAAGTCTCTTTGTTAAGATCTTGGAGATGATCTTGTAGTAGACATTACAAAGAGCTATTGGCCTGTATTCAGGTAAGGTCTTTGGGCTTGTAGTCTTAGGTATGAGTCTGATGTGGGTATCATTTAGTGACTCTGGTAATAGGCCATTACTAAAAAAGCCCTGCACTTCTTTGACTATTTCAGGTCCCACTGTATGCCAATTGGATTGAAAGAATCCAGCTGAGAATCCATCAGGTCCTGGAGCCTTATCCGGATGGATTGAGAACATAGCATTCTTGATTTCTCTTGGTGTAGGTTGTCTTGTGAGTTTCCTGTTGGTTTCCTCGGAGACTGAAGGGTTGAGAGCCTCAACCACTGTGGTCTCTCTGTCTCCAGATTGAGAGGTGAACATTTGCTGGAAGTAAGAGGTAATTTGTTCCAGAATCTGATCCTCCTCATAGAAAGCTTCACCATTTTCATTTTCCAGCACTGAGATTTTGTTAATTGTTCTTCTGTTTCTTGTGTTAGCGTGGAAATAGCCTGTGTTTCTGTCTCCCAAATTCAACCAAAGTTGACTGCTTCTCTGTTTCCAGTAGGACTCTTCAGCTTGATAAGCCAGGTTCAACTCATTGGTTATAGTTTGGATAAGTAAGGTGGTGGTAAGCGGGTTGGCCATTGCTTCCTCAAGCTCCCTTTTCTTCTTTTCAATGACCTTTAGACTGTCCTGTCTCTTCTCCTTACTCCATTTTATAATTGCTCTTCTGCAGGAGCTTATTCTCGCTTCTATCTGGAGGTTTGATCCACAATTCCAGGCCAATTCAATTATCTTCTTCACCTCCTGGTTCTCACTAAGGTTTCTGTCAAAACGGAAGAGGCCTTTTGATCTCTTGACCTTGTTGGAGAAGTAAGAGGCAATTGGTCTATGGTCTGATCCCTAAAAATTCAGGTACTCACTTTTAGTTGTGGGGGTAAGCTTCATACCAAGAGCAGTTTGTCATAGCTCTGTCTAATCTGTACAAGACTGTGTGTTTTCCTCTTTGGCCTCTCCAGGATAGGAAATTTCCAGAATGTTGGAGATCATAAAGGTCAGCCTCTGAGAGGAAAGACCTGAAGTCAATAAAGGTGCCCTCTGCTCTCGTAGATCCTCCTTGTTTTTCTGAGTTGTCTAAAATTTCGTTGAAATCCCCTGTTAAAAACCAAGGCTCATAACGGGTGCTAGCTAGGGCACAAAGGTGGTCCCACACCGTTTTTCTCAGTGTCTTGTCAGGGTCACCATAAACAAAAGTTGAGTAAAACTCTTTTCCCGCGTGTTATACTCTTGTATCAATGAAATTGTGGTTTGATGAGAGAATCTCAATTTCAACTTCATGTTTCCATAACAGAGCTAAACCTCCTCCACCAGGGCCATGGGGACTGACTAGGTGATGGCCTTCATAGTTCATCCAAACCAAATCTTGCAGCACTGTTGTATCAGGGTTCTTTGTTTCCGAGAGAAAAAGGATTTCAGGGGAGATGGAAGCTCTTATCTCCTTCAGCCGTTGGATTATTGTAGAGTCCCCCATCCCACAACAATTACAGCTTACAATCTTTAAGAAAGAGACTCTCGCGGGTTGTGAAAACCCGCCTGACCAGCATTCTGACTCATATTGGTAGAATTAGGTCTTGGTGTAGATTGTTGATCTTATGTATCATCCTGCCTAGATGGGGCTCGTTGATTATTTTTTCTGTTTGGTGCAGGGTCAGGTGCAGTAGCTGGACTGGGAAAGGTCCTTCTGGCCTCAACATCTTCTCTCTGCTCTATGGAGGCAAGAGGCTGTCCATTTCTGATCATAGCAGGGATCAAAGTAATGGGAGGGTTTGTGGAGCTTGTAGAAGCTCTGTTGGAGCCCATTCTGGTAATTTCCTTTTCATTTTCCTTTGATACGTGATCCTCAAGGTGTAGTGGAGCTGTGAGATGTTTCTTCCTTGGTGACTTATAGGCATGTTGAGCTTTTCTTTTCTTGGAACTAGCTCCCTAGAGCGAGAGGAGAATTTCCTATTCTTTTCTTAAGAGGAGATCTTCCTCGCCTTTTTTTTGGAGCTAGCTCAGTGATGATGGGACTTGCTCTTTGGAGTTGAGGAAGGTCAGGGGATACAGTATCTTGATCTGGGTTAAAGAACCTCATCATTTCATCCACAATATTTAGGGTGGGGAATCTGGAGGCTTCCACTATTGCTTCAGCTGTCTCCTGCATTAATCCTCTAGCTTCCCCTTCAAAGACTTTGTGGTGCCTGGCAGATTTCTCAGTTTGGTCCTCCACACCGCAGTATTGAACTGTTACTTCTTGCAGGCCAATCATGACTTGTTCAGTTGTTAGAGTTGTAGCAGACTATTCTCTTCTTATTACTGGAATTCGACAAAACTGAAGAAGTATATACAACAAGATGACGAATTAACAAAAAATGGAGAAGAAGAAGCACACACATTTCTACGAGTATAAGTAGCGACCGAATCGTACGACTCAGCTCGGAGTTGATAGGAATCCCTTAGTTAAAAAGAAAAGTCTCGAATTTAATATAGGAAATTATAGGAATTTTTTTTTAGAAGATCTAATTATAAACAAACGACTTGATTTATTTATTTTACAGTGAGACCTATTATTAATCCAACGATATAACCAAGACTTAATATAATTATAACCAGCTTTGACTTAATTCAATCTTCTAAACCAGCTTAACTAGTTTCGGTTTATCTCCGAGACCAATTTGTTGTTCTTATTCTTCGCTTCGATGACATTAAGTCATTAACCCAATTGATTTTTTTTTACTTCACAGCAAAGTAATATTTTGTAATTTGGCAAATCAGCAAATTATTTTGTAAACCAGCACATAATCCTATGTACTCTCATACAGATTTCAATTTTGATTTCAATAATTTGATGAACGTTCAAATGCTAAATACAAATGGACCAAAATCATACCAATCGTGAGGTTTCAGTTTTTTCTTGTAAACTGCATGCAGTGATTTTATTGATGAATGCGACAGTGCGGCAAAAAAGAGAATATTACCAACCTAGATGACAAAAACTCGGCCGTACATACATACATAAATACAAATTAACCTGCCATTTACTCACATGTCACCCACCTTCAAGTAGTACTATCTCGTTTTTTCCTACACTCTTATATATACTTTCTATCTGTTATAACAAAATATCAACTTCTTGTTGTCATATCACAATATTTTTATGTATGGAACTCATAAGAATTCGAGTCACAATAACACTAAAAATGTAACACTTTCCCTAGATAGCAGATAAATTGTTCACAGAGTCAGTCTCCCCACGACCTAGTTATGATTCCTATTTTTAGCTATTTAAGACATATATCAGAGACATGTATTATCAGAGACATGTATATCTATATTGAAAAAAGCTATTGCATAGATTTGTCTTACATAAACGACCGAAACGGTGCGACTCCCAATGATAAGGTTACCACATACTTACACGACTCTCTCTATTGTCTCGTCTCTTTCTTTCTTCATCCCTCTCCTTTGTCTCATTTCTCTTTATTCTTTACTCTCTTTTTTTCAGACAAAATATACATAAACAAATTATAGATATGTCGTTTTCTCCACACTTCGCTGCACTCTTTATTTTTGCATATTCCTTTTGTATCCTTATGTGTCATGCATAGCCAAACCACAAGAAGCAGCTATGCATATTCTGTAAACCGGACACAAATGACCAAAACCCATATTCTCAGCCCGACCCGATTCTCTTCTCTCAAATCCCTTCGAGGCGGCGACGCCAATTTCATGGAGCAGCTCCTCCTCCACTGCGCCACCGCCATCGACTCAAACGATGCCACATTGGCTCACCAAATCCTATGGGTCCTCAACAACGTCGCACCATCCGACGGAGACTCCACCCAACGTCTCACTTCCTCCTTCCTCCGCGCGTTGCTCTCACGGGCCGTTTCAAAACTCCCATCTCTCTTCTCCACCGTCGGTTTCCTACCTCCGGCCGATGAACTCCACCGGTTCTCAGTCGTGGAGCTAGCCGGATTCGTCGACCTCACGCCGTGGCACAGGTTCGGATTCATAGCAGCAAACGCGGCGATCTTAACGGCCGTGGAAGGTTACTCAACGGTACACATCGTTGACATAAGTTTGACTCATTGTATGCAAATCCCTACTCTCATAGACGCTATGGCAAACCGACTAAACAAACCTCCGATTCTCAAACTCACCGTCGTCTCTTCATCCGACTCGCCACCACCATTCATCAACATCTCCTACGAAGAACTCGGATCAAAACTCATCAACTTCGCAACCACGCGTAACATAGAAATGCAGTTCACAGTCATACCTTCTTCTTACTCCGATGGCTTCTCTTCCCTCCTCCAAGAATTACGTATCTACCCTTCTTCTTTCAACGAAGCTCTCGTCGTTAACTGCCACATGATGCTCCGTTACATCCCCGAAGAAACCCTAACCTCATCATCACCGTCTATACGAACGGTTTTCTTGAAACAACTACGGTCTCTAAATCCAACAATCGTAACCCTAATCGACGAAGACGTGGACCTCACATCAGAGTATCTGGCCACACGTTTGAGATCGGCTTTTAACTATTTTTGGATCCCTTTCGATACTACGGACACGTTTATGAGCGAGCATAGACGGTGGTACGAGGCGGAGATAAGTTGGAAGATAGAAAACGTGGTGGCCAAGGAAGGTGTTGAGAGGGTTGAGAGGACGGAGACGAAGAGACGTTGGATTGAGAGGATGAGAGAAGCTGAGTTCGGTGGACTTAGGGTTAAGGAAGAGGCGATTTCCGATTTGAAGGCGATGCTGGAGGAGCATGCCGTTGGGTGGGGGATGAAGAGTGAAGACGACGACGAGAGTCTTGTGTTGACTTGGAAAGGTCATACTGTTGTGTTTGCTACTGTTTGGGTACCGGTTTAACCGGGTTTGATTTTACTTTTCAGTTGCTCTGATTTCTGATCTAATTACAATTTATAATATCATTTATTTATAGGCTAATATGTATTTTTTTTTTGTAGCTACAACATTTTATATCAAAGGAAAAACAACTAAAAATAATGGAGTAAAAAAACACTATTGTGATTAACACTAACACGCATAAAACATATAACATATAAACTGTATGTAAGAAAATGTGTGTTTAGAAATTGTATTTTTGTATCAGAGACATGATTGTAGTTTTGTCTCACTATATTTGTGGCTTTGCTTTTATTTTTATCTTTTACATCATTTCATTGGTGATCTTATTCTGTTTTTTTTTTTTGGATTTATAATTTGTAATGGAGTAAAGTTTTCTTTCGAGAGTCTTGGTTGGTAGCATTACTTTTTTCAACACAAATTGTTTTAATTGCACTAAGTGGTCATTGGTAAATTGGGTTTGGAATATATGTAAACACTAAAAAAAAATATCTAAATTTCTCCAATCAAACTTTAGTATTTTAACAGCCATAAAAATCCTAAAATCATTATTTAGTTTTCTCACATCATCTTTTTTTTTTCATGTTATGCTTCTTTTTATTAAAACTTCTCTTTTATGATTTTTTCTAAATCACATTTATCTATATAAAAAAGCAAAAGTTATAAACATTTCTTATATGGTATATTATTGGATTTGATAAATAATTATATATTTTCTGTACATAAATTTAAATAAGAATTATATAAATGTACACAAGACACTTAATTGTAATTTGTTGGACTTAATATACATAAGATTAGCTATTAAATTGTTAGAATTAATTGCTAAAGTTATTAAAAACACTTAATTTTTTAGTTATTTTTCAATTAATAAATTTAAAAACAAATGTCAAAAAATTAGATAACATACTCGTAACTTAAATTTTAACTAAATCTCCTTTATATAAAATGGGAAGAAATAGAGGCTTCTAAAGCTATCCACATCAGCCAAAAGCTGAATTTTCTCAACCAATCAATTTCACACATCACCAACTCATTATATAACAATATTTTCACTCATTAAACAATCGAATTATATAGTTAAATGTGTCCAAAATTATACTAAAACTAAAATTCAGGTCCATTATAAACGTAGGCCCAATTATTATATTAATTGTGTGTTTAAGCCTAAGAATTCAAGCCCAATTATTATATTAACTGAAACGTCGCCATCTCTACTTCACAACAAGGCCATTCCCCTTCCCAACCCTACCAAACTCTCCCGCTTCCTCTTCTCAATCTTTACTCAACCTTCATACGTTAGACTGAGTCACTCCACTTCAATGGCTTTAATGGCTACTTCCCACTACGCCATAACTTTCCAGTCTGTCGGTTATATAAGCATGGCACCCACACAATCCTCTTCCAACCTACACTCACAGACAAAAGAAACTCGAAAATCACAAAGCTACGATGCGTTCGTCTAAATCAAAACTTCGGTATCTAAATCATAACGGCTATATATTATCATCTTGGTAAGGCTACTTCTAAGAAACCTTTGTTTCTGCTGTAGCTCATTTTTGTATCCGTGGATCTGGATAATGAGGAAGAAGGGAAGCCAGTCGCTGAATACTTCGGTGTGTCTGAAAATGGTCCTAAAGTAAGTCGTTTTTATGGTTTGTCCTGCTTTTGAAAGAGTTGCACAGTTATTAGATCTCGAGTCCTAGATCTTTATGGTAAGCATATGCTAAAATACACCTCGATTGTTGCTTTGTGCCTAGCTTATTGCTTTTACCGGAAATGAAGATCATAAAAAGTTCTTCTTCGATGGCGAAATCAAGTCAGATAAAATTAAGGTATCCCTTGAAGTTTCTTTTACTTGTACAATTTGACTTCACATTAAAGTTTGTTTGTTTTAACCTCTAAATCTCTTGCAGACATTTGGGGAAGACTTCCGGAGTGACAAGCTAAAGCCATTCTATAAGTCATACCCCATTCCTGAAAAGGTAAAGCCGTCTCTTTCTTATCATTCATTCTCATTTTTGATTCATCGTCTGTTCTGTTCATCTAACACCAGACTTAATTCTGGTGGCTACAGAACGATGGAGATGTGAAAATAGTTGTCGGAGATAACTTTGATGAAATTGTTCTGGACGAGTCTAAGGATGTTCTTCTCGAGGTACTATTCTATCATAGTCTATTGATAAACGATATGGATTCACAACTTCTCATCACATCATTACTTTGTTCTTAAAACAAAACTCAGGTCTATGCACCATGGTGTGGCCATTGTCAAGCCCATGTGCCAATGTACAACAAGCTTGCCAAACATTTACAAAAAAAATTGATTCTCTTGTCAGAGCCAGGATGGATGGAACAACCAACGAACATCCCAAGGCAAAGGTAATAAAACGTTAATCAGTGTATTCAAGCCTTCTTATGTTCAAAGCCTCCAGAGTTTGATTTTTTTTTCCCGTTTTGGGCGTAAAATTCTTTGCAGGCCGAAGGATTCCCAACAATTCTCTTCTTCCCTGCAGGCAACAAGACTCCAGAGCCGGTAAGTTCTGCCTCTCCTAGCTGCAATGGTTAAGTCTTCTTAGATTCCATCTAAAACAGAGAACTGACTTCTTTTTTTTGCGTGTGGAGCACAGATAACGGTAGATACAGACCGCGCTGTGGTTGCATTTTACAAGTTTTTAAGGAAACACGCAACAATCCCATTCAAACTGGAGAAACCTGCATCAACTGAATCTCATAAAACTGTTGAGTCCACACCAATAGCAGAAACTACCGAGACCAAAGCAAAACCCGATAGCACCCCAAAGAGTAGCGAAAGTGATTCGAAGGATGAATTGTGATCCAAGGCTATGAGTTATATACGTCTCCTTAAGTTATATTGTATCATCGGAATTGATTAATCGTGAGTTTGGACTAGGGAAAGCTGGAGATGAGTAACTTTAGATTTAAGAAAGACCTCTTCCTTACAGAACTGTAGTGTCATACTGAAATAAGTAAACACAAATCAAATCAATAAAATCTTGCCGTGTATCTTTCATCAAGTTTAAAGTTTCTAACTCTTTGTTGCAAAGCTGAATTGTATCAATCAAGGCAACGCAGAAGATGCAATGTGTGTATCAAGATACTTGGAAACAACTGATTAAGATCCAAATTAGGTGCAGACACACGTTTCAGTTCTTACTCTTTCCAAACTCAACGGAAAATACTTGCACAAGTAGAAAGAGGTCATGAATCAGAACTATCACAACGTTTGCATAGTGTATTGCTAACAAGATGCAAAAGTAAGTGTTGTCTATTGAGAGATTCACAAAATATATTGTACTGAAAAACACAGAGATCTAAAGCACAAGAAGCATGAGTTGATCTTACCTCAATGTAAAAATGAAACACCACAATGAAAATATAACTTGATCTTTATATTCACTTCTCTTCCAATCTAGCAAGGATTGACTCCGCGAAACTCTGTTGCCTGTGAATTCAAATAAAGACAAATCAGTGTCAGGAACAAAATGTGAACTGCAAACACTTGGAATTGACTCAAGATCAACACGATTGAGCCCTAAAGGTTATGCAAGTTCCAAGTTTGGATAAACGGAAAATGTAGGCTTTGTATACCATCATAAAGCCACCACAAATCAACTCAGCCACATATGACTTTGACCTAATCATTGTGAAACCTTTATTTGTATTTTGAAGTTTTTTTAGTATAATCAGGAGATATTACGTTATAGAATCATATCATAAAAGGTACCTAAAATTATTGCTTTCTTACTCTTTTTTTGTTTCCAAACAAAATTGAAGTTTATATTTTATTTTTAGATTTTCACTATTGTGGACTTAAAGTTTCGTAGTAATAAAAATAATATATATGTACATCATCAACTTATACTCTCGAACTCTCACTTACGGATTTGGAATCAATATTGAAGCATTAACCTTGAAGATCGTTAATGTTACTACGAATTTGGTGCTTAAAAATCTCCTCTAAGATTTTGATAGAAAAAATTGGTTCTTCTAAAATATAACATTATAAACTTTTTGTTTGAGAAAAAAAAATTATAAACTTTAATGACCAAGATGAAGAACAACCAATATTTACTTACTTTATGTCTTGAATAAGTCCACCATCTTGATAAGAATTAAGAACACATCTATGGAAACTCAAGCCTCTATTATTACACTAATTGTTCCAGATCAATAGCGAGATTACAATGCCTCCCCATGACAACAATCTTCATTCTTCATGTGAGCTTCACGTGCATTTCTCTTTATTCACCCTTTGTTTCCCTTATAATGTAAACACTTCGATGCGAATCACATCTCCACGGCACATCGCCTCCTTCATTGCGGTTGCGGTTGCTAATTTCGTGGACATTGATAAAACCTGGTCATGGAGTTTATTTTTCAAATTTCTATATCATTACACATAATCCTAAATAGATCGAATACACAAAAAGGTGTAGAAAAATATAAATTTCAAGTATGAGATAGTACCTTTTATACAAAGAACACAAACTTTGATATAATTTACAAAACATGTTACTTTGTAAAAAAGATTTATTGTGAATTAATGATAATGTTAAATATTAATTTATTGTGTTTTTTAATAAATTATTTCATATAATATACGTACAAATCAAAGATACAAATGGTACAAAAAGATAAGATAAAATGATAGAAATATATGGGAAAAAAATCCGCGCATCATATTTTCCAAAAACAAACCACAGAAAAGTTTACTTAGAAATCATATATTTACTGTGGATTTATTTAATTAAAGTGAGGTTGGGAGAAAAAGAAAAGCATTGCTTAGAAAACTACATGATACTAACATAGACTTAAGTAAAACAATTAATCAAGTTCTAGAAGACTACCCAAAAATATCAATGAAACTAAAAATTCATCAACAAATATACAAATATAAATGATAGAAATTGAGATAAAAATTTCACAATTCATCACAAAATCCGGGCGTAGCCCGGAGAAGCCCCTAGTCTCCTTTATATAAAAGGGAAAGCTTTGGAGCAAGAGCATCCACATCAGCAAAATAATGGTGAATATTTTCAATTAATGAATTTGGCATGTCATTTCATATATATATCTCAAAGTTAATTAAACCTTCTATTTCCTCTTAATATCCAAAAACGTTGTGCCAATTAAAAAACCAAGCACACATTGAAACTCATTCTCCCTCTCAATCGTCGCCTCTTCTCCTTCTCTTGCTAATATGTAACTTCTGCCTTAAACCATCCTCTTTGCCCACGATCTCTCCAGTTCCAACTTTCAAGCCTTCTCATCTCCTATAGCTTTATGATCTCTCATTTTAAATACCCATCAAAATACCAAATTATATACCCATCATTTGAAACCCTAATCAATTTCGAGATCCAAACAACTCTGCTTATATTTCAGGTTAACTTTGTTGCTGTAAATTCGTATTTTATCACTGTTCCCTCGAAAATTAATCGACTTTGCATTCTTCAGAAACTATCCGAGATTTACATTTAAGATGCGGCCTCACTGAATCTCATGTTTTCGTTTTGGATTCGGAATCTTACTAGAAATTTCTTAGCGGTTTGTAGAATTTGACAACTATGGGAGACACTAGAGACAACGAGGACTATGAGCAAGAAGACGAGAAGGTCCCAGATTTAGAAAATAAAACAGTTAACGGTGAGTATTTACATAAAACAGTTTTGATGTTCATTTTTTTTTCCATTTTACATGCTTACTTCAATTAAGTAGGATTGTGATTCTGGATGAAACTTGGTAAAAAATTATAGGATTCAAGTTAACTTTGTACTATTTGCTTGAAGCTATGAGAAACCATTTGTTAATAGTTTTGAGTTAAAAAGATTGTGCCTCAAGCTGATTCTTTTCAACCATAAAGAACACACTTTTAGAAACTTGATTCCGTTCAGAATTATGAGGAAAAAGGTGTTTTGCTTATATATAATAAACTATTTCTAACAAGTTTTCATTGTGATGTAGATATCTCTGGTTTCTATCAGATTTTAGAGAATGCACATGGTTGATCACGTAACCACACTTGAGTTATATAAACATAATATATCTGTGTAAAAAGATATATTAAGAAACTTGAGTTAACCAATTTTTAACTAAATATCTATGTAAAAAGAAACTTTTATATGTTTATAAAATACGAGATATCTATGTCTTTGAGTAGGATTGCACTCAACACCGATACTTAAAAACATTCACAGCTCTCTGTACAATTCAATAGAAATATCATTGACAATCAACTGAAAAATTCCCAGCAAGAACAAGTGATTATGTATAGTTTACGATATAGTGTCTGTTAGGAATATAGATGCAGATCAATCAAAAGAAAGAGAAGAAGTTGTTTTATTAGAAACAAGTGTGGTACAAATACAAAGTATGTTTAATACAAAAGACGAACTTCACGGTTTCTCTCTCGATCACGAAACGATAACTTGTACATGATAGAGGCTTGCTTGTGGCAATCTCCTAAGACGGAATTTCGTCCCTACCGGTGTAAGTAGTTTTGCGGACGTCTATCTTGCAGGATACAACTATCGAACTCCGAACAAAACACCGTTCGTAATTCCTTGCAAACTCTACTTTGTGTTTCTTAGAAAGTTTAGAGAGATGAAGAAAACAGAGTAAATTCTTTCTACTTGAATCATTTCTCATGATCTCTTTATATAATACTTCAAAAGGTATGATAATCAAAGGGTGCTTTCTCAACATACATTATACATTAAGAGTTTCTCAACCAACACATATGTTTATGAAAAATCATTACTCTTAATTATTAATGAATGTGACTTTTGTATTAAGAGACATGATTTATCAACTTAATGAAAACGTGACTTTTCATTTAAAATCTCTAACAGTGTCTTTGGCCTTGGGTATGGTCTAATGCGTTAAATTTACCAGTCTCAGATAAATAACTTTCTCGGAAATGGAGGCTTAGTTACCGAAACTCGTGAACAATGCAAACCACTTATTCTCCAAAAGCTCTCTCCTTCTCGAACTTCTCCTCCTCGACAAAATGACGTGTGTCAACAGATTTTTGAAATTTCAGAGTAAATTACAACAAGTCATTTACTACCAACAAAGAGTCAAGAATGAATTTTGATTGTTTGACACAAAACATTAAAAAACACGAATCAGCAAATTTTTACAAACCCAAATCCATCCAACATATTATTGCTTAATGTTTTCTCTTGGCACCACCAGCAGTTCAATCAATGTTTTGAAGGATCAAGAACTTGACCCATGAACAAGACCACTCCACTCTTGTCTTCTCTCACCGTGAATAGAAATGGATGGTCAGCTATAAAATCTGGATTTTGCCTGAAACACGTGACCCTTACGACGCCAACAGAAACAGCTGCAGCTTCGGTTCCCTTTTCATCTACCTCAATGCAAGCTTTATGAAGAATTTTTGAGACGTACAGATTCTCAGCGGCAGAAGGCGAATCAACAAGCTCTGTTAGACTACCCCCATGAGTACTAAATGGTGAAGCCAGCCCCATATCCTTCAAAATATTAGAAGCTTCAAACTCGATAGAGAACTTAAACTTTGGAATTTTTATAACGCCCACTTCTATTTGGTGGTTTGGAATATGGTTATCAAGAAATCCTGATTCAGAGCCTATTTTCTCTAGCAGATTAGGTAGTCCATCTTTATCATTAGAAAGATAAATGTACATAGAGAATTTATGGTTACCCTCTACATAAGGGAGGCGCAAAACTTGGAAACCATCATAGCCTCTTAGGTATTGGTCCTTGTGATTCGTCATGAATGGGACTTTCACCGAGGTGCCGTCAAGAAGGTTGAAATTATTATCTTTTGTCAACTTTGCATCGAATTTTTCCCTCCAAGCTCCTTTGAAGTATACTGCATTTGCAAGTATGAGTGCGCTGCCACGAATTGTGTCAATAGAATCGTGAGAAAGAATATGCTCGATGACTCCATTGGTGTGAAGTTTAGCCCATGTATTCACTTTATCAATCACTTCAGCAGGCTTCAAAAACAAACGATCAACAAATGGACCAATCATTCCATACTCAACCCATACAAGGAAGAAATTGCAACATTACCAATAGAAAACTCACGTAAAAAAATAGAGCGATATATATAAGCCAAGATCTGAGGCAATCCACTAATTGTTATTCTCTCGGTTTCGATATAATTAAGTATTGTTTTATCATTTTAACCCCAAAAAAAAACAAACAAACGGTGGAATACACTGTTGTGGTCTTGCAAAAACAAATGACTACTTTTTTTTTGAGAAAAAAAAAAACAAATGACTCTTAAAATTTTGTTCTATTTCATTAATTTTTTACTAGAGTTATAATAAGATTTTGTGACAAAAAGTTACATTAAAATTTAAAGCACTAATAAAACGAATAATAGGTTTTGGGAAGAGTTACCTTAGTTGCAAAGTCAACTTGACTGCAAGTAACCTTGTAGGAGTTCTCCAAAAGCTCTTTAAAAGAAGTCTTCAAGGAGAATGACTTGTCGATCCAGACACCATTAGCCATAGATAAGCACAAATCACTTCTCTCGCTGCCATCAGTGGGGGCAATAGATACAATTTTGGTCAAGACTGCGTTGAGGTGATCCGTTGACGGTGACATGAGGAATGAGAGGATTTGTTCTTTGGATAAGGAATTCGAACAAGCGGCGATGAGACTGAGCAAAACGTTGATTGACGTTGGTGAAAAGACAAGGTTGGAGTCCTTGGCGACGGTAGTGATAACATGCTTAGCTAGTTTTACTACGACATCGTTATGCTTCTCCATTGATTTTCTCAAGTCCATTTTTTCTTTTTAAATTTTTACTGTATCTCCTGACAAAAGAGAGAGATGGCGATCGAATGGTTCTATATAGGCAGTGGTGATGAATATTATATCTTGTTTCAAAGTAAAGTGTTAGAAATTTTGAACAGTCATCGACTAATCAATCACCTCAGCACGATTACAACTAACAAGCTAGGTCTTTTTTTTAAAAAATTCTTTTGAAAATGACTAGTATATACTAAATCGAAAACTATTTAAACTTTAAAGTTATACACGGTTTAGAAAGTCTCCAAGATGACCAATTAAATCATGTTTTAAAATGTTTATAACTCAAAAGATTTCATAGACTATATAAATGGATTATGCATCATAAATTAATAATCACCATAAATTAATAAAATTCTTCAGTCCCGAGTCGGGTAAATGTAAAAATTAGCAAAATTTGAAGATAATAATTTTGTTTGAAACTCCTAATATAAATTAATAATCATATATAATTATGCATGTATATATAACTATTATAATGCACTAAAACATGGTTTTAATGATTTTTGTTTTGACTTAAAACTGAAAATTTCATTCGACCTTATCTTTAGATTTACTTATTGCATCAAAAACTGTTAGGATTGTATTCAGGGTCTATATCATAAACTTGTAAAAAATTATAGACAAAATAATTGATTCTTTATACATAACTCTTTTTATGTAACCATCGACATTAGGGATAATAACCATGATCTCTTTTAAATGTTATACACAGTTGTATATTATTTTAATTTGATAGTCTATTATGATAATAACATCCACTATGTAGCGATAATCGAAAATTTTAATCAAAATTTCATATCAATTTTGCAAAAGGATTTATTAAATCCAGTGATATAACTTCATTCAAAAAAACAAATTAAGAAAATTGTTACCTAAAAAGGGATAATTAGGCTAATAATAGATTTGGTGTCACTAATTAGGAGAGTGACAGTTGTGAAACCAAATTTAAGTAAGTAACATATTGGTGACAAGATCTGATGAAAATACCTCTGGCTTTTAATTGAGAATTTTTGTAAAAAAAAAACGCATAAAAATTTGTAGGAGTAAAAACATATATGTTGTATTTTGATTTTGAAGTGTTTTAAAGAAACAATAATATTTTCACGGAGAAATTGATTCCTCTTGAAGACATATTTGCTCCTAAAAACTTTGCCTACAAACACCGTATCACCTTCATACTCATAATCATTGAGGCTCCTTCAATATCTCCATAAAAAACACCAAACTCATTATTATAATTTTCAAAACATGAATCCATAAGGGAAATTTCAATGTATAATACCTTTTGGAAACAAAACCTAGTATCTAACATAACATGAAACAAAATTTGGTAACTAACAATCTCACTACTTGAAATTCCTATTGTACTCATATAGTTTTTTACCCAAATCTATTATATTGAGAAATAAAATTAAAATTAAAATAATTTACTACCTTAAACTCTCTGACCTAATGCTCATTTTTAAACTCTACGCTGTCGAACCCATTACTCCGTCCACTATAAAAAAATTGATCTCTTCCCCTTTGTTCTTCTCAAATTCCCCTTTATTCTTCTCCAATTCCTTATAATCCCTCTCGTTATCTTCCATTTCACCCACAACTTTTCTTGTATATAAAAACTCAAGGCAAGTTTGATTCAATCATCATAGTGGTGATGAAAGATCCCAAATTATTTCAACGACTGTTCTGTCGTCGTGATCCCAAATTATCTTCGTGTGTGGTAAATCTTCGGGGAATTTGAACTGATTTCAAAATTACGATCAGATTCTATGTCTCGTAGCTAATTAAATGGAGCTGATGTTATCCTCATAAGTCATAATTACTTGTAAGAGAATCTAGAAGAGGCCCATGGAGAAGAAGGATAACGGAGAGCTCCTTGTCATAATAGCCGACTATATCCTCTCTTTTGATATTTATTTGGTTTTCCTTGTAATTAGATCCATGAATAGTGGACTTCTATGCAGATGGAGAAAGGAACGAAGGTGATTGCGATTTTAGGTGAGTGGATTGTTTTGGGACTGGTGTATGGGAGGTCAAACCTAAGGAGGAGGAGTTGTGTAAGTGTGTTATGTTGACATCGAGGCACTGGTTTGAGGAGCTGGTTGATACGGTGAAGGAGATGTTCAAGATTTGTTCAATCAAATATGTGAGTATTTCGTATCGGTGTCTTGATGTGATGGTGAGTGATGTTGAGGGCAGTATATCGCCAGTTTCAATAACCAGTGACAGTGATGTGAACGTCATGGAGGCTTTATGAAATTGTGTTGAGAAAGTTAGCTTGTGTGTAACGATTCATGAGGCTGCGTGTATATGCTCGAAACTCGGAAATCAATCGATATGTAACTATTGTAGCCTACTATTTTCTATGTTTTGTTTACAATCTTTAAGAAGTTAACTATTTTAGACAACTAGGTGTAATAGCTAACGAGGTGTAGTTGAAATTTTTGTAGTGAACTGTATGACTCAAAAATAGTGTACTATAAACTGGAGAATAGTGTACTATTTTAGCTTACAAATTGTATGACTGGAAAATAGTGCACTATAAATTTTGTCTGTAGTGAACTATTAATGTTTACTATGTGAGGGGTAGACTAAACTATAATGCTAACAATTTTTTTTTGTCGTGAACACAGTTGCAGATGCATGTGCGGTGAGTGGCAAAGGAAAAGCGATTAGCCTGGACGAGATGGTGGATCATGAAGAGTCATTGTACGAACTTAGTCGGATGATGGTCATTGGCATAATTTTGCGTTAATGGATTGCAAATTTATCGAGGATGATGACAAGAAAAAGAAGGGGAAGGAGATCATAGGTGATATGATACGTGAGGGTGGGGAATGCTCTTCCAACTGGCCTTGCACTTTGGATCTGATTGACTCAGGTGATGATGCCGACACTGAGGATGATATGGCTCAAGTGAAAGTCCGGCCATGTGTCTTGCAACCATACGCATATGAGGCTCTGAACTATGTGCTGGCTAACTTAGTGGTTACGCCTAGGGATGCACCGCCTGTGTTGAGCGAAATTGTGAATGCAAGTTGTTAGGTTTGTTAAGCGCAGTGTTATGTTTATTGTTATTTAGTTGACTATGCTATGTTATATTATTGGTGGTAGTGCACTACAATGCGAGTATATGTTGACTACGTTGTACATTATGGATTGGGTAATTAGGTGGTTATTAGTGTGTAATATTATAATTAGGCCCATAGCAAGCCGTAAACTCTTTTTAGGTGGATATCAGTCCATTAACAGAGATGGACGAAAATACCCCTACTGAATGTTGAGTGGAAATCCCTAAAAATCTGTTATAGAGGTTGAGAATCAGTAAAAAAAAAATCAAATCTTTTCCGTCGTTGAAGCCACTTTTAATCTCGCACCTTTGAATGACGAGATCGAGATTGATGCTGATTTTTCTGTGATTGATTGTGATTTTGAGGGATTTGATTTACGATTAATGGTGCAGATCTTTTCATGAGCTTGTAGGGAAGAAAAAAATCACAATTAATTGTGATTGATTCTGAGTGAATCAGATTTGTGTAGTTGGTTGATATTGGAGAATCTTTTGATTATATCGTTTTGATTTTTGGTTTCAAATAATCAGTTTCTATAAAAGGGCTTTCTATATTGTGTTTATGCACTAAAAAACATTGTTAAGAGAGCTTAAAGAACTCCATAGACGCTAACAATGGTGAAGAAAATGGTCGGAGTTGGTGGCGGCGGATCTAGAAAGCAAGGAGAGGTAACAATAGTTGACTATTTGAATAGGCGAAGTAGTTGACTATTTTAAAAGACGAAGTAGTTAACTATTAATATAAACATAGTTGACTATTACAATCCGCATTTGTTGACATGTTTCAATGCGAATATCGTCATGGTTAGTGAACTATCTTCATGGTAATTTTATTTATAGTCAACTATCATACTATCCAACATAACTATCGTCATGGTTAGTGAGCTATTGTAGTTGACTAGCAATGCATATTGTTAAGTAATTGTATTATTTTTTAGATGCACGCTAAAAGAGGAGCACGATTGGGTACGAGATGACTCTGAAGGGGACACAACAAGGCTTCGTGCAAAATTTCCATTAGGGAGCTGACATTGGGTGTTTTGGTGGTGCATTTGGGGGAGGTTGAAAGGAGGATGCCAACAGTCTATTTGAATTTATTTTTCCTTAATAAAAATCAAGTCATATACTTGAAAACAATAAGATGTAGTTTCTGATTTTTCAGTATACTCTTTATTTTGTGGATTGGTTGAACGTGTTTGAATTGGTGGTTTTGGAATTTGTGCTCCTTCTTTTATACACGTTGTGTTTGAGATTTCTTTGAATTTTTCCTTTTTATAAACAAGTAAATAGTTCACTATTCATAATAGTTAACACACTTGACATATGAATTTATCAAAGTAAATGAAAGGCAAACTTTACAATACATAAACAGTACAAATAGATATGTATCATCTTTCTTCTGTAGTTAAAAAAAATAGTTCATTAGATAAACAAATACGTAGTTGACTTGAATAGTCCACTATGTATGCACGGATTGACAGTTATACTGAACCAAAAACAACCGTAATAGTGAACTATATGAACAAAATAATCAACTACCAAAACATAAAATAGTGGCATAGTTCTTCCTAGATTATATAAAACCTGCTTCATCGATCTTGTTCTTGTTCAATATAGATATTCACTTTCTTTTTGACGGGTTCGTGACCATAGCGAAACAATCGCCTAGGAAGATTGAGATCTCATCTTCTACGTCTGAAATTAGAAGAAATTCATCTAAATTAGTGGATCTGTAATTTCGGTAAAGAATTAGAAGAGGATTGAATGTCAAAATTCAAAAACGAAGAAGATGGTGTTGAAATCGGGGAAAAGGTGGTTCATATGATGAAGGAGGCAGCGAAAAGATGATATGACGATTGTCGTCTCATGTATTGGATGAGAGAAGATATAATATGTGAAAGGGAGAACAAAAGACTGACGGCTACTATGATTTTTAGTTAGGTTTTCTATAATAGGGTAAAAGAGTTTTAAGCTAGGTAATTGTAAAAGGGTATTTTCAGAATTTATTGTTAGTTAGTGAAATATAGTTTTTAGAGTGTTAAATGTTTAATTATTTGTTGATACACTAATATTCATGCTGATATTCCATAATAAGGGTTGATTAACATAATAACATGTTTGAGAGACAAAATTAGGTGACTAACATATCAAAAAATAAAATTAGGTATATAGCAGAGAGAAATAAATAAAAGACAAAATTGCCCATATAATTACAATTAAGGTAAGTATAAAAACAAAACCCCTATAATTTTTTTCTTTCTCATCACTTGAAAATTGGCCTTTTTAATCTCTAAAATAGTAGATCCGTAAACCTAATCCTAATCTGCAGACAAAATAAATTTGGATAAAAAAACATCAAAAAACAAAAAAAACACAAATATGTTCTAACAATTCACTATTTTAATATATAGTTGACAATTGTCGAAACTACATATTTTATTGATCTCATAGCTAACTATCTCACACTATTTAGTCAACTATTTTTTTGAATATAATTATCAATTTAAAAGCATAGTTAACTATTTTTCGGAAAATAATAATCTATTTAAAAGTATAATTAACTATTTTCATATCATAATTGTCTATTATACCGATTTCATAACATAGTTGACTACATGAATATATTGTTGTAATAGTTACTTATTTAAATAAAAATAGTTAACTATTTTCATAACGTAGTTATCTATTACAATTTATATTATAAAAAAAACATATATAGTAGCTATTATCAAGAAAAATAGTTGGTTACCTGATTTTCGAATATAATTAACTATATCGATTTCCAACCGCGATTCAATTTTACGAAAAGAGAGAACGGTAGTGTGGAGTTTAATTGGAGAAAAAACATCCATGACAATGAATGATATAAGCTAAAGTGATTGGAAATTGATTTTGTAGATTACGAGATAGATATATTATGGTGTTTGAATAAAAGAAAAAAGAAGGAGAAAAAAAAAAAAAAAACAAAAGAAGGAGGAAGAAAAAAGAATGATAATTGAAAAGAAGAAGACAAAGAAATGTGAGATTTGTGTAATCAGAAGAGAGATCTCAAGGAGGACAGCGCTGAGATAGAAATAATTAGGCTTAGGTAGTTTTTTTGTTTTGATTTATTTTTAATCTTTCTCTAACAAAATATGTCAAATAAAAAGGGTAAAATCGTCCTTTTATGTGATCTAAACGGTAACCAATTAATTTTGTTTTAGGTCATGTTAATTACGGGACAAAACACTGATATAAAACCTAATTTCTCAAAAACATAATAAGTTTGAAAAATAAATATTTGGCAATTATAATTACGAAATATATAAATAATTTAATATTTAATAATAGATAATAATTTCATATTTGTGGAATTTTCGAACCAAATTCTCGCAATTAAATTTGAACACCAATATATATAAATCTAACAATTTAAATTTTAAAATTTGACATTAATTTCTAAAAAATGCTATTAAAATCATAACTTTCATCCAAACAAAAGAGAATAGTAAAAATAATGAAATATTAGTCAAATAGTTTTTCATACTACTTATAATAAATTATTGATTTTTATATTTTTTTAATAAATAATATGGCTTTAGTTGTTTTTTTATAACTAAAAATGTATTTATTAGTATTAATTTATTGTTTAACCGCTATCGCAACCGCTAGTCAACCAGTCATAAACCTTCCGCAAACGCACCATTTTTTAACTGCATGTGCCAGTTGTCTAAATCGCTTTATAACGCTTGAAACCGCTACGGTCCGCTTCTGCAAACTCCCGCAACCGTTGCGGCTAATCCAGTCAGGCCCATAGTCGACTATGTTCAGAAATTATATTAGGTAACTAAGGTTCAAATAATAGTTGACTATGTTTGGAATAAGTCTAATAGATAACTATGTTTATGGGAAAAAACGCTCTCTCTTTTCTCTAAAATGGGCAAAAGTAAATCTAGGGTGTTGCAATTCAACCACTGTTTGCAATGACGACCGGAAGCTCCTCCTCCATCGATCTACTCACCTGAGAAGCATGCTTCTCACTCTCGAGACCTCGGCTACAATCAAGCGGATACCCACAGTTGGCTTCGTGAAGAGTTGTAAACCGAATCCCTCCGATGGATCTCTTTCTCCACCACCTGTAACCGCACCACCGATGAGCCACTTCTCGCCTAAACCCACTATTTCCGTTCTCAGCGTGGTGACGAGGATGCAAAACCTGATCTCGCTCCTCCCAAAACCACCAGACCCGAATCCCCCAAAGCCACCAGATCTGGTTCATGAGACATCACCGCCGGATCTACCAACTCCACCGTTTCCTCCACTAGACCCACCAAATTTGACTCTCAAGTCGACTCATCAACCTCCTTATTGGGGTTAGATGTCACCCCGATAGAGATCATCAAGAAAATGACTATGTACCAGAGGTGGGGGCGCAGTTATTTGGAGGAGCTATGTTTAATCCCAGGACAAGCTCTGTTTTTGGACTAGCTCTCCTTCTTTTTGAGACGAGCTCTCCAAAGTGACTGGGACCAGGACTAGCTCTCCTGCTTTATGGGACGAGCTCTCCAAAGTGACTAAGACCAGGAATAGCTCTCCTGCTTTCTAGGACGAGCTCTCCAAAGTGACTGGGACCAGGAGTGCATCTTTCCATGACGACGTCTGTAGTGGTACACTACACTCCAAGGGACCACAATGATAATTTCACCTCAAGACATAAGAGTGGGCCGAGCTTAGAAGGCCCACACAAGAGAGATGGCGAATTGCGAGCCCAGGAGTAACAAGTCGCGCCGACCCCTTGTGCAAGTTGGGCCTAGATGACGAGGTCTGGAATCTAGGCCCATGACGATGACGACACCAAGACGTAGGGCGGCCGCTGACTACGCTAAGAAGAAATCCCGAAGATTTAGGAATCTTACCTTATCTCTTTAGGCGTAGACCTAGGCCGACTATGACTTGTACAAATAGACCTTGTACACATCTGAAAAGAGGATCCGCGTTTTTACATAGAAACTACTTGTAACATTTGGAGACAGCTTAATAAACAAACTCTCTTGAGATATTCGTTAAGTGTTTCTCATCTCAGAGCTCTCAGACCTAAAATCATTTACTATTTCAACTGTGCAGGTTTCCACCACCACAGTTTGGCGCTAGAAGGAGGGTATTTGAAAGCTTCTTACTCCGAGGAACCACCGCGAAGAGATCAAGAACACGATGACTGACCAATGACGTATCACTGATCTGAAGGACGTCGCATCGAGAGATCTAGAAGAGAGCTAGATCCAGGCTGAAGGAAGTGCCAACAAGGACCAAACCGCCCGCGACGATCCACCACCAGCAGGTGTAGCTCGCGCCGATCCGCCTGGCGAGAAGTCGAAGGAAACCTCGAGAGCAAGCTCGCTTCTTCTCGAGTTGTTGCAGAAAATGAGCACAACACTGGACACATTACTGGAGAGCGCCGAGAGACAAAACAGAGCCAATGGGATGATAACCGACGAGCTCAAGTCCCTAGGAGCAGACCTTCGCACACGAGTCATCGAGCCAGGTCTGTTCAGAAAACTAGCGACGCGAATTGATCTAGTAGCGCTTAACTTCACGACACCAGTAGGATCGTCAAGCCGACCTTGGCAGCAACATACATCGACCGCCACAAAATACGGACGATATGTTCTCCTAACTCAGGCGCTCCCCGAGAAGGCTAAAGTTGGTGGCGAACCAATATAAGTTGACGACGACGAGGAGGACCTCGCCAGACAACTCCTACCCGACACTGAATTTATCGAACCAAAGAGAGCTCGGGAAGCAGCGGTCAAAGGAAAGAACACGGATCCTCGACAGGCAGCTTCACAACAGTTCCCTGCTTTCAGTGACGATAGCCTTGCTGGGCGAGTCGTAAACGACGCCAGAAGCGGAAGTAGCCCGACAAGAACCTGTGAGAGCAAAGCGCGCCGACCGACAGAAGACGACCCAACAGTCGACGAACTCTGAACGTGCTAGACGCCTTTCAGAAGAGGAAGAAAACATCGAATAGGTCGAGCTGTCGGAGGCTGCTGAAGAAAGGCGAGCTGCGCTCCAAGCCAAGCAGGACGAGATGGCCGAGTTTTGAGCCTCGTTAAGCAAGACCGCTGCAAACTATCCGTTCTCAAATACATCGGGCCACTAGCAAGGCACCAGAACTCGACGTGATCCTTGAACAAGCTCAACACACTCCATTCTCGGCGCGCATTACCAAAGCACGAGTATCAGACCCATGCAAGATTAGAGTACCGAGCTACGACGAAACCAAAGATCTAGCTGACCACCTAAACGAATTCAATGTGGCGATGACCAGAGAAAATTTCAAATAACAAGAGATGGACGTCAGACAATGTCTATTGTTCGTAGAAAATCTCAAGGGGCCAGCTCTCCAATGGTTGAAGGGGCTCGAAAGAAATTCCATCGATACGTTCAAACAACTGTCGGAAGCTTTCCTCAAGAACTACTCCATCTTCATTGAAACTCAGACTTCTAGTGCCGATCTATGGTCCATGAACCAAGGATCGTCCGACTCCCTCAAGCCCTTTATCGAACACTTTAAATTGGTACTATCACAAGTAAAAGGCATAGATGACTCGGACGCACTCCGCGCGGTGAAGAGGGCATTATGGCACGAGTCTGACTTCTGAAGGAGATGTCTCCCAACGAGGCCTCGACTATCCAGGATGCTCTGCACCGAGCGAGGAATTTTCCTAAAAGCAAAGAGGAAGCGAAAAAACTCGCACAGAAGTACAGAAAGTCTATGCAAAGTAGCAACAACGACCACCAACCAAGACAGTCGCGAAAAACACATAGTGGAAATTTTGTCCAACACGAAGGCATTTCCAAAAGAGCCCACAACTATTAGGTGGAATTCCCGGCTATGGCCAGGGAAGAGGCCGCAGTCGTGGCCGAGGAAGAGGTTTTCCTAACGTGTGGACTGGTAATTCAACTTACGACGAGTCGTTATACTACGATATTCATCACATTCACGGGCACTCAACAGTAAACTGCCAATCTCTCGGCTCGGTACTCGCCCAAAAACTGCTGAACGGTAAACTCAGCGACAACTTCAACCTCAAAGACTTCGAGGTAGAGAAAAACGACGTCGAAGTAGCGCCTGTCAATGAAGAACCGTCTAAACGTGAAAGACAAAACGACGACTCGGCACAAGGCGGACCAAGAAAGAAGTACTACCATTGAGCAACCTTACCATCATTCATCTACCACTCAATAACTTATCACGAACTATGGGTGACTTGATCCCTGCAAAGGGTACGTTGGCAGCCCATTTTTGGATGGGTTCAGTAGCCCCCCTCCCAAAAAGGGGGGGGGGGAATGGGGTACGTGTACTCGTATACTCCCACCTTGTGTTATAACAGACTTTTATGAAAATAAATACTTGTTACAAAGTCTTATCAAAACAACTATCCTTTAAGGATCACTCAGGGTCTTACTTAAATGATCATCTTACCTTAGACCGTCGATGCTGGCCACAGTGACAACTTTTAACAAAATTTCTGCATATCTTTACAATAACATCCACCATCGGATAAACGCGCTGTATAAATAACAATGGTTCATTATAGGAGCAGGTGTATTTAGAGAGAAGCACACTTATAACCCAAATGACCATTCAAAAAACCCAACAACATCGTTGGTCCAAACCAATGGTTCATTATAGGAGCGGTGGGCTTGCGACGACGATAGGCAAGAATGAGGATAGTTCGTCGACAAAGAACGAGGAGGAGGGGTCGATGATGTAGATCTGAGCAAAGACAAGAACTCACCGGAAAAGATGGTGGGCTCTCGTCGACGGTGGCGTGAGAAGGGGGAAGACGAAGAGCCCAAAACCCTACCAATAAAGTAAAAGTAAAAAAAAGGGAGAGAGGAGAGAGAGAAAGTACCTTTCTTTAGAGGAATGAGAAGGGAAATGAGTATTTGTAGCCATTAATGTCGGGACCCAACACTGATACATCTCGGCAATTCGCTGAAACAATTCCAGCTTTCCAAAAGGAATTGGAATTTTTCTAGAAAGAACTAAAATTTCAATTCTCGTAAGGAACCATAAGTAAAGAAAAATGACGCCTAGCTCGACATCAACAGAACATGTGAGAGTTATGCAAGATAAGCAAGTTTTACAAGCTTTAAAGAAACAAGTTCTGCAGACTTTAACAAGAACAAGCTCTGCAGACTTTAACAAGAACAAGCTCTGCAGACTTTAACGAAACAAGCTCTCTACACTTTAGCAAGAAAAAGCTCTGTAGACTTTAGCAAGAACAAGATCTGCAGACTTTAACGAAACAAGCTATGTAGACTTTAACAAGAACAAGTTACTTGAACAGAACAAGCTCTGCAAACTTTACAGGACCAGCTCCTCAATTTTTACAAAATGAAACACAAGTCTATAGCAGGTCTTTGCTGAGCTAGGCATTTACGTAAACATGAAAGCTCAGCAACTTCGGCAGGTCGGCCAAACAACGTTTCGCAGTCTCAACTCGTCGAACACGTACAAAAGCGGTACATTTTCTTGAAACCTCACTACGACTCTTTTAACCTCAGCACTATCAGAACTGATGCTACTGAGCTGGTGGGCTAACTGTTGGGGTTAGATCTCACCCCGATAGAGATCATCAAGAAAATGACTAAGTACCAAAGGTGGGCGCGCAATCATTTGGAGGATCTCTATTTAATCCCAGGACAAGCTCTGTTTTCGGACTAGCTCTCCTTCTTTATGGGACGAGCTCTCCAAAGTGACTGGGACCAGGACTAGCTCTCCTGCTTTCTGGGCCTAGATGACGAGCTCTGGAATCTAGGCCCATGACGATGACGACACCAAGACGTAGGGCGGCCGCCAACTACGCTAAGAAGGAATCCCGAAGATTTAGGAATCTTACCTTATCTCTTTAGGCGTAGACCTAGGCCGACTATGACTTGTATGAATAAACCTTGTACACCTCTGAAAAGGGAATCCGCGTTTTTACACAGAAACTACTTGTAACATTTGCAAACAGCTTAATAAACAAATGCTCTTGAGATCTTCGCTAAGTGTTTCTCATCTCAGAGCTTTCAGACCTAAAATTGTTGACTATTTCAATTGTGGAGGTTTCCACCACCACACTCCTCCTCCGCTCACCACGACACAAATCTTTTTCAAGACAAGATCTCTTGGAGAAGCTTCGAACACATCGACTAGGTCTATGCCGAGTGTTAAACCGCCTCACTCACCTTACATGTGGCGGTGGTCCCCAAGCTCGCTAAACTTTCCGATGATCAGAATGTTCGTTCTTCGGTCTGCATGTGAATCTCTCTGCTACTTTGTGTTTTTGGATTTGGAAGATGGTTGGTTAGTGGGTCTGGAAGAGTTTTGTTGTTTAGAGGGCTTGGCCTCAGGTCCGGCCCTGAGAGTATTTCTGTTAAACATACGCATTAGGCCTCATATTTTTTGTAGAATTTTTAGGCCCATTTTTCCTGATTTTTTTTGTTTAACAACATATATATCCTTTATGTATTAGACAGTGTAGAGGATATGATGGATATACACGGGTGAAGAGGTGAAGAAATTGTGGGGCCCATACCTTTTTTATTGTTGTGAGTCCTAATGAAAACAAATTTGGAAACAAAAAGAAATTTGGAAAAGTAAAAAAAGTCTATAGTTTATTAACTTATTTATCCAAAAGACTCATTAAATAATGATTTATTCTTTAGATCAAAATTTAATTTGTTTTTCCATAGCAAACATAGACTCGAGAGGTCGAAAGCTTCGAGAATTGTTATCAATTTATTTGTTATTCAGTTTTTAATTTCTTATGTTCGTTGATAACCGGTTATGTAAATTTTGATACTTAATTATAAAAATATTATAATTGACTATTAAAAGTTTGATAAATGATTTTACAGCAAAAAAAAAATGCAAAATGTTAGTTTTGAGAATATCGTTTTATGTTTCACCAACGATTTGCAAAACTAATTTTGCGTTATTATTTCATGTATATATTATAGGGCTCCGATTTTTATTTTCGTATTGGTCCTCAAATTTCTCAAGACCGACCCTACTTGGCCTATAGCTTCATGGTTTGTGTAGTTATAGTTAATTATCCAGTACGTGTTCTGAGCTTTGATAGGTGCTTTAGGTTAATGACATCCTTACTCTCGGATTATGCTACTAGGACCCTAGATTGCTATCTAGGAGATGAGTATAAATCCAGGTTTGATTCCTCGGTGACGACCGGAAACCCGAACGGTTTTCAAAGAATGCAAAAGGACTTACTCGGTAAAATCCGAACCCTTACATTTGGTTCGAGCCATATTTTTTGGTTCATACGTTTTCGAACTTCATGGTTTAGCCCATGACTCTTCATCGTTTTCCGATCGATTTGAGTTTTTCGAACTTCATTTTGACATTGTATGTCGTTGTAACCGAATTCGAGCTTAAATTAATGAAGTATGTTGTTGTTTTAAAAAAAAAGATAACTATGTTTCTGATAGTAGTTAACTATGCATGTTGTTTATTTTCATTATGCAAACTATGATAGGTAGCTACGTTCCGAACATAGTTCACTATTTTTATATAAATATATAATTATTACAAGAACATATGCTAAGAAATTGGTAGAGTAGACAATAATGTTTTGAAAAATAGTTAATTATGCTTTTAAATTGGTAATTATTTTCTGAAAATAGTTAACTACATTTTCTGAAAATAGTTAACTATATTTTCTGAAAATAGTTAACTATATTTTCGATTTCGACCCAAAAAAAAAGTTAACTATATTTTCGATAGTTATAAAATAATGTAAGATAGTTAACTATCTTTTGGTTTCGAAAATAGTCAACTATGTCACTAAATAGTTAATTGTTAGGGGTAATTTCATCATATATTTAACTCTCTCTGCTACTTACCCAATTACATGTTACTTACCTAATTTTTTCTCCCAAAACTATTATTCTACTAATTAACCCTAATTTTTATAGATGTTACTTATTTTCTAATTATTTTGTTATTGCATGTAATTGTATATTATGAAATTTATGCAGTAATATAAAAATTCCGGTTAAAATTACACGTCTAAATTTTCGTGATTGAGCTTTATTAAAGATGATCAAATATGTTACAAATTTTATTTTATGAAAAAAAATGTTTTAGAAAATGTTTTTGAATATTTTTATATTCATTTAGAATGATTTTAACAAAAATTATGAGTTGGACAAAAGTCTTGTTTTTTTAATTTGCAATTAATAAAAGGTAGTCTTTAGATAAATAAACGGGTTTTTTTTGCAATAAAATAAACGGGTATATATAACTATGATAACGTAGTAAAACATGTCTATAATAATTTTGTTTTGACTGAAAATTGAATCGCATTATAGGTTATTTTTAACTTTACTTATTGCATCAAAAAAGTTTAGGATTGTTTTATTGGGATGTATCCTAAACTTGTGAAAATTATAGACAAAATAAATGATTCTTCATGCATAACTCTTTCTAAATGTATTCATCGGCATTAAGAATAACGGTGCGGGCATGAATATTATTTCATGACATGTTTAATTTTAGTAATGAAGATATTATAAATTATAAATTATATAAAAATATGATATCCTAACATGTAAAATAGATGAAGAAATGTTTTATATGGCTAACTCAATGATATGTTATGTTGAGTAATGAAAAAAGACAAACAACATAATAGAGATGGAATCATGCATAAACACGCGAACATTGAATATACCAGTAACTTGGATTTTGCCGATTCCTTTTTTGATTAAAGGCAATGGCGACATTCTATTATTCTATCTCAATTGTTTTCATGTCACATTTATCACTTCTTCCTCAAAACAAACAAAATATATCCTTCAAATTTGACGATATTTTTGCCGTCCTACAATAATTTTCAAATTTTAATATTCGAAGTCTAGAGGATTTAACCATGAATATATTTACAAACAAAACTAAAAAATATGTCCAAATTAAAAAGTTTATTGAAAAGGTGCCTTAAACTTATATAGGAAATTTAAAGCTTTGAACAATGTGACATATTCTATTAAAATAACATAATGTAGAATCTATTGGAACAATATAATGTAGATAAAATAGCATATTAAGATTATAACTTGAATATTAAAGAAGAGATTCATACATAAAAAAAAATAGAGAAACGAAATTAAAATTATAAAAAATATGGCTAGCCAATATATAACATACAAATTTTCCATAGGCAAAATAAATGATGTCATTTTTGGATATCTTATTCTCATAATCACATCATCGACTGGACATTAAAATAAAACAAAAATTGTAATTTTGAAAAACATTTTTGCATACAATTAGTTTTGCAAACACCATCTAACAAAATCATATGTGATTCAAAATCGTATATGCAAAACAAAATCTACAAGACAAATATTCGACTTTCTATGATCGAAGCTTCAAAACGAAAAGAGCGGGATTCTTATTCGAATCTTCATCACCAAAAAGAGATTTATAGAAGAAAAAAGCCTTATCATGGATTTTAGCAGCATGAACTGATAGAATCGCGGGATAAACATGTCACGCTTTTCAACAAAAATCGGATACATTTTTTTCAATATTTCAATGACTTATTAAAAATTATATAAAAATTCATTATCTGAAAAAATAAAGTAGTCAAAATTTATTAAAGCAAATATTTTCAAAAACCACTTTAGGTAGATGAGATGTTCATTACACGTAAACATAAGTGAAGAGAACACAAGTTAGACGTCTAAAAGTTTTAAATAGATTTCCAATATATACTCTGAATATTATATGATCGGATTCCCATGAGAAGCTTCTTTATTTTGCTCTCATGGATAAGTTTGAATATTTCCAATTTTAACATCGGCCATCTTCATACATGAGATGTATATACCGTTCTCATTTACGTGCAATCATAATGGATACAATATTAGGTATCAGTAGAATATGTTCACATGTAAATCGTTTTAATAGAGATCAATAATCAGAGAAAACACAATCATTTTAAAGCATTCCCCGAACCAATATGACTATTTAGTCTAATAAACTCAAATATAGATCAAAGACCAAAACAAAGATAAAGACAAAAACATATATGTGTAAAAATCGAAACCAAAACTTAAGAGCAATTAAGAACTGCTTCTTTTTAATGAAACGATTTGAATAAACCATTGTTATCTCATCAAAAGATTCTTTGAGCCGTTGTTATACTCAATGTGATTGTGTGTGAAGTTTATGATGGCATGGTCTAGAATTCTATATATCTAGAATATTTAATTAGTTTATAGCTTTGTTTGTTCCACAATGATCAGTTGCTCTAGAATTATATGTGGAGTGTTATCATAGCTCTAGAATTCTAAAGGGATTATTTTGTGATTTGGTTAGATATTACATTAGAATATATCTATTGGAATATCCCAATTGGTTCTATAAAAAACAAACAACGTAAAATTGATGTTTTTGTTTTGGAAAATGTTTAAAATTGGTATCATCATGATTAAAATTGGTTCCTTCAAGTGATTCTCGTTGTCTTTTATATATATATATTGTAAAATATGAAAAACAGAATAAATTTTTACACAAAACTCTGTTTATATTATTCATTGTAATCAAATCACAAAATCTTATCAGTTGTAACAAATTTCATTGGCTCCTAAAAACTACCGAAAATCTAATAATCTTTAAAAGATTTTCTGATAATCCTCTATATAAATCGGGATAACAAAATTATTTGAAACAAAGTTCTCGTGTTTGTTTCAAATGCATATATAATCTTTACCCAATTTTTTATCGTTTGTAACAAAATAAAGAATATTTTAGTATTTTTGTTTTAGGGAATTTTGTTGAAATATCGCATTTTGGTCATCAGTATATCTCACTGTCTTTACTTATTTTTTCTTTTTTCAATAATAAAGATAGAGAATAGCAAATTAATTGTTTTTTCTACGTATTATTTTCAACCTGTTCATGAGTAAACGGTACCCTTGCTCTATTTTTATCGTATGATCATTTTTTTACTTTTGATTGGTCAAATTTTAACCTGTTTATTCAATATAAAAGGTAATTACTTTTTGAATTAGACGAATGAATCTTAGGTGAGCATCGACTTTGTTCAATGTCATGTGCTCAACAATTCTTATCAATATTTCAATGGTGAGCAACGACATTTTTTAGAGATAAGAACCGTAAATATTACTCTGATAATTATACTAATAAATCCCTAAAATCTGTTCTAAAGTAAGTTTAGCGAGCAATAGTAATAATTTTGATCCTATATGTCAAGTTTAAGATTTAACAAAACTAAATGGTCTTATTTAATTATCCAATAAATAAAGAGAATTAAGTCATGTCATATTATTAGCAATCTATGTCATCACTACATGTCATCATTTTTTAGCATAGTCATCACTTTTTACTTGGCTTTTAATAGGAAGAGGATAACCATGATTTCTTCAAAATTTTATACATAAGAATGTATATCATTTTAATTGTTTAGTCAATTATGATATAAACATCCGATCTATTGCGATAGTCAAATATTTTAATCATAATTTCAAATTAATGCATATCATTTTTACAAATATATTTATTAAATTCTCAATATAACATCATTCAGAAAACATTTTAAAGAAAATTATTACCTAAAATAGATTTTTCTCTATAAATTAATATCTCTTTAAATTAATAATTTTTAAAAATCTCAACATTATTAATTTAAAGAAGTTTTACTGTATATATAATATTTATATGGCCTCCGCAAATTTCATGTAAAATCAGATGCCATAACCGGTGAGTTTCTTTTTCTGTCACGTAGGCACGGCCCTGCCGTGGAAAGCATCAAAGCTTAAGACGTTTACTACCAATCATGAGTCTAAAATAAGCTATTCTTGTTCGACACAAAACAGTAAACGGAGGAATCAACCAATACAAACCTAAGTCCACGAAACCATGAATTTGTACAACAAAATGCAACACGTATTATTGCTTAATGTTTTCTCCCGCACCACCAACAGTTTAATCATGTTGTGAAGGATCAAGAACTTGACCCATGAACAAAATCACTCCACTTCTGTCTTCTCTGACCGTGAATAGAAATGGATGATCAGCTATAAAATCTGGATTTTGCCTCAAACACATGTACATAGCGAAGCCAACAGAAACGGCTGCGGCTTCGGTTCCCTCTTCATCCACTTCGATGCAAGCTTTATGGATAATGCTCGAGACGTACAGATCCTCACCAATGGTAGGCGAATCAACCATCTCAGTTAGATTACCTCCCGAAGTAAACGGTGAAGTTAGCCCCATATCCTTTAAAACATCTGAAGCTTTAAACTCAAAAGAGAACTTAAACTTTGGAATTCTGATAACGCCCACTTCTATTTGGTGGTTTGGAATATGGTTATCAAGAAATCCTGGTTGGGATGCTATTTTCTCAAGCAGAGTAGGCAATCCGTCTTTATCGTTAGGAAGATAAATGTACATAGAGAATTGACGTTGATCTTCTACATAGGGGAGACGCAAAACTTGGAAGCCATCATAAGCTCTAAGGTATTGTTCCTTGTAATTGTTCATGAATGGGACTATCACAGAGGTGCCGTCAAGAAGGTGAAAATCGTTATCTTTTGTCAACTCTGCATCAAATTTTTCGCCCCAAGCTCCTTTGAAGTACACCGCATTTGCAAGTATGAGTGTGCTGCAACGAACAGTCTCAATAGAATCGGGCGAAAGTGAAAGAATCTCCTTGATGAGTCCATTGGTGTGAATTTTAGCCCATGTATTCACTTCATCAATCACTTTAACGGGCTTAAAAAAATAGAGAAAATAAGCAATTACAAATTGACCAATCATTCCACAATATAATAACCACAACTCGCACAAGGAGGAAATTGCAACGTTACCGATAGGAATCTCACATCATATAGTACTAGTATATCCTTACAAAAACATGTGATTCTCGGAATTCTGTTTTATTTCATTAATTTTGATTAGGGTGAAAATAGAAAGTTGTACCAATAAATTACATCAAAAAATTTAAAGAGAAAATTGGATTGTATACCCTAAAACTTGTTGAATATTAGAAAAGTATACCAAATTTTATAAAATTGGAAAACTACCTTTAATATTGAATAAATTATCATATAAAATATGTTGATAATTAAAAATTGTTTAGTGTAAATTTTAAAATTAAGTTCAATTTATTAATAACTCATATTTATTTTTTAAAACAAAAAAAACTATATGGTTAAATAATCATAATTTTTCCAACAAAAATTATAATTAAGTAAGTTGATTTATTTTACACAGTTGATTTATATTTTCTTCGTTAATTGTTTTCTGTATTGATTTATTTAAACTACTGACTTATTTTTTTTATGTTCGTCGACTTATTTTTCAGCTTGGTCGACTTATTTTCAACTATGGATTTATATTTGTATTGGTTGATTTTTTTCTTTGTCGACTTATATAATCATTGACTTATTTTTGTATGTTCGTCGACATAATCACCAGATTCGTCGATTTATTTTCAACTATAGATTTATATTTGTATTTTGGTTGACTTTTTCCTTTGTCGACTTATATAACCATTGACTTAATTTTTAGATTCGTCGACGTCTTTTCAACTGTTGATTTATATTTGTTTTGGTTGACTTTTTTATTTGTCGACTTATATAACTATTGACTTATTGTTTTTATGTTCGTCGACTTAATTTTCTTATATTCATCGTTTTATTTTACACTATCGATTTATTTTACACTATCGATTTATTTTAAATATTTATTAATTTTATGAATTATTTTAATTTTTATTTAAAACTGAAAAATCAAATTATTTTGTTTTAAAAAAATTAGATAGATTAATGATTAACTAATAGCCTAATAGTAAAAATATCATTTCAAACTAAAAATAGGGTAGTTTTCAAATATTGACAAATTTGGTATAGTTTTCAAATTTTCAAACAAATTTAGGGTATTTATCCAACTCTCCCAAATTTAAAACGATAATTAGTTTGAAACTGAAAAAGTCTTTTAAAATGACAAATATATTAGACATAATTAGTTATGAGAGGAGTTACCTTAGTTGCGAAGTCAACTTGACTGCAAGTAGCCTTATAGGAATTCTCCAAAAGATCTTTAAAAGAAGTTTTCAAGGAGACAGACTTGTCGATCCATACACCATTGGCCGTAGATAAGCACAAATCACTTCTCTCACTGCCATTGGCGAGGGCAACAGATACGATCCGGGTCAAGATTGCGTTGAGATGATCCGTTGACGGTGACATGAGGAACGAGAGGATTTGTTCTTTGGAGACTGAACTCGAACCAGCTGCGATGAGGCTGAGCAAAACGTTGATTGACATTGGTGAGAAGACAAGGTTGGAGCCCTTGGCCACGGTGGCCATGACATGCTTTGCTAGTTTCACAACGAAGTCATTTTGCTTCTCAATTGATCTTCCTAACTCCATGTTCTTTCTTGCTTCTTACTTTTCCTCGAGACGAAAGAGAGAGGTTTGAGACGAATGGATCTGAATAAGCAGATCCGAGCATAATATATTTGTTTCCTCATGTCATAACTCATAAATCATGTCACCGTCAATGTATTATAAAATTAGAAGAGTCATCGTGTCGTGTCTATAAGTTAGTTTTGTTTAATATATCTTTTGAAAATGACATATTAAACAGAAACATTTAAAGTAGTAAATATTAAACGGTATAGAAAGTCACCAAGATGGCAAATTAAATCATGTTTTGAAAATGTATACTTCAAAAGATTTTAAAGTACTAAGTCAAAAAGACGAAAACTGTATAAAATAAACCAACTAGCTAGTCCTAGACGTATGTTTGATAGATTGTTTCAAGAAATGGTATATTAATATGATGAATGATGATAATGATCGAACCAATTGAACTAATCTTGATTTGAATAATTCAATACGGTCATATCTCTCCCGCAACCTCTATATTTGTTAATCCCATCGATCCTAGAGAGAAACACAACAAGCGACCATGTTGGTGTACCAGGATCTTCTCACTGGTGATGAGCTTTTGTCTGACTCTTTCCCTTACAAGGAGATTGAGAATGGAGTTCTATGGGAAGTAGAAGGAAAGTGGATTGTCTTGGGAGCTCTGTTAACATTGGGGCCAATCCATCCGCGGAAGAAGGCGGTGAGGATGAGAGTGTTGATGACCAAGCTGTAAAGGCTAATGATATTGTTGACACATTTAGACTTCAAGAACAACCATCCTTCGACAAGAAGACATTCATTGCATATGTGAAGAAATACATCAAGCTTTTGACACCGAAGCTCGACGCTGAACAAGAAAAGGTCTTCAAGAAGGGTATTGAAGGAGCAACCAAGATTTTGGTCTCCAAGCTCGTTGACCTCCAATTCTTTGTAGGAGAGGGGATGCACGATGAAAGCACTCTGGTGTTTTGTTACTACAAGGAAGGTGCAACTAACCCAACCTTTTGGTACTTCGCACATGGTTTGAATGAGATCAGATGCTGAAGAGAAACTCTCGGGTTACTTTGGTGGGTCGCAGGGACTTGATAAGTTTGTTTGAAAATTAGAATGATTATTGATTAACATTTCAAACTAAAAATAGGATAGTTTTCAAATGTTTTCAAATTGAATAAGTACCCTAAATTTGAAAACATTTGAAAACTATCCTATTTTTAGTTTGAAATGTTAATAAATAATCATTCTAATTTTTTTAAAACAAAATAATTTGATTTTTCAGTTTTAAATAAAAATTAATATAATTTTTAAAATTAATAAATATTTAAAATAAATCGATATTTTAAAATAAATCGATGAATACAATAAATTAAGTCGACGAACATAAAAACAATAAGTCAATGGTTATATAAGTCGACAAAGAAAAATATCAACCAAAACAAATATAAATCAACAGTTGAAAAGAAGTCGATGAATCTGAAAATTAAATTGACGAACACAACAACAATAAGTCAATGGTTATATAAGTTGACAAATGAAAAAGTCAACCAAAATACAAATATAAATCCATAGTTGAAAATAAATCGACGCATCTGATGATTAAGTCGACGAACATAAAAAAAATAAGTCAATGGTTATATAAGTCGACAAAGGAAAAAATCGACCAATACAAATATAAATCCATAGTTGAAAATAAGTCGATCAATCTGAAAATTAAGTCCACGAACGTAAAATAAATAAGTCAATAGTTTAAACAAATCAATAGAGCAAAAAATCAACAAGAAAATATAAATCAACTGTGTAAAATAAATCAACTTACTTAATTATAATTTTAGTTAGAAATATTATGATTAATTAAGGATATTGTTTTTTTTTTGTTTTAAAAAATGAATATGAGTTGTTAATAAATTGAACTTAATTTTAAAATTTACACTAAACAATTTTTAATTATCAACATATTTTATATAATAATTTGTTCAATATTAAGGGTAGTATTCCAATTTTGTAAAATTTGGTATACTTTTCCAATGTTTAACAAGTTTTAGAGTATACAATCCAATTTTCTCAAGTTTATGTTTCTCTATATTTTCTTTGTCTTTCGTAGTCCAAAATTTGCTTTCTTTCTTCTCTTTTGTGTTGGAAGATTTCCTAAGTTATTTGATCCGCGGTTTGTTAATTACTATTTGTTGGAAAAAAATTGTTTCACGAAATGTATATGATGATCATGATCAAACCAATTGTACCAATTTGAATACTTCAATTTGACAAATCTCTTTTATTAATTATATAAGGTGAATCAATCTCAATATACAATATGAAAACAAAATGGTTGAAAAGAACAAAACTTGTAAAACTAGACTATTTATTAATTGTCCTATATGTAAACGATTACAAATGATCCCGATAATATAGTTGTATTGAATTGATCATATATATTATTCATAGCCTTTAAAGAAGATAAACCCACGAAAAGCAATCCAAAAGAACCTTCATGTTTAATTTGAGAATTCAAAAGCAGCCTTCCATATCGACAAATTGATGAGTTTTATTTTTTGGTAAACATGTCAAATTTTATACCATTTTTAGAATTTGTGATAAATTGATGAGTTGGCGTTGGAAAATGGAGGGAACCCAAACTAAAAATCCTATTGACTAACGATAACTTTATTGAATTTCATTTGTTAACGGCATAATACTGTATGAACATTCGGATTCAAATTCAGTTGCACGAGCAATTGCTACGAGTGTAACGAAGGATGGGAGATTTCAATCAGATTTGGCATTGGGATTTGGGAGGCCCTTCATGGCTTCAAAACCATATTGCTCGAGATCTAGTGATGTAACATCTATTTTCCTTTATATTAGGAGTTTGATGTTTTTTTATTTGTTCAAGTTTGGTTTTTAAGATTCGATTGTTGCAAAACATGGTTACTAGTTTTAATAAGATCTACAGACGTTAAAAAAAAATTTGCATAATAATTAGTCAAGAAATTCCAAACTTCCACTTATGTAGCTGCGTCCAATATTGTTTAATACTTTAATTGCAGAATAATCAGTCAACAAATTCCAAACCCAGTTCGACCAAACCAGGAATAGACACACCAAAATACAACAAAGTATCATTGCTTTCCCCCCACCAAGTTCAATCAATGTTTTGAAGGATCAAGAACTTGACCCATGAACAAAATGATTCCACTCTTGTCCTCTCTCACCGTGAATAGAAATGGATGGTCAGCTATGAAATCTTGAATCAATAACATGTCCTTTGTAGTGAAACCAGAAACGGCTGCAGCTTCAGTTCCTTCTTCATCCACCTCGATGAAAGCTTTATGAAAAATGTTTGAGACATATAGAGATGGTGAATCAACCATCTCGGTTAGACCACCTCCTTGAGTAAATGGTTCAGTCCTTTAAAACACATGCATCTTCAAACTCGAAAGAGAACTTAAACTTTGGAATTCTGAAAGCATCCACATATACATGGTCGCTTGGAATATGGTTATCAAGAAATCCTGGTGTGGAACCTATTGTCTCAAGCAGAGCAGGTAATCCGTCTCTATCCTCAGGAAGATAAATGTACATAGAGAATTGACGTTGATCCTCTACATAGGGGAGGCGCAAAACTTGGAAACCACCATAACTTCTTAGGTATTGGTACTTGTTATCGGTCATGAAGGGGACTTTCACAAAAGTGCCATCAAGAAGGTAAAAATCATTGTCTTTTGTCATCTTTGCATCAAACGTTTGGCTCCAAGCTCCTTTGAAATACACTGCATTGCTAGTATGAGTTTGCTTTTACGGATAGCCTTAATAGAATTTGGTGAAAGGAATTGCTCAATGACTCCATTGGTGTGGAGTTTAGCCCATGTATTTGTTGATATCAAGATCGGGAAAATACGTTCGTATTTTCTGAGAGGCCGAGATGTCTGTTAAGTAAAAATAGATACGATCGTAGAAATATAAGGTGTTCGTATTAAACGAAATGATCGTATTAACGAGAGATGATAGTCGCATGCAAAGATAACGGTCGTATTGCTCTGCTCTCAGTATTCTCTCATGAGTTGTCACATCAAGTAATGTGACAACTATTTATAGTTACAATGATCTAAGGTTTAATGCAACTATAGTTACATAAAGTAACTAAATGAGAAAAGCACTATGGTTTAGTTAACAAATATTAGGCCTTCAGCTTGTGATGGGCTTTGACATAAGAAGTAGATTTGGGCCTCCAAATCTATGCCCAACAGTAGGCCCCCTCCCAAAGCCTGAAAATTAACTGGGCTGAATTTTGCAGGTCGGGCTGAGCTTGGCCCATGACGTTTAAAAAGCCCATCTTGGATGTCGATCTCTGAATGGTCGCTCGCTGAGGTGCCTAGGGTTTTGAGCCGAACGCTTTTTCGACTTCCTGCTCTTATAAAAACGAGATCTCCTCCTCCATTTTTCCCATTTTTCTCTCTGCAGCTTCCTCTGAAGGTACTCTCTCTCAACCCCGCTCGTATTTTTCTTAGCTTTAACTGTGATTTTAGTCGATCGTATTTTCGTTGTTCGCTCCGCACTTTAAGTCGATCGCATTTTCGTTCATTTATACGATCGTATATTTTCTTCGCCTTATCCCGACCGCCACAAAATGAAGTCTCCGGTCATAGTTTCTTCGAATTCAAACTCCGGTTCTAGCTCTGAAGATTTGGAAGTCTCACTCGCGATCGATCAATCTCACCAGATGCGGTTGTCAGATAAAGGGGGTGCATCGTCTTCTAGACCGGTTCATGCGGACCAAGTAAAGGACAATCAGTGTGCGGCCATTGAGAGTGCTGATGGTCTGGACGCCGAACGCTGGAACATCATTCGCAATCTATCGATCGAAGAGGGCGAAGATTTGGAGCTTGAAGAGCAGGCTTTGGTTGAATTTGCCGAAGTGGCAGCTGGTGGTGAAGAAGCCATCGATCATGCGTTACCGGCACGTATACCTCGAGCCCCGGGGCTGTCACGCGATCTCTTCCCCGGAAGTAGTGATGATATCGCGTCCTCCAGTTCCTACGAAACCATTGAGAGGATTCGGGGAGATGATGACTGGTCGGGCGTTGATATCAGAATCCCTCGTCCTCATGAGCGTCCCTGGTCTCCTCCTGAAGGTTTCATGTGCCTGTACGAATGCTACTTCAATCACGGAGGGATGTGGTTTCCGATGCCTAAGCTTGCGCTCGAATATTGCGAGGCTCGACGCGTTGCACCTTCTCAACTCACTTGCGCCTCATATCGCAACATCTGCGCGATTCTGACTATGGCTGCTGAATTGGGACGGTCGGTGAATCTAGCTCAGCTCGAAGAGATGGTAGGGATCGCGAAGTCCGGGGATTGTGGTCGTTTTTACGCCTCAGTGAGGTCGGGATGTATGATTTTAACCGGGGTTAGAAGTAGAATCGAGCGTTGGAAGAACAAATATTTCTTCGTGAGGATCAATAAATACGCGATCGGAGATTTCACCGGTGTAATTCATGCCGGATGGAGTTCTAGGATTGGTATGCTTTACTTCTTTATATCCGACCTCCAGTCTTAGCTGATAGTTAATCTATCTTTTGTTTTGTAGGTAGGAAACTCCAAGTGCTCGAACCAGTTCCCAAAGGCGCGCTCTCCCTAATTGATGAGTTGAAGAAGTTAGGCCAACAGAAGTGGGGAGATTTTATCGAACAGAGGATCAGACGTTGTCGGCGCCGTGTTACAACAGGTCAGTTTGCGGTCGGTGTGTTTGATTGTTTCTTATTTCAGCGATCGTAGATTCCTGATTTGATTACATTGTATTTCAGGTGACTTTACCATTCCTCTTGCGAAGATCGGGCCGTATACTCACCGGCCTCTGAAGGACAGAAAGAAAAGACCGTCCAAAAAACAGAGTTCAGAAGCAGGAAGCATGGGGCTCGAAGATTTGGACGTTGTAGTTTATAACGTAGGTTCGGGGTCGGCCAAAGTTGCTGCATCCTCTGCTGTGAGAAGGAAAGAGAAGGGGATCGTGATCGACGATTCTTCGAAGAAGGTTGGTGCTGCTGCCCCGATGAGGCCCGTTGAGGGTTCGAAAGCGATCGGTGGTTCGGAAGCGAGGCGGTCAGAGAAGAGGAAAGATCGCGAGGACGATCGGAGGCGCTCTGAGTCTGATCCGAAAAAGAGCAGAAAGGAGAAGGGTAAAGATAAAGGCTTGATCGTTTCCAAAATTGCGAACGTCGAGCGTCCTAATCTCGAGGAACGAGATGCTGAGGAACGGGTCGGTGATCAAACGGCGGTCGGTGCGACCTTGTCGTTTGGGAACGATTATGACTTCAATCTCCGGTTCGCTGGTTGGGGCCGCCACATTCTTGAGGACCCTGTAGCATGTGGGGAATACGTGCGCTGTATTCAGGGTCATCCCAGGGGGCCTGTTCCTGAGTCCGACAAAATGGTCGAGCGCGATGAGTTTTTGGCCTTTTCCGTCGACCTGACCAGGGTAAGTGCCCCTTTTTTTTTTTTTTTTTTTTTTTTTTTTTGGCTAAGTATTGATGGTCGTATATTGCTAGATGGTGAGCAACGTCAACTTCATGAGGACTAGATACGAGGGGATGTTGCAAAAGAATCATGAGCTCATCATGGAGAACAGGGTCCTTAAGTCAAGGATGAAAAATATGACCATTGCTGCCGAAGAGAAGGTTGGTCGTATTTTGGCGTTGGAGCAACAGAATGAAGAGCTGAAGGTGGAGGCGGCAAAGTGGGAGGACGAGGTCCAGAGCATGATGGGGAAAAATCAATCCATCTACCAGCTAGCCAAGTCGCAGATGAAACGCCTGAGAGTTTCGCGTAGCGACACAGCCACAAACTTCGGGGAGTATGCGATCGATAAGGTCGGTACCGAGCTTCGGGAGAAGGTCGAAGCTAAATTTGAGAAGATACGTCGTCATATTGCTGATTCCAAAAAGATGAATCAAATATCGTCGACGGTCGGTCAGATCAAAGCCTTCCTCTCGTTCTATGAGGAGCAAGGGTCGGCTCCTGAGGGCGCGGTGGAGAGGTTGCAGGAAGACCTGGAGAAGTACATTAAGATGGCTGCTGCTCACGACGTTGAGAAGATATCTGATGAAGACTTCACCTTCCCCGACCGTGCTAGCTGGATCCCGGGCGAGGAGCTCGTCTTTCCCGTGGACACCCCGAACAGGATTGGTCGATATGGCCTCGGTGAGGAGTGGGATTCTTCTGGCGAAGAGGAAATTCGAGGTGATGGCGAAGTCGATCCGCGGTCCTCTCGAGTCATACTTAGAGTCGGTGGGAGGAATGGTTCCGGATATTCTCATGTGTCTGAGACCGACGAGGACGAGGGTTCCTTGGGAGTCGATGACCGTGCGAAAAGCGTGGAGCATCCTCCGGAGGTTGCTGGAGCTTCGACCAAGCCTGCTGAGGGACCTTCTATGGCTGCTGATCCTGCTGGAGACCTGGTCGTGACTCCCGAGGTTCCTGGAATTGATGATGTTGATGTCGTCAACTTCTAATTTGTGTTTTTGGTTGGACTGATGTAGCCGAAAGTTTAGTGGATGTGATCTGTACTCTTTTCTTTTCTTCTTTTTTTTTGTTGCTCGTGACGAGCGTTTATGTACTGTTCCCCGACCCCTGATGGTCGGGTTTTTCTTCAATTTATGAAATCGTAATTTCTCCTTTTTGAATTTTGAGTTTTCATCCAGTTTTTGCTTTGAGGGGCTCTGGTCGGTTTGCGCGATGGAGGACCAGGCTAATTTGTCTGCTGGTCGGGACCAGGCTTAAGACGGAATCCGTCTCGTCGTTAAGTGTGCGAGTCGTGGTCGGCTTATTGTACTTACACGTTCTTTGGATTAGGTGCAGGTCGGGGCCTGGCTGATAGGTTTTACCGGTCAGGAATTCGTGGTTTCCAGACTACGGTTGTAGGTTTTCCTACTGCGTTGGAAGCGAACGCGTATTTGTTTGTCAGATGCCTGGCCAGGGCATCGAACGTAGGGAACGAGGCTTCTTAAATACCCAAGTGAGGGGAAATGCCGATCGTTTTTTTTTTTTTTTTGGTGGGAGCTGGACCTTAAATGAGGCTGCCTACGTACCCAGATGAGGGATCAAGCCGATCGTAGTTCATGATTGAGACGGTCGTAGTCTGGGGTAAGACTACGATCGTTTTTTTTTTTTTTTTTTGGTGGGAGCTGGACCTTAAATGAGGCTGCCTACGTACCCAGATGAGGGATCAAGCCGATCGTAGTTCGTGATTGAGACGGTCGTAGTCTGGGGTAAGACTACGATCGTTTTTTTTTTTTTTTTTTTTTAACGAAGTGGTTATCATGTAGAGCGACGATCCTATGACTTAGCCGACCGTGGAGACTTTGGTGGTTAGCAGACTCGTGGTCGGGGTTGTACTTCGTTGATTGGAAGTGGATTGTAATAGTATCGTTTTAAGGACATCGCGTTCCATGACCGCGGAATCATTGTTCCATCCATGGTCATTAGTTCGTATACGCCGGGGCGAACGACTTTAGAAACCTGGTATGGTCCTTCCCAGTGAGCGCCTAGTTTCCCTGCCTTGTACTCAGCTGTGTTTTCGTACACCTTCCTGAGGACGAGGTCGCCGACGGTGAAACTTCTGCTACGAACGCGCTTGTTGTAGTATCGTGCGGCTATCTGCTGGTAATTTTGTATGCGGATGAGAGCCTGACCGCGCTCTTCTTCGATGTGGTCCAAATTATCTACGAGCATTCTGTCGTTGAGGTCGGGGTCCGTTGTCATAATCTCGCGTCGTAGACTGTTGGCGCAGACTTCGGCTGGGGCCATCGCTTCGATTCCGTACGCCAAGGAGAAGGGGGTACGCTTGGTTGATTGGCGCGGTGTCGTTCGGAGCGACCATAGTACGCCATCTAGTTCGTCAGCCCAGATCCCTTTCTTTTCATCGAGACGTTTTTTTAGTTCGGAGATGATAGCCTTGTTCGTCGCCTCTGCCTGTCCGTTTCCTTGTGGGAAACGCGGTGTCGACTTGTTAAGACGGATTTTCCACTTTGCGCAGAAATCTTCGAAGGTCTTGGAAATAAATTGCGACCCGTTGTCAGCAATAATTTCGTAGGGCAATCCATGGCGACAGATGACGAATTTCCAGACGAAATCTTGGACATTGTCGGCCTTAATCTTTGCGAAGGATTCCGCTTCGACCCACTTCGTGAAGTAGTCGGTGACTACGATCACGTACCGCTTTTGTTTGGACCTCGGGAGTGGACCGAAGATGTCCATCGCCCATCTCATGAACGGGTAGGCAGATGTTGCGGTCGTCAGAGGCTCAGTTGGGGAGTTGATCATTGGACCATGACGCTGGCACTTTTTGCAACGACGGGCGTAGTCTGCACAGTCGGTGAGCATGGTCGGCCAATAGAAACCGAGCTTCTTGATTTTCATTGCGAGAGTTCGTCCACCAGAGTGATTGCCACCTTCGCCTTCATGCGTTTCGGTCATAATGGCGCTGATCGTATCGCCGTTGACACACTGAAGTAGAACTCCCGCTGCACTCCATTTGTAGAGCTTTCCTCCCATTACTACGTAATGCGCACTTTTTGATTTAAGCTGACGTGCTGCCCACTTGTCCTCTGGGACTTTTCCATCCTTGATATAGTTAGAAATTTCGTCCCGCCAATCTATCTGATCGGTCTGTTCGGGATGGTCGGTGCTGTCGGTATGGTCGTTTTGGACGGCCTGGTCGACCTGGTCGATTCGATCGGGATCGTCCTCTATGCCGCCAACTTCACTATCGTTTATGATGACGCTCATCCGGCTGGCGCCGCACGGTAAATCGATACTCGGGTCGGGGATAGTCTCGACTGGTATGATTCGTTTTAGGTCGGAGTCCGAACTTGTTGCTAATGAGGCCATGGCGTCAGCGGCGAAGTTTTCAGATCGAGGGATGTTAGTGATAACGAAGCTGTCGAAATTGGAGAGGATTAAAGCTTCGGTGAGTTTCAAGTAAGCGTTCATGCGCTCGTCTCGCGCGTCGTACTCGTGATTCAATTGATTAGTGACGAGCTGGGAGTCGCTGTACGCGTATACTCGTTTAACCCCGACCTCTTTGGCTAGGCGGAGCCCGGCGATGAGGGCTTCCCACTCTGCTTCGTTGTTGGTAGCTTTGAACTCGAGTCGGAAGCACTGTTCGAGTATTTCATTGGTCGGGGAAATCAACCGTATCCCTGCTCCACAACCGTGTCGGGATGCCGACCCATCGATGTAAAGGCTCCAGTCTTGGCTGGTCGGTGTGATCAAGATGGCTTCCGGGGGTAGCTCGATCAAGAAATCAGCCAAGGCTTGCGACTTGGTGCTCGTGCGGTTACGATATTCGATGTCGTATTCGCTGAGCTCGACCGCCCATTTTGCCATGCGGCTTGATTGACTAGGACTGTGGAGGATTGTTCGTAGCGGCTGGGCGGACATTACAGCGATCGTATGTGACTGAAAGTAAGGGCGGAGTTTTCGAGCAGCAACAACGATAGCTAAGGCCAATTTTTCTAGGGTCGGATACCGACTTTCTGCTCCGTCGAGCGACTTGCTGACGTAGAAGATGGGTTTCTGGTCTCCCCGATCCTCTCGAACTAAGACGCCGCTTACTGCCGCGTTCGTGACGGAGACGTAGAGATATATTGTTTCGCCGTGCTCGGGTTTCGACAGAACTGGAGGCGTTGTTAGATACGCCTTCAACTCATTGAAAGCTGCTTCGCACTTGTCATCCCAAACGAATGCTTTGTTCCCGCGGAGGAGCTGGTAGAAAGGGAGGCTACGATCGGTGGATCGAGATATGAAGCGGTTGAGCGCCGCTATTCTGCCGGTCAGCCGCTGTACCTCTCTTTTGTTTTTCGGAGACGGTAGATCGATGATTGCGGTGATCTGTTTTGGATTTGCTTCTATGCCCCTCCGTGTAACAATGTAACCAAGGAACTCGCCTGAGGTTACCCCGAACGTGCACTTGGTCGGGTTAAGCTTCATCCCGTACTCGTTGAGAATTTTGAAGCAGTCTCGAAGGTGTCCGACATGGTCGGTGGCGTTTTGAGACTTAACCAGCATATCGTCTATGTATACTTCCATCGTATCTCCCAGTTGGTCGGCAAACATCCTGTTCACCAGTCTCTGGTAGGTTGCTCCGGCGTTTTTCAATCCGAAAGGCATGACTCGATAGCAGAATGTTCCTCGGTCGGTTATGAAAGACGTTTTCTCGCGATCGTCGGGGTGCATTGCGATCTGGTTGTATCCGGAAAAAGCATCCATGAATGATAATAACTCATTCCCGGTCGTGGCCTCTACCACGCGATCGATGTTGGGCAAGGGAAAGCTGTCTTTTGGACATGCTTTGTTCAGATCTGTAAAATCGATGCAGACGCGCCATTTGCCGTTCTTCTTTTTAACTACGACCGAATTGGCCAGCCATTCGGGGTATTGAACTTCTGTAATCGATCCGGCTTCGAGCAGCTTGGTGACTTCCTCATTGACAGCGCGGGCTCTCTCGTAACCGAGCTTTCTCCGTTTCTGCTTTATAGGTTTGTAGGTGGGATCAACGTGAAGCTCATGGCTCGTGATGGCCGGGTTGATGCCCTTCATATCTTCTATCGACCATGCGAACGTTGCGACATTCTCGTTCAGAAATTCGGTCAAGTCTATCTTGATTGATTCGGAAAGCTCGGTGCCGATATTAACGCGTCGCTCGGGGTGCTGCGGATCGATGTTCACCGGGGTTGCAAGTTCTTGCCTCGGCTCGGTTGCGTTCGGCTCTTCCGGATTACTTATGTGTAGGTTAAACTTCTGCAGTTTTTGCCCGGTGATGAAACAGGTTCTAGCTGCCTTCTGATCTCCTCTTATAGCGTGAACCCCAGTCGGGGTCGGGAATTTGACACATTGATGGTAGGTGGAGGCGATTGCTCTGAGAGAGAATAATCAAGGGGTTCCCATGATAATATTGTACACCGCCGGTTTATCTACGACCAGGAACTTGACATCCCTGATCAGGCCTCCAGCGTATACCCTTAGCTTGATCGTTCCTACGGTCATCGTGGTGATTCCTTCGAAACCGACCAAGGGCCTAACGCTTGGTTTGATCATGCCGTCTGGTATGTCTATTCGTTTGAGTGTATCCTTAAAAATGACATCCACCGCGCTCCCGATGTCGATCAAGACACGTGTGACCTCGCAGTCTTCGACTTTAAGCTCAATGACTAAGGGGTCGTTGTGAGGCATCGCAAGATCCTTAGTATCAGCTTCAGAAAAAATGATCGGCATGTCAACTTCTGCCAGACCGTAACAGTCTTGGTCGGCCTGGTTCATCTTCTCGTACTTTTTGAGAGATTGTACAGAGCCGTGAACTGGCTGGAGGCCGCTCATAATGACGAGTACCCTTCTTTTTAAGGTCGGTGGTCCGTCTCGCGGACCTTCTTTCGGTGGTAACGGTTGGGCGGGGTTGTTGTTCTTCCGCTGTTCGTCTTGCCCAGAACTCTCCCCTCCTTTCCGTTTTTCTCCGCGATCGGGTGGGCTGTCTATTTTTATTTCTCCGCGTTGATAGCTGGTGAGCAGGGCATCCTTGAGACCACGACATTGTGTAGTAGAGTGACCGAACACTTGATGGTAATCGCAATAGAGTTTAGTGTCTTTCGAGTCCTGCCCCCGTATCCACTTGTTCGACTGCCTCTGAGGTGGCTGGTCCGTTCCGACCTGGTGCACTAAGAGTTTTTTGCTCTTATATTCCTGATCGTAGTGTTGCCGGGGCTCTTGGTATTCGCCGTCGCCTTTTGTTTTTGCCTTTTGTGCTGGAGGCTTTGCGGGAGAGTGTTTCTGCGTGTTAATGGTCTTGTCCTCTTCGAGACGGATGTATCGCGTAAACCGATGCATCGCGTCTTCTAAGCTGGTCGGTGGGGTGAGGACGAGATTTTCCCTGAACTTAGATTCATACCACAATCCTTGCTTTAGTGCTGAGATCGCGGAGTTGTCACCGACCGTGACCCTCGAGAGCACCGCTTTGAACCTATCCATGTATCCCCGCAGCGTTTCGTCCTCCTTCTGGACTAGGGACCAGAGGTTGGCGTCGGAGATTCCCTCCTCGAGATACATTGAATAATGCTTGAGGAAGGCTTGGGACAGTTGTGGGAAGCCGTCGATTGATCGCGGACGAAGACGGGCGAACCACTATAGAGCGGGTCCAGAGAGATGTTCGACGAAATGTTGGCAGCAACCCGCATCTTTCTCTTCTGGGGAGTAATGGGTACGTCCCATCGCTAGGTTGAACTTCCTTAAGTGTTGCATCGGGTCGGTGTCTCCGGTATAGTGCGAAATGCGGAGTTTACTGGAGTCTCTGACCGGGGTTGCCATGATACGGTCGGTGAAGGGAGTTTGCTGCGTCTCCGCCAGCACACGTTCGATTTCTGGGGCAGAGCTGATTGCGTGGTGCACCTTTGAAGTTATCTCGGTAAGCCTTGCTCGGAGATCTTCCATTTCGAAATCTCGATCGGTCCTTGGTTCTTGCGACCGGGCTCTGGTCGGCCTTGAGCATTGCGAGCTTAATGAGTTGTCTAGAGCGGGACCAGCTGGTCGGTTTTGGTTTGACGGTCGTCCTAACCTTTCGAAAACGTCCGAAGAGATGATCGGACGGTTCTGTTCGGATGACCGGCCCAATCTTTCGTGGACGTCTGAAGACGCGGTTGGTCGGATTTGGTCAGCGGGCGGTTCAGTCTTTCGAATACGTCTGAATGGACGACTGCTTGGTTCTGGTCCGATGGGCGCCCTATCCTTTCGAACACGTCGGTTGACCGGCCGAGTCTATCGAGTACATCCGTCTGTCGTCCCAACCTGTCAAAGATGGTTTGCGATGAGCTGGCTCCGAGCTGCGGGGAGTCGTTATTGGGTCGGCTAGTGCCGGCTTCAGCTCGGTCGCGGGTCGCCGCTCGGGAGAGTCGTAAATCCTCAAGCCGAGAATTGGTCTGCCTCGTCAGCTGCTCTTGGTCGTCTAAGCGTCTCATGATGGCGTTCATCACTCTAGACAGGTCGGCCTGCTCGTCAGTGACTCGGATTGCTCCCCGCTGGAGGTTGGGGGATTCGATGACGGTTGTCTGTTTGTTGACGAGAGCATGTTGGACGGTTGTCGGATTTGTATCTACTTCGGTCGGCGTTGCAAATTCGACCTCTTGTGAGGGGAGGTCTGGTTCAATGATCGGATCCATTTTTGGTGTATAAGACTATCTCTATAGCCCCCTACCTGGCGCGCCAATTGTTGATATCAAGATCGGGAAAATACGTTCGTATTTTCTGAGAGGCCGAGATGTCTGTTAAGTAAAAATAGATACGATCGTAGAAATATAAGGTGTTCGTATTAAACGAGATGATCGTATTAACGAGAGATGATAGTCGCATGCAAAGATAACGGTCGTATTGCTCTGCTCTCAGTATTCTCTCATGAGTTGTCACATCAAGTAATGTGACAACTATTTATAGTTACAATGATCTAAGGTTTAATGCAACTATAGTTACATAAAGTAACTAAATGAGAAAAGCACTATGGTTTAGTTAACAAATATTGGACCTTCAGCTTGTGATGGGCTTTGACATAAGAAGTAGATTTGGGCCTCCAAATCTATGCCCAACAGTATTCACTTCATCGATCACTTCACCAGGCTTCAAAATAAGCAATTATTACACAAATACAATGTAATAAACACAAGGAGAGTTGATACAAACCAATTTATAATTAGTTTTGAGTTGGAAACTCATGAAACTTTTTACGAAATTGAAGCAAACTGTTCAATAAAAGCTGCGGAGAACAAAGATGAGTTACCTTGGATGCGAAGTCAACTTGATCACTGCAAGTGGCTTTGTAGGAATTCTCCAAAAGCTCTTTAAAAGAAGGCTTGAAGGAGAGAGATTTGTCGATCCAAACACCATTAGCCATAGATAGGAGCAAATCACTTCTCTCACTGCCATTGGCATGGGAAACAAATACGGTCTTGGTCAAGATTGTGTTGAGGTGATCCGATGACGGTAACACAAAGAATGAGAGGATTTGTTGTTTTGTGACACAACTGGAAGCAGCAGCAATGATACAGAGCAAAAGGTTGATTGATGTTGGTGAGATGACAAGGTTGGAGCCGTTGGCCACGGTAGCGATGACATGCTTTGCTAGTGTTACCACGACGTCGTTTTGCATCTCAATTGATTGTCCCAACTCCATGCTTTTCTTTTGCTTTTTACTTTTCCTCGAGACAATAGAGAGAGGTGGGGGACGAATGATTCTAAATAGGTATAGGTGATGAATATAATATCTTGTTTCCAAGTAAAGTATTAAGAAATTTGAACAGTCATCGACTAATCACCTCAAGCACGTTTACAGTTGATGATAATGATGTAACCAATTGAACTAATCTTTATTTGAATAGTTCAATATGGTCGTTTGATAAATCTCTTATATATAAGAGATATTGAAAAAACAGATATACTTAGTTGACATCCCACACACACCCAAAGCCATTTGAGAGTTTGAGTCTTCAAAGTCAAAATTTGGAACCTCGAGACATGCTCGGCGATCTCTATATACAATCAAACATCAAAATATATATCGAAACATAGAAAGAACTTTTGGAGCCAGAATATGAAAATCCTTAACATGAACAAAATATTTATGGATTTATTTCTAAGATATAGAATGTCTTCGGCCTTTTGGTGGTATGATTCGTCCTTGTGTCATGCTAAAAGGGTTAAGCTTTCCGAGTTTTCGAGAAACATAGCTTATAAATGACTTTCTCCGAGGCTTAACCACCGAAGCAATCGAAACCAGAGAGTAATCCGAACTACTCATGACTTCAAAAGTTTTCTCCTCCTCAAACTCCTTGAAATTCATTTTCACTTTGAGCAACTCGAGCTTCAACTCCTGGTTTTCGCGGTTTAGTTGTGAGAGCTCGTCGTCGTTGTTGTAGGCTGCTGGAGAATCTGTATCTCTTAAAATTTGGCGAAGGCTTTGTTGTTCGTAGTGAAGTACTTTAACTACGGTTTGTACATGGAGCCGATCGTTTTGAGCTGCGTGAGCACTGGCTTCTTGCGATAGTTTATTACAGTCCATTAAGCTACAAACTTTCTTCTTCTCCACTTCACTTATATTCGGATGCGCCTACACCAACAAAATTTTCACAACTATAATATGATTCAACCCACAAGATCTTTGAACCTTTCAAGAAATGGATCAAAAGCAAAAATAAGCTTTAAACCTTATGATACCTTGAGGTAGATGTCAATAGCTCGATACATCCCATCTTCAGTAATCCTAGACTGTTCAGGAATGCATTCAGCTAAACCGATGAATTTCGCCAAGTTTATGTTTCTATCAGAAGCGATTTCAGCCAGATAAGTCTCCATCAATTCACCGATGTCACCGGCAAAATCAACAGAGTTTCCTTCAACTTCAAACTCAAGATAGTTCATGAGGATGCGTTGAACAGTGTCAACATCAAATATCATGTTGTCTCCATTGAATGAAGGAATCAAGAGATCATCAAGCACGGCTTGTCTTAACTGTAATCCAATTCTCTTCTCCAAATCAAACCTACAAGCTACCGTGGTTTCAAGGTATATAGCAGCTCTCAAAAGCATCGAAAGAAAGCTCACTGACATTGCGTTTCTCTCCCTCGGAAGAAGATTCACAATTGTTTCAAGAATCACCCGTTTCTCGTGTTCTTGTTCCGCTTCCATCTTCTTCGTCCCTTTCTCAAAAATTTCCTGCATTAGAGAAACCGAAATTTCATAAATCTTTCTCTGGAATTAGTAAAAGAAAACACATTATTCTGTTTAGAAATCAAGAAACTCACCAACCCTCTAAGAGCTTTTTGAGCATAGAGCATAAGAACTGGACCAAGCGCGTATCGCTTAAACCCTCTAGCCATCATAGCAATCAAGACACGTCGAAACATATCAATCCTTAAACCAACTAAATCCTCAGCCCACCAGTCAACTATAGCCTGCTTGATGTGGCTCTCTTGGCAAGTTATGTAAGCAATTACATCTATACATCGGCTCACGAGCTTCACTCTCTGAGCTATAGGCAGTGAATCCTCGCATTTTCGCAGAACTTTAACCGAATTGGATAAGCTTTTAAGGATCACTTCGTTTAAGTAAACCTCTGTAGTCTCCACGAGGTTTCCAACAGCGTGTTCTTCAGTCATTTCAAGATACTCTGCTGCACAACGAAGCATCGCAATGTTCTCTGTGTTCAACTCGAAGTTTATGTTGTAGCAGAATTTGATTGCTAGCTCAAATGCTTCTGCACCGACAGGAAAATCTGGAATTTTGATAACGGTAATGTTCGAATCGTTGCTTGATTGGGTAGTAAGTTTCTTTATAAACCCACATTTTGACACAAGTGGAAACTGCAGATTAAATGAAAAGATGAGAGAAGAACGGTCTCACTGTATTGTAGTTAGATCTAAACAACAACAAAAATCACCTTGTGGAGTGAAAACAAAGTTTCTCCTATATGAACAGAGACGTCACTAGGAATTTCTTGAGAAGAAATCCTGAAACCAGTTGTTGTAATAAGAATTTTTCACATTTTTGTAACCAAAGAAGAAAAAGATGAATCAACTTTATTTCATAATCACAAACAGAGGATACGAAAAACGAATGAGAAAGAAACAGAGTGAGAAACCATTCACTAGTTCTCTTCATGGCAGAGGAAACAAGCTCCTCCTTCTTTGCGGACATTTGAAGATCAGTTTCTTCTTGCTCAAGAAATAAAACAATAGAACTACTTTAAGAACCCTCTTCAATATAACTCATATATATGGGAAATCCACCAAAAGTTTTCTTCTTTATTCTCTCTAATCCAAGTTCCTCAAATGAAACTACTAAATACCCAAACTAGCCATGCTACCGAGCACATAAGAGCGAGAGGGATGCAGGGTAGTTACGTAATTAACAAGAAAAGTTCAAGATTTTGGTTTGGAAGTGTGGTTAAAGCGTCAGAGAGTATGGGTCCTTTGTGGATCTTGACACGTCTTTTCGTTATGAGCTAAATAATGCAAATAAAATAATTTTCCAAAAGTTCAAATCTTTGATCGATCACACCGCAAAAATAGTGAAATTGTAGCATACTTAAATGTGCAACAATTTTATGTTACCGACAAAAACATGTGGAATGACAGAATTTACTAATCAAAGTTTGAAAAATCAAAAAGAAATGGCTAAACTCTTGTCTACATTATTTATATTGGCTAAACTTTCGAAATTTACAAAATTTCTCTACTATCCATAATTCCCAAAAACTATAGAATATGAAGAAGAAAAGAGATGAAGAATAAATAAGCTGCACATGTTGGATTTTTGTGACAGAACATAAATCTTGTGTCCTTTTATTACCAGATGTATATAGTTCGTTTGATAATTGAATGTTTGATTGAGATACAACTTAAATCTTTGCTATAAATGGTGTGTCTCTTGCTCTATCACTTTCTTCAAAACTTGACTAATAGTAAAAGTAATAAATAAGATTAAAAAGATGTCCACATCCAAAAAAAGATTCAAGATTTGAAAATCTTGATGAAACAACAAAACATAAAATATTACACGAAATGATAGGGAAAAAACTGGTTTTAACAGTCTTTGAGGATGGTTTTGTTTTAACCTTATAGATGAACTGAAGATGGACCAGAAGAAGCAACAGCTCTCTGAGCTCTCTGCGTTTCACCGCGATAAAGCTCCTTCGTCTCTTTCTTCATCTTCCTTGCTTCTCGCTTTTCGGTTTTCACAGCAGTTTTTCGCTCTTTCTTCTCTTCTTTCGACTCTTGACCATGAGTCTTCCTCTTGACTGGTTCAGCTTTCGGGATTGCCGCTTTTACAACGGTTTGTTCAGCTTTCCTACCGGGTAAAAACTCGACGGGTAGCTTCGCTTTTCCTTGGAGGGCAATGATATTACCATTTGAACCCACCAATGCTTTAGCTACGGTTTCGCTCAGCTTCTTCCTCCTAGCTGACTCTGGCGCGTAGATTTTACCAGGATGGTTATCGAGATTCGTGTATGTTGTGACTATGGTTTCACAATCCCACTTCTCGCTTTCATCGCTGCTCTCTTCAACCACCTCTACAAATTCATCATCATTCCCGTTTGCGAAATTTTCACCATATTCTACACAGCGACGGATAATATGAGCAGCAGTGTCCAATTCCTCTTTATCTTTAACACTGTCACTGTTCTTCAATATATCCGCAGGGTTCATATATTTTTCGTCGTCAAGCACATAATCTTTCGGCTTCTCATATATAAGATTCTGAACGCTCTGAGCCATGAAATCTTCCTCTTCTTCTCCATCTTCAGCCATATAACCATCATTGTCACTGTCACTACCATATTCATTGAGTTCAATCTGATCAAATAACTCATCGATTTCACGAGGAACTCTCGGGTTTTCAGCCACAGGTTTCTCAGTTACCCCAACACTTACTCCATCCCTAGCCTCAGGTCTTCCAAAAACCTCAAGCTCGTTATTGCTCACACCAGAAGATTCTCCCTGTTGAGTAAAATTAGCTTGAATAACAAAATCTTCTTCCAAATCCTCAACATCAGAACCAAACTCAGATACATCACTGTTCTCAAGCAACGCAGCAACTTCAGGATCAATAGCTTTCTGCACCTTGACATTAACAGTTTTCGCCGCCACGCTATACATGGACTTATCATTAACTTCTTCATTCACCATACCAGAAATCTTAACACGAGACGCATCATACGCCTTAACATCACGAGGTAACTGATCAATCTCAAACTTAGGATTAGCATAGAAATTAGAACCACCACCAGTGTTCTTAATCTCTCTCAAATGCTCCAAGTAATTATACCCATCATCAGGATAACCTAACTCCAGAATCTCCTTCCTCAAATAAGCAGGTAAAGGATTACTCGAATCCCCATAACTTGAGTAACCATAAGGACCATCTTCAGGAGCATCATCGAACTTTGAGTTGTCTTCTTCTTCTTCTTCAACGAAACCATTGATGTTTACAGGGTTCTGATCAACTCGTAAGAAGATCTTATCACCACCAGGTGCGTCACTGTATCTTGGATCAGATGTATCACGTGGACACAACTCAAAAGTCGCTGCCTTTTTCTTATCAATAAACTTCTTCTTCCCCATTTTTCACTCTGTTCTTAGGGTTTTGCAAACTGCACAAAAATTAGGGTTTTTCTAAGTCACAAATATCAGCTAGAGTACTAATAAAGTCGAAATTTATACAATTAGGGTTTTATCAATCAACGAAATAGAGTCTAGAAACGATGAGAATTGGTTCAAAGCTTACCTGAGAGTTTGTGAGAGAGAGGCGCAAAGAAGACGATCAACAACAAAAACGGCTTTGAAGCTTTATTTTTTTTAGGGTTGTGTCAAAACGCAGCGTTTTAGTTATAATCCAGTGTAAGCCACTAAAAAGGGTAATAATCCAGTGTGGGAGAGTGCATTGAATGATACATGCGCATATACTTTCTCTTGTTGGACGTTTCTTGTTATTGTGCGCCATCTTGATCTTGATCTTGATCTTGCGTGCGCCGTTGGCGCATTCACCTATCTTATCGTTCACCGTTGATTCCGACTTTGTTCGTAGCGGGTTCGATTCTCTCGACGAGATCTCTCTTTCCACCGTGCGGCGAGTGATGTCGAAAGCTCGTGTTTACACCGATGTTAACGTGATCCGACCTAAGGAGTATTGGGATTACGAATCGCTTAATGTTCAGTGGGGGTAAGATTTGATTTTTTTTTTTTGGAATTAGGGAAACCCTAGAAGCTCGCTCTCGGATTTGTTTTGGTTTTTTGTGTGTTTGTGTTTGTTTGAGATTAGATTATTAAAAGATCCAATCTTTCTTTGGTGGGTGGTTTTGATTTTAGTTGCTTTAGCTTTGGTAGTGTTCATGATTGTTAAAGATTGAATCTTGTGGAAGTGATTCAAGTAATCTTGATACTGAGCCTTTTCTAGCTGCTGATATGATGTTGATGTTTATGATGGGTTCATGATGCTTTTGGTTCTTCTTTGAGCTTTGAGCTTCTTCTTTGTGTTTTTGGTTCTCAGGGAGCAAGATGATTACGAGGTAGTCAGGAAGGTGGGGAGAGGAAAATACAGTGAGGTTTTTGAGGGGATAAACATGAACAGCAACGAAAAGTGTATAATCAAGATTCTCAAGCCTGTTAAGAAAAAGAAGGTGAGTGTCTACATTACTTCTATTGGTGACTTATAAATGATAGAATTATGTCGAGTTTTAGTCGCCTTCCGTTGTTATGCTGCTGTAGTTCATCTTAATGTAGCAAAATAAAGAAAAGTTTAAACTTTCAGTATATAGATCACTGAGCGAAGAATGCTGTTGCTTTTTGCTTTTGCAAACTAGATTTGGCCTTGATTAGTTTTGGTTTTGGATTTGCCTTTCTGAGTTTATATGATCCTTTAACAGATTAGAAGAGAGATTAAGATACTTCAGAATCTTTGTGGAGGGCCAAATATCGTCAAGCTGCTTGATGTTGTTAGAGATCAACACTCAAAAACCCCAAGCTTGATATTTGAGTATGTTAACAGCACAGACTTTAAGGTTCTGTACCCGACGTTGACGGATTATGACATCCGATACTACATCTATGAGCTGTTGAAGGTAATTTATGCATTCCATTACGACTTCTGATTTGTGGAGTTTTCTCGGTTGCACAACAAATTGAGGTCAGTGATAAACCTTGTAATTTCCTTATGACAGGCGTTGGACTTCTGCCACTCACAAGGTATAATGCACAGAGATGTCAAGCCACACAATGTCATGATCGACCATGAGCTGCGCAAACTTCGCCTAATAGATTGGGGTCTCGCTGAGTTTTATCATCCTGGAAAAGAGTATAACGTCCGTGTGGCCTCAAGGTATGACAGCCTCTTTCAAAATAACTTCGTTTGCTATCCCATTTTTTTTCTAGACACAATTACAGTATGTAGTCTTTGTCAGTAACTAAGCTTGATCAAATGTTGTCCCCTATATCAGATACTTCAAGGGACCCGAACTTCTAGTGGATTTACAGGACTATGACTATTCCTTGGACATGTGGAGCCTCGGTTGCATGTTTGCTGGGATGGTGAGTACCTTGCCAATTTGCAAGGCTTTCGAATTATATGATCATCTGCTGATTCCTTTTCAGAATGTTTCCACAAAAAATACTGATTATCTTTTCTTGTAGATATTTCGCAAGGAACCTTTCTTCTATGGCCATGACAACCAGGATCAACTCGTCAAAATTGCCAAGGTAATCAATTGTGTGCCTAAACGTTAGAATTTTTGAGGACATCATGTTGCTTTTTCACATCTAAAGAGTATTTGTTTCACTCTTTACTCAGGTCCTTGGAACTGATGAATTGAATGCATATCTGAATAAGTATCAGTTAGAACTTGATGCTCAACTAGAAGCACTTGTTGGGAGGTAAGCAAAACAAACATATTCTTTATGGATAACTGTCTAGATGATTAAGATTAGAGTAATACCAATGATTCTCCTTTTTGTCTTTGTGTGCTTCCACAGACATAGCAGGAAGCCTTGGTCCAAATTCATCAACGCTGACAATCGCCATTTGGTCTCCCCTGAGGTTTACTGTTCACTTTATTCCTTTACAAACAAACACAAAACCCTCGTCTTTTGGCATGGTTTCTCCCTCGAGTTGTAACCTTTTTTTACAATGTAGGCGATTGATTACCTGGACAAGCTACTCCGGTATGATCATCAAGACAGATTAACTGCAAAAGAAGCAATGGTACGTATCAGGACATAACTCAGCAAGGATTCTTTCGTAGTCGGCTTATGATCAGAATCTTGTTTGTTTCAGTTAAATGATAATGGTCATGAGATTAATAAAGGCTAAGTTTATGAATTTGACAGGCTCACCCGTATTTCGCTCAAGTCAGGGCAGCAGAAAGCAGCAGAATGAGAACGTAATAGAGATGTCTGAGAGTATCTTGAGGACGAGTGGATTTTGTTCTCTTATGGATTTCTTTTGAAATGTCACAACTATTTTATCTATGAATTTCTAAAATATGCGAAGTTTTTTTATGATTTTCTTTTTATTCGAGTAATCTTGGAAGTTTGTTAAAATGTTTAGCAATGGTTCAAGAGAAATCGTTATTTGAGTATCACTAGTGACCAGTTTTCCATTAACGATATGTTCCTGTATCATTTTTTTTATTGTTGTTGGTGAACATAAGAAAATATTATAGAGGAATTCTTTCGTATACCACCTTGAAATTTTTTTTCCAAAAATACCATCTTTTTTCCAAAGTTCCAAAATTACTACATTTTTTCTAAGTTGATTTTTAAGATTTAGAATTTAATTTTTTTAGATTTGGGTTAACAATTTCAAAATTAGGATATAGTTTTAGGGGGTAGGGTTTGGGTTTTGGGTTTAGTTTTAAATGTTAAAAATAAATTTTAAAAAAAGTGGTATTTTTGAAACTTAGAAGAAAAAAAGTGATATTTTTGGAAAAAAAAACTTCAAAGTGATATTTTTGGAAAAAAACTTTAAAAAGTAGTATTTTTGGAAATTGCCCAATATTATATTTATAGAAAAACCTTAATTTAATATACTCGTTTATATCACTTAAACCATTAATAAAGTCGTTGATGAATAAATACAAGGTTGTAATTTAGTGGTTAGTACTCCCATTTGTTCTTCGTCTCACCAGATCGATATATACACTTCATGCTCTCACGGAAAACCGTTTCCATATTAAGGCTTATGTGCTGCTTCGGCTTACCTTTTAAGCTACGATTCATCACATTTAAAAAAAGAGTGAGATAGGTACTAAAAGGTCCGTACAATTCAACTCAAGAATGAACTTCATAACTTAGATTGGTGTGATAGACTATCGGTGCATGACTATTTGCTGAAACTTGTTTTTTGAGGCTAATATTCTGGTGGTTTTTTTGGTCAATTTAATTGTTGGAATGACCATAACTTAGAATCACTGGGTTCATTGTGGTGAACACTATAACGTAGTAGTGTATTCATTTGTCAAAAACAGAATTCGTTTTAAATAGAAACGTTGGAAAGCTTAAATATTTGGGTATGTATAAAAGCTAGCAAATTTTCCACATTGGATACATGAAATAAAAGTCCTTAGGGATTCATGGTTCGAATTATTTGGGGCAACTGACATGACTTTTCTTAGAACATGAAAACTATAGTGAATTACTCGTCTCACATAAGAATAATTTCTATGTAAACCTTACTCCATTGATCAACTCTCGTTGTCAATGGCTCAAGTCAAAAGCATTTATCAATAAGTTCAATTGTTCATCTAGCACATCAAATAACTTTTCGCAGTTGTAAAGGCTAGACTCATTAAACATCGAGTTCAAGACATTATGGAGCAGTTAGCATACAAACATCATCTCAGATCGGTTTCAAGGTGATCAATCCTAGAAACAAGCAATAAGAATATATCTAAATGAAAGAATACTCTAGTCTCATCAAGAGAGCCACCTAAGTTACAATCCTATCTAATGAACTATGAATTCCTTTTGAATTTAACCCTTGAGAACCCAACAAATAAACTACTCAACCATAATAGATAAAATCAATATCATATTCATTAAGAGCAGTAGAATATGGTTTAGAAAAATTCTCAAATGAGTAACAAAATGTGAGATCTTCTCACTTACAAATCGAATGAAAGAACAAAGTGTTTAGAAACAATGAATTGCCTCGAAGCTTTTTATTGAATCTTTGAAAGTCTCGTGTGGTGTGTCTCTGGTCTTGGATAATTCTCTCTTCATCTAGTAGGAATCGAATTTAGGATGAATTCCTTGAAGATTTAAAGATCATGTCAAAAAAAAAAAAATCTGATTTTTTCAGATGGTGGTGATGGATCGTACACCTTTGATGTACGATCGGTCACTGTGTTCTTTCAATTCTCCATCAAAAACAGTGGATTAGTGAATGTTCGATCACCTCTTCTGTCCAATCGGTCAAATATCTGGAACCGCCTTTATAATTGCATCTTACACTTACACTAACAAATTTTAGAAGATTACATATATCTTGAAATCGAACCGTTATATTTGGGCAAATAAATATCTATTTCGAAGTTGGAATCCTCCTCTACCTTGTATTAAACTATGAGCTAGGTCCAACGGTGGGAACATCTTCATCTTGAAAAAACGATCTGATGGTCAGGATTTGTCTTTCTCCAAGATGCTTGATATCGTTTCATTTTTTTTGCTCAAAATGTTCAATTTTCCTAATAAAACTTAAAATTCACGAAAATATTAAAAATACTTTTACCACTGACACTTAATCATTTTTTATTAAAAATCATTATACCTCTATTCCAAATCCGTTTATGCTAGTTTATCTCTGTTTTCCAGATTTATATTGTTCCATAATTTGCTTCATGAACTAAAACGATCTCTGACACACTATTCACCTCGATTTTTCAGTTATAGATCATGCTTTAGTCATGCACCTACTCAACGGTCTTAACTCCAAATTTGGCAACATAATCAATGTCATCAAACATAAAACACCATCGTGTTCGTTTCGAGACGTCATATCAATGTTCATCGATGATAAAGAGATTTCTTTCGATCTGAAACGATATTAACTTGGTCGTATGCATGTAGGAGTGCCCAGCTTCAACGGCTTTGTTGCTCTAGTCATTTGGCAGCCATTTACTTATTTGGCAGCCATTTACAGATGGAACATGGGGGATTCGATTCGAAATGGGAGTCATGAAGAATGGTACACTCCATATTCTGATTCGAACTATTAATCGAGGACCATAACTATTAGTTAGATTTTGCATAAACTAAAACCAAAAACCAATCTTAAAACTACATTCAATCAAAACTAAGTCATCACTTAAAACTACCATTGTACATTTGATATTTCGAGCCTGCATATCCTATATAGCTACTATATGAAAGGGCTAAAACCCTCTCCAACTATGCGACACGTCAGCACATCATGAGGAGCCACGTCTACCACTTGAAGTAATTAACAAATTACATTCTTTAGTTTTTGGTGGCCGATTCTTTTCGTCTCCTTCCTGAATTCAATGCTCAGAAACGAAAAGAAGCCGAAGCAATTATCTTATTAGCCTTCTAACACGTCAGTAGTGGAGAGAGCGCTACGTATCCAACAAAATTTAACGCTCTACATCTCAATCCTCTCAGATTCGAGGCTCTCTCCATCTTCCCTATTCGAAGGTTTAATTGCAACGTTAGGGTAAAGTGCAGAAGTTATGATCAGCATCTAAAGAATATATAAAGGTAACTACTTGTCTTCTTCTCCATCCGATCATCCCATAAATCATCAATCCACCACTGAAAATCTCTGGATGCTTTAATGGTGTCTTTGGTTGCTTACATCACCGTCACCCGCGTGTTTACTTTTCCTATCGTAGCTTCTATTTCATCAGCTTCAGCCGTTCCTTCGGTTTTGGATTTCTGCAGTTAGGCTTCCCCGTTTTTGGTGACTCAGTTGACGAGGCTCATGATATCACTGCCGCAGCCGTCGAATGTATATACAACTTACTAGCTTATGGCTAACATTTTTCTTCTACCTGTGTATTCTCTTATGGATTCCTATGTAAAATCCACCGTCATTGTGTTAAACCTAATTTGAAGCGAAATTTTTTCCTTATCGACAACCTCACACCCGATGATTAAGAGGAAGCTAAGTCTGGTATTGGAAACCCTACACCTTCTATTGTTGCTCCTTTCTCGCAAATCATGGGTTCCCCTCTTATGTTTTTGCTCGCAGTTTGAAATCTCCTGTAAAAAGGCGCCTCATGTATATAGAAATTTGGTTCACATTACGTTTGATTTTCATTTGAGATGAATAATGTTTCATTGCGTACTAAGGTTCCGGACTGATACGTATAGTTCTCATTGTTAATCTTCATTTTGTGGCGACATTCAGTTTTTTGACGAAAACTGGATTTGGATGAAGGTACGAATCCATTTTTTGTTTGTAAGTCTTAGAGCTTTTTATTTCTCCACCTAAAAAATGATTTATATACTTTTTGTTCCAGTTTGGTGAATTATTCACGTGTCCATGACAAGTTTGTAACAAATGAGCCTTAGAATAAGCGTCCAACTTTCTTAGGACGATTAAATGATTAGCTACGTACGGACGACATCGGAGGAATAGACTCTTCCAGGTTTTGATTGCCATAAATATAATGTCTTCGAATTAAATATGAATCTACTATTGTACTATCGAGAATTGTTTGTAAATATGTAGAAGAACTCGAAGATTGAGAATAATAACATTAGGGTGTTGTGACTAGGAAAAAAACCTCATAAAGAAGAAAAAGCTAGAGATGAGAGACGCTACATGGTACTAGAGGCCTAAGGTGGAGCTCAAAAAATGTAGAAAATAAAGGAAAATCAAACCTAACATGGTACGATTTCAAGATCTACCTAAGGCTTTTATTTCTTATATCTATAGACTCTTTTGTATATCGCGTTTGGTTTCGATCGACTGAGGGCTACGTCGGTTTCTTTGTGCTTAATTGATAGTGAGGTAGAGGAAACATTGTGACCATTATTCTATATGATGCTGCATCTTTGTTCTTACGCTGGAATTTGCAGTAGAGGAAACATTGTGAACATTATTCTATATGATGCTGCATCTTTGTTCTTACGCTGGAATTTAGGTGGCCTAATGTTGTAGTGAATATGATTACTGCCTCTTTCCATGGGTTCGATGTTCGGTGTTATGGCACTAGACATCTTCACTGGTGAGTGTTGCCTGGTAAATAAAATGCTCCTTAGTAAGGTTTTGATCAAATTCTACCATGGTGATGGTGTATATATATACAACTTCTATAATTTAGGCTAATAGTGTAATGTGATTAGATGTTTTCACTGGAGCAATATAGATTGTAAACGTCACATGGAGCTTCTCTAAGTGAATCATGCAATCTTGCTGGTTATATGCTAGGTATTTGTGGAAACAATTCTCTTTGGAATTTTCCTCATCTTAATAGAAGCTTTTTCAATCTAACTTAAGAAGACATACATATCTCTTTCCATATATTATATATAAATATCTGGTGAAAAAACATGAAGAAGAAATTAGGTTTGCTTCTTCGTAGAATTTTTTCTTGTCATTTTGAAATTTTTTTTTTTTTTAATTTGTGTACTATACAAAAATTTGTTTTCTTTTGTTGTGCATTCAAATTACTTTATTTATTATAAACACGTTTAGTTGTATCAAGTAGTTGCATAATAACTTTCCTTCTTACGTCCTCACCTTCTGTATATAACAAGCATTTGTATTAAGGACTTCACTTATTGGAATTGGAAATTAAATATTAAATCTCTCATCTCTTATTTTTTATTCTTAGGATCTTAAGGTACTTGTCTTAATGAAATGGCCTCAGAGAGAGGAGATTAATTAGAAATTCAAATATAGTAGAAGAGGTTCTAAGACAAGAAGAAGTGCAGAACATAAAAGAAGAATAAAAAGATCATGCCAATCCAAAACAGTGACAGAGTAAAAAAAAATCACTACTCTAGCAAATCCTTTGACTTCTTCTTGATGATCCTATGGGATGTTTAAATCTATTGGGATAGTCTTATCTTTCCATTACGATGATACTTTTAAATGACTTTGATACATGATTTTAGAACAATTCAAATGTTTTTAATAAAATAATGTATGAGCGTAATAGCCTATTAGGTTACTTTAGCTTGGAATCGGTAGTCTCGAAGTTGCTTCTCTCCTTGAGTTATTCAATATGTCAAAGATTTGTAAGAGATCTTAAGAAAACAACACTATTAATGTTTCTATGATGTCAACAAATAAGAAAGTTAACTGGCTATAAATCTAGATTGACGACAAGAATAAGAAGTTTGTTACGAAAGACAGTTTATTGCATTTTATGAGGTTAATGAAAATATCGGTGAAGTTGTCGCAACTCGCAATAATGTTCTATGAAACTGTGCTCATTCAAGACACTAAAGAAAATCGCTACTTTAAGTGAACACAAGATAATATTGTTCTAATTTTTTCCTTCACAAAATTTATATAACGCTGTCATTTTTATAAATACATACACATATTAAAATGTTTTTCCAATCGTCAAAACCTTTTCTTTGATCTCAAATTCTCGGATCAGGAAAGCAAAATGTTACAAGACTTTAAACTCGAAACATATTAGTACTTAACAAAAGCCATTACTTACATTTTTTTAGGTTCAAACATTACTTACTTACTTCTTTTATTTTCCTTTTTATTTATATTTTTTTTCCCACCAAACTTGTTTTAATATACAAGTGAAAATTAGTAACTCTAATTACAACCAAAATATTACCTACTTTAAAAGGGGGGGTTTTGACACTTATGTGGTATGTAAGGGTATCTCCAACCTCACTTTATTTTCTACTCCAAAATAAAGTTTGGAATCAAATTTTTTCAAATCCTTCTTTTTTTCCAACTCCAAAATAGTGTAAACCCTTTTTTCTCTAAATATGGAGTAATCCTATTTACCACACCATTTTGTTGGCTCATCAGTCCATTTTCTATTCAAAAATAGATCGTACAACACAACTCCATTTTACAGTTTTTCCATTTTGGAGTATGGAATTATGGGTTGGATATGCTCATGCCTCTATCTTTTCGACAAATTATACAATGAAGAAAGTTAGAAATGACTAAAACCTGTGCGTATGCGCGGGTACTAACCTAGTTACTTGTAATGACATAAGTGCAAAAAATCATACGTGTCAATCAAAAAGGAATATAAGAGACACGTCAATTAATCAATCGATCAATCAAAACATTTCTATTGATTTTATATGTCAGGATGGAAATCTTTACATATTTTCTTTAATTTTTTAATATGGACTCACAAATACATGTGTTACAAAATTAAATCTAACTAAAATAAAACATTTTAGTATTTTAAAATTTAATATAGCATCATATTTTTTTTATTTTTATTTTTTTTGTCACAGCATCATATTTTTAATAATGAATCATTTACCAATGTCAATTACTTTGTAAATATTATATTAATGTCCATTTGGATACCATAGTTGAAAATTTAATTGATCATACAATTTTTTTAACATAGCTTAATTGTATCCATATTGCTCTACTTAAAGTTGAAGTTTTGTTATAAACATACAACTTTACAAATAAAATAATTTTATAATTTTACCGAAACACCATATGTTTACTGATATTGAAAAAAGCCAAGTATTTTGAAAAGAAAAAAATAATACTTGAATTTCGAATAATTCTCACTATCACTTTTCATTATTTGTTTGTTTTTTTTATTTTAAAAATGTTTACAAACTAACGCCGACAATTTTACATACTACTTTATCTTTGTTAAATCTAAACTTTTGTTATATTAAAAATAAATTTACGGTTTTTTGTTTTCAAATATTATAGACTTGCGTTTGATGCAGATCACAAATTTAATTATTATATTATTGGGTGGGTGTTGGTAATTAACAATCACTTCTTTTTGCCTTAGATTCTCAAATTTAGATCTGTACTTTTTATTTTTTATGCTCATATTTAATTTATGTTTTGCATATTTTGTGCTCATTTTTGTCATCTTGATTTTTTTCTCATTTCAAAATTTACAATAGTCATAACGTATCGATGGAGATTGTAATTAAATCAACAAATTAATATGATGTTTAGAAAATACTTAATATTAACTTTTTTTTGTTTTCAAAAGTTAATTATCTCTCCGATCTTCTTTTTCTATTCAAAAATAGATCTTTCTCCAACTGTATGCTTCTATTTCTTTGACTTACCGAATTATTTAAAATTGAATGCTCAAATTAAAATTTGTCATATGTTTCTAAAATCAGATTTCTCTCCATCTCCGCTCATTTTTTCTTGTTTTTAATATATAAAAAATTTCTTTGTCTTACAATATAAACTTTTCTTAGTAACGGATATCTCTTTCATTTTTATTTTTTTTTACTTTTGATCAAGTTAAACACATCATAATATCGTTGATAAAAAATATAGAACCCATAAAACCTTTCTCCGCGTCTCAACATAGTTTAAAAATCATGTTTTACCCAATAAACAATTCATTTTGGTTTATAGTCTAATGTAGGGGGAGGAGGAAAACGTCACTAACAAACTGGTCTTCGTTTATATGAGACTGAGTAGAAATTATGACAATTAAACGGCAACAAGATCAACATGTCGAATTACATTTGTTAACATTGTGCGGATGGAAGAGAACGTATAGCTTAGTTTGGTTTGTTATGATTTTTACGACTATGTTGCCAAAATTAAGAAAAAGTATTGCTAATTTTGAGTCTAACATACATACAATACATGATAATAAAGTTGTTTTCCCCTGTAAGAAAGTAAATGTTGAATTTTGTTTTCCACACATTGCATCCCCCGCGGTTGGGTCAGTGGTGAAAGGCGCTTCGTTTTTGAGCTACGCCGAGGGAGTAGTTCGTGGAATAGCTCTAAGAGCTCGGGTTGCAACTTACAAAGCATGTTGGAATGGCGGCTACTGCGTGAGTTCAGATATCCTAGCAACCATCAACAAAGCGATCGAAGAGAATGTCAACATCTTGTCCATCTCGATCGGTTTTGGCATATTCTTGAGTACCAGAAAGACGGCATTACTGTTGGAGCATTAGCAACCACCGAGAGAGGCATCATTGTGTCTGCAGCGGCTGGAAACGATGATCCACGAGATTTGACTCTCAAGAATTTGGCCCCTTGGATAACCTTGGAAGGTGCTCGGACCATTGATAGGAACTTTCCGGCGATTGTCGTCTTTGGAAACCGTACGACCATTCCAGGCGTCTCAGCATTGTTCAAAAGCTATGCTTTACCCAACAAGCAATTTTTTTTGGTTTATTGTCTACTGGGCGGAAATGTCACATGCAAACTGGTATTCGTTGATATGGGATTGAGTGGCAACGATGACATTAAAATAGCGACAAGATCAGCCCGTGCGGTTATATTTGTTAACACCACGAGGGATGGAAGAGAGCTTATAACTCAGTTTGATTTGTTACCATTTGTTATTGTTGGCAAGATATTCAGTGACCAAATTAGGAACTATATACTATCCAACTCAAATCCTACAGCCTCCATTCAATTCAAAGACACTGTCCTCAATGTAAAACTCTCCCCTATTGTGGTTCGTTTTAGCTCCCAAAGCCCAAATTCGGTTTATTGATATTGTTAAAATCCAAATAGTTCATACAGAATAAACTGAAAAACAAAAAATAATACTTGAATTTCGAAAAATTATTAGTTTCACTTTTTTTTTTTATTATTTTGAAAAATGTTTGCATATCAACGCAACGTTGTTACATACCATTTGATCTTTATCAAATCTAATTTCTCTGTTATATTAAAAACAAATTCATGGTTTTTTATTTTCAAATATTATAATCTCGCGTTTGATGCAAACTAAAATCTAATTATTATATTAATCGGTGGTGTTGGTAATTAACAATCACTTCATCTTGCTTTAGATTCTCACGTTTAGATCTACCCTTTTATTTTCATGCTCATATTTTACTTATGTTTTGAATATTTTGTGCTCATTTTTGTTAGCTTGCTTTTTCTCATTTCAAAATTTAAAATAGTTTTAGTATATTGATTGAGATTGTAATTAAAAAAATTGATCATTAAATTAATACGTTGTTTTAGAAAATATTTACTATTAATTGTTTTCTTTTGTTTTCAAAAGTTGAATATTTCTCCGATCATTTTTCTCTATTCAAAAGCAAATTTCTTTCCACCCATGCTTCTATTTTTTCGTATACCAAATTCCTTAAAATTGAATGTTCAGTTTAAAATTTGTCTTATGTTTTCAAAATCGGACTTCTCTGCATCTCCGGTCATTTCTTTATTTTTAACATATAAATCTTTTCTAGTATCCGGTATCTCTTTTATTCTTAAGTATATATTGTCTAACTTAAATTCGACAACTACCATTCAATTAAAGGAATTTTCATCAATGTCAAACTTCGAGGACCAAATTCAATTTCTCCAAGGATTATGGAATTTGATCTCATTGTGCCAAGTGTCAACATCCTCGACTAGAGCAACTAAACCATAAACGCGCGATTAACGATTTTAATTTGATAGTAAAACATAGTTAATTATTATTCAGAAAATGCTTACCAATTAAAAATAGAGTTAATTATTTTCATAACATAGTTGTCTATTCTATGCGTTTCATTGACCACATGAAAATGTTGCCCTAATGATTACTTATTTAAACAAAAATAGTTAACAATGTCCATAAATAACATATTTACCTATAATAGTTTTCATAATAAAAAAGAATAACATACATAATTAACTATTATCTAAAACATAATTACGTATTATACTTATTTATCATAAATATATTTACCTAATATACTAATTACAAGCATATTTAATTATTATCAGAAACATAGTTTCATACTATATTCATTTATCGAAAACATAGTTACATATTATACTGATTTCTGAACATTGTCAAATATATCAATTTCGGTATTTGTCATTTTTCATTAAGGAAAAAATCAAAAAATCATAACTTGGTATTGTTAATTACTATATTTTGATTTATTAAATGTTGGATAGTGAATTAGATGTTCATTAAGTAATACTTCCTATATATTTTCTTATATAATAGATAGATATGGGTTTTTGTAAACATTTTTTTATTATTATTATTCTTTTACAAATTATAATTGTTATACTGACGATTCTATAACGAATAAGTCTTCTACTTCTATGCACGCCAGATGATTCAATCTTTGCTCCATACTGTAGATCTCATGCAAGTTTGTCATTATTTTGCGTAAATGACAATATATCTTATTTTATTGGATTCAAACTCTATACCTTCTAACGTAAAAACTAACCATTAATCAACCATCGAGTCAAGGAGCTTTGATATAACGTAATTCGAAAAGATAATAAGGTAACAAATATTATAAAAAATCTATGCAAATATATGGTCTCAATCGTATCATAAATTAATATCTAGTATATAAATTTTATACAAACATAGGTAATATATATTTATATATGATTTTGGTGTTGTTTGTTCTTTTCATAAAACTGAAATTTCTTTATAAGTCAATCATTATTGGATGTAAAATAAACCCAAATATAGAAAGAAAAAAAACCTAAACTTTTTAATAATATAGCTTAACATGAAATAAATTTCAAGCAATTTTTATTAAAAGTAATTTGTGAAAACTTTCATTTTTTGATAAGTTAATAATTCTATAGATTAATAAAATACCATAGTCTCAACATTATTAATTTATAGAATTTCTATTGTAATTACAAAATTCTTGACCGCAAAATAATTAATTGAAAATATCTTGGTAAAAAAAAAAATTGTGGTTAATATTTTTAATATCGTCTTTATGGTAAACTTTGAAATAATATAGTAGGCAAAGATTCACACATACAATATATCAAAGATATTTTATAGCAACTTTTATCAATGTTTAACCACGAATAATAATAAGAGATTATTACTCTTGGACACACTTTATATGAAAGTAATTGTCAAAAGATGCACTTTTCACTATCAAGGCATTTTCATGGGAGAGAAATACATGTATACCCTTTTCTTTTTCTTTTTACTAAATTCATGGCCCACTTTCTTGTTATTTTCTCATTTTTGTCATTTTTCTCTTTTCTTTTTCTGATTTTTTCCTCTTTTTTCATTTTTAACTTTTGAGCTTATCTCTTTTATCTTTCTTCTAATTTTGATTAATGCAACTTTGCATGTTAACAAAAAAAAATCTGATTTTAACAATTAATAGTGGTCATCTAATAATAGTGGCAAATTCTGGACATTCCATTTACTTTATGAGTAAATTTAGTATATTAAGAACCTTTGACCATTAATAGTGGTCATCAAGGTACAAATATGATGTTGACAAGAAGTGATTTTGTGGTTACAGTTTTGTGGTTAATGATTTATGGTTAATGTAATGAATAATTCATGGTTAGTGTTTTATGGGTAGTTCTCTTATCTTGCAACTCTATTGATGATACTTTGTACCTTATTTATCAAACTTTGTTTTGCTTTGTAAACGCATTATAAGTCAACGTTTGGAGTTCGTGGACATAAAAATCATGTTGCTAAATTCAAAAGGTATGTCATCCATATGGACGATATACATGGTCATAGTTTCATGGTTACAAATCGTTTCATTGAGTTCGTTAGTCCATTAATCAAACAATTTTGTTTCGATTTCGTTGTCCAATTTAGTTAATACAAATTGAATCATTCATAATAGTATATAAAAAATGCATGATCTAGTAAGAAAATTTGTTTTTCTTTCAATACAACATTAAAATTATTATTTGATAAGAAAACAAATAAAAAGGAAGAAGAGAAAATAAAAAAAGCAAGAAAAAGAAAGAGTAAATGTTGAATTATGTTTTTCTCATATTTGAGGGAGAAGAAAAATTAAATTTTTTATTAAAAAGAAAAATTATTCAACATATGTGCTCCTCAAACCATGGGGAACAAAAAAGAAGGATAGTTTGGTCACAAATTTGGAGTAAAATATAAAAAGGTGTAACAATCTCAAAAAGTGTCTATAAAAGTTATTACTTAAAAAAAAGTGTGTATATGTGTACTCAACCCTAATAATAACGAGACTGTCCAACAAAAACATTTTGGAGTACTAGTATGCCTTGCTCTATTTTTCTTCCTTCGTTTTACATCCGTCAGACTTACCAACATTCGAGTAAACCCACGTGGCGCTTATCTGCTTTTTTATCATTTGCGCCGCGTAGTAGGGTATCTTTTCGTAATCGAAGAGTCGTTGATCTACAAACGCCAAACAATCCATCAAGCTCTCTCTCGCCGATCCTTTTAAATCGTACGCTTGAGATCTTCTCCACAAACTCTTACCATGTGGATGCGTCACACCAGATAAACACAAAGCCCTAGACACAAATCAATCCCAACTGTATAAATCTCAATCGATTCTTTTACAAAACCATTTAAAAACTTCTTCTTACCTTGTTTCTTCAACGACTTCACCATTTTTCTTCTTTCTTGAAGCTCAGTTTCACTCATAAGCTTCTCTTTCTTCTTCCTCTCTACTTTAATCTCCCATAGATTCTCTATAACTCTGTGAGCTTCCTCGTTGTTCATCTTTAAGCCATTATACTTAATCTTGTGATAATCTTGTAAAACTATTTGAGTCATCAAGCCACGTCACAAGTGTTTTGGGGATTGGTACAATGAACCAAGACAATAACGGTTTTGGGGTGAGCTGGCTATTGCACATGGGAGTAGTCCTATAAAGATACTCTTTCTATCTTTGGTTTCATTATCAAATTAGTTTGGTCAAAGTTGTAAGGAGAGATCTTAAGAGATTTCTATGTTATCTTTTGCATTTCTTGGGTTTTATTGAATGAAGGGTATCATTCTTTAGGATTTGACAAGTTTTACAGAGATTTGGATACTATAATCGTATCACTTCGCCTCATAGATTGGGGTCTCGCTGAGTTTTATCATCCTGGAAAAGAGTATAACGTCCGTGTGGCCTCAAGGTACGATACACTTTCAAAATAACTTGGTTTGCTATCCCTTTTTTTTCTAGACATGATTACAATATGTAGTCTTAGTCGGTAACTAAGCTTGATCAAATGTTGTCTCCTATATCATATACTTCAAGGGACCCGAACTTCTAGTGGATTTACAGGACTATGACTATTCCTTGGACATGTGGAGCCTCGGTTGCATGTTTGCTGGGATGGTGAGTACCTTGCCAATTTGCAAGGCTTTCGAATTATATGATCATCTGCAGATTCCTTTTCAGAATGTTTCCACAAAAAATACTGATGTGTCTAATTATCTTTTCTTGTAGATATTTCGCAAGGAACCTTTCTTCTATGGTCATGACAACCAGGATCAACTTGTCAAAATTGCTAAGGTAATCGTTGTGGGTGAACATTAGAGTTTTAGAAGGTATTATGTTGCTTTTTCACATCTAAAGAGTATGTGTTTGACTCTTGACTCAAGTCCTTGGAACCGATGAATTGAATGCATATCTGAATAAGTATCAGCTAGAACTTGATGCTCAACTAGAGGCACTTGTTGGGAGGTGTTGTAACTAGGATCGGATCGAGCTTAAAGATGAGGGTCGAGTCGTGTATGTTGTTTGAGGAGGTCGAATAATCTCGTAATATATTTAGGAATCGAATTACAGAGTTGTATTGACAATGTCAAGTTACAAAAAGACTCGAACCGGTATGAGGATATCCGGGTCGAGCTCGAGCTTAAGCAAAAATTAATTATCTGAGAGATAATAATCCCTTTGTATGCTGGTCCAACCTCCTTTTATAGTACTTTATGGTGGGTTTGGAGAACTAATCATGGTTAGTTTCCACCCAAAATATCTCTTCCTTTTGGGCATTCTAGTGGGCTTTTTCCATGGTCTTGAATCTTACCTCTTGGTGTGTTTGGGCCCTAACCCAAATACATACCCAACAGTAAGCCCCCCCCCCCCAGTCGGCGAAGGAGATCGGGTCGAATTCGTCGTTTTCTTGAAGGGTCGAGTCGACCGTGAGTGGTTCTTATACCAGCTAAGGTTCAACTCGGTTCGCATCGATCATGATTGCTGGCATCGAGCTCTCGCGCTGGTCGGGTAACTCGAAGCTTTAGGCATTTTCTGTTAGGCCCGTTGCGTGGCCCTGACTTTCGCAGCCCAAAACTTCACCCCGTAAGCTTTTTGGATGAGCTAATGGGCTTCGTCTCAAGGCCCACTGCCTCTTATTGGTGCAGGGATGCAGTTGTTGATGCCGGTTCGTCTTCTGGTCTCCACCTATGAATATCGAAGTTTCTTCCTCCTTCTCAGTCATTTGCGTTTTTTCGGATCAGCCGTCAGTAGAAAAAGGTAAATTTCTCTCTCAAATTTCTCTTGTTTGTGTTCGAACCGTTCCGCTGCTACTTCTTCGAATCGTTCTTCGACTTTCCAAGATGTCTTCAGACTCGAGCGCCTCTGTGAAGTTAGACAGGAAGCGAGTTCGCGTTGATCCGGATGTTACCCTTGCTCGCGCATCTGACCATGCGTTCGATGCGTCCATTCCAATCGGTGTTCCTTTGGCCGGGCGCTCGGATCGACGGGCATCAGATGCTTCATCCCCTGAGATCGAACTTCCCATGTATCGTCCCGAGGTTGGTCCTTCTCGGGGGACCGGACCGTCTGCTCCTCGACCGACACTTAGAGACTCGACCGACGCTTAGAGACTCGACCGAGGAGGGGTCATCGTATGCTAACCCTGAGACCAGTTCGAAGGGATCTGACCCTTCGAATCGAGTCGAGACCGATGAAGGCACTTCCGGTGGCGACAAGAGGAGTCTTGTCAATTTCCGAAATGCGGAGCCGAAGTCTCCGGGTCCCGGCCTTGGTCATGGGATTAGGTTGGATGATACCAACGACATTGCATCGACTATGCGCATAAGCCTGGTCGAAGCTCTCAACCCAGCCGGTGGATGGGGGGTATTTCTATCCTCTATCCTCAGGCCAACGATCGACCCTGGAGCCCACCGTCGGGGTATATGTGCGTGTACGAGTGCTTCATCAAGAATGGAGGGCTCTGCTTCCCGATACCGAGGCTATTACTCCAGTACTGTCATCGTCGTCGGATCGCTCTTTCTCAATTGACGCACGGTTCGATTCGTACCATGATGGCCGTGGTGGTTCTTGCTGCCGAACATGGGGGAATAGTGAATCTTGACGAGTTCGAGGAGATATCTTTGTTCAGCCCAATTGGCAATACTGGTCGTTTCTACGTATCCCCTCGGGGAGGTTACCAACTCGTGATGGGGCACAGTAGCCAGGTTAATCGACATCGATGGTCGAGGTACTTCTACGTGGACATCAGTCGGAGAACGATCAGAAGGTTTAGCAGGCCGATTCGAACCGGATGGAACTTTCGACCTGGTAAGACCAAAATCGATCTCTTTCGATTTCTGAACTGATTTTAATCTCTTCTCCTTGGTGCAGTCGAACCCGTGAAAAGGAAGACCCCAGAGGATTCGGTTATCACACTCCTTCGGAAGAACAAGAGCCATATCCGTCAGTGGCCCGACTTCCTGTCGTATCGAATCGCTCGAAGCTACCCCGGTTTTCGTCACGTAAAGACTCGATCAATCTTTCCTTCCTTTTCTAGGTCGCTTATAATCCTAGGATTCTCTTGCAGGTGACTTTGACCTCCCGTTAGAGGATAATTCTCTCGATATTCCTCTAGACTCGAACAAGAAGACTAGCTCGAGCCGAAAAAGGAAGGGCTCGACTCCAGCCAAGAAGAAAACTACGCATGTTCAAACTCGACCCAATAAATCTTCAATGGTTAAATTGAATCTCAATGTGGTGGATTCAGACGAGGAGTTCGAGCTTCCCATGGCGGATCCCCCAGCCAAAAGAGAGGGTCTTCGACCCGAGAAACCCCGATCACTCATGGTCGAGGCAAAGGAATGATTGGCTGGCTGAGAGTCGCCGAGCTGAAGAAGCTCGACTCGAGAAGAGGTGGCAGAAGGAGGAGGCAAAGCGAAAGTTGAAGGATGAAGAGGGGAAGAAGAAGGCGGAGGCTGATGCGAAGAGGAAGAAGCGAGCCGATGAGGAGAATGGGAAGGCAAAGTCTGCCACGGAAAAGAAGAGACTGGCCCAAGAGGCCCTAGGATCCGGGGATCGAGTCGAGAAGGTGGCTCGATTTAATACGACTGGCATTCCGGTCGAAGTCGACCATTTATATTCTGGTGCGATGGTTCGCATGGGGGACGGTGATGGGTCGAGCTCATCTCCTAGGTCCCCTCGGCATATCTTCAGTTCGTTCGCTGTGTGCAAGGCGGACTCGACTTCCTCTCTCCGTCTTTCGACGATTCTTCTTCCAGTGACCCGGATACACGGTTCGCTATGTCGGCCATCTCTGTAAGTTCTCTTTCGATTTTAAGCATGGCCGGGTCGAATGCGATCGAGCCTTACTGATCTTGTTTGTTCGATCCTGGTGCAGATGCTCGTTGGTTACAACTTTCTTTCTAATGCGCGGAACGCCTTGGATCAGAAGAATCGCAAGCTCAATACCCAGAACGGCGAGCTTGTCGCCGAGTCGAGTCGATCGAAAGAGGCTCAAAAGAAGGCCGAGTCAGAGGTTGCGAAGTTCAAGGACCTGCTCAACCATTCCCAGCAGATGAACGACGAGCTGATCGCTAGTCGAAACGAACTTAGCTCGAAGGTCGCTGCCTTGACCTCAGCGCTGGGCGAGGCGGAAGAGGCGAAGAAGGACGAGGTGTCCCAAATCGACGGAGAGGTTGCTGAGCTTAGGAGTTCCTCTAAGGACGCTGTGGCTCGAGCTGTTGAGGAGACGAAGAGGAAAGCAAAGGATAAGCTTCGTCGCAGTATCGAGATCATGGAGGAGAGGAGCAGAGCCCAAACCAAAGTTGATCGCCTAGCGTCGCTTGCCAGTCAGGTGGTCGGGGCCATCAGGAGGATGGAGAAAGCGGGTAAGGAAGGAGTCCCGATCGATGCTGCTAAGAATGAGAAGTTGGAGGCTCGCCTCGCTTCATATACCGCCGAGGTGAACCAGATCATCCTTCGGCCTCTCCCCACAGACACTTTTGATGACGAGGAGCCCGAGCCAAGGAAGAACGTGGCCCTGGATATTTCGTCATCGGATAGTTCTGATGAAGAGGCTGAGAGAACCGAGGCCGACGGTCGAATGTCGATAGCTGGGAAAACTCCCGCCCTCACTCTCGCTGAGATTGAGGAGGTAGCGAGCACCAAGGCGGAGCAGGTGAATCAGCTTGCGCTCGAGCTTTTCGGTGAAGAGGCAAAAGGCAATGCCGATGTAGCTGGGACCGAAGATCGCATCGCTGCTGAGGAACCTGCTGCGATCGAGGTGGCCGAGGAGCCTGTGTTCATGCTGCCACCGGAGAGCCGATCGCTCCTCTTTTCCCCCGATTTGAATCCCGAAGAGCAAGAGGCTGCCCCCTAGATCGCTTGTGATCGATAGGGTTTTCCTATGTACTTTGTTGTTTTCATTTCTTTTACTTCGAACTTGTTTACCGAGCCATGATGGCTCGGGTTTTAAAGTAACATTACTTTCTTTATCTTCTCGAACGCCTTTTACCGAGACGATAAGGCTCGGGTTTAAAAAAAAATTTCTTTAAGTGTTAAATTTCGTTCGGGCCCATGTCCTTCTTTGAATATCGATTTCTTGTAGGTCGAACAAACATTAGTTGTCCAACTCCGAGAATTCGAAGCGAATATGATATGATGCCGGGCCATTGTAGGCTCGGGCTTTCGATGCGTGATTGGGCATGATATCGAATATTTGAAGTTCGGGTCCGTCCTTTATGCTCGATGGGGGGTTGAGTCCTGCGGTGCGAGCCTCGGCTCGGCTTATGTGAGTGTGATCCGTCTTGCGGCTAAGTGTGCGGGTAGTTTCCGGCTTAATCACTTAGGCATTCGTAGGAATCGTGCAGGTCCGGCCCCAGCTTTCGGGTCAGGTCGATATTGACCTGACTTAGATTCGATGGGAATCTATGCGACTATGAGAGAGTCGCGTTATTTTGTGGTGATGGAGGCATGGTCAGGGCTTCGATCGTGAGTTAGCAGGGAGCCTTTTTTTTTTTTAGGTATAGCTGGACTTTCGAGAAGGCTGCCTACGTACCTGAGGTGGGATTGCGACGCCTTCAAGTGTCATTAACTCGTACACGCTGGGTCGAACAATTTTCGAGATGAGGTACGGGCCTTCCCAGTTCGCTCCGAGTTTACCGGCTTGATATTCCTTGTTGTTTTCGTAGACTTTTCGCAGCACGAGGTCACCTTCGCTAAAGCTTCGACCTTGTACTTTACGATTGTAGTATTGGGCGGCTCGTTGCTGGTAATTCTGGATGCGAAACAATGCCTGATCGCGTTCCTCTTCGGCGAAGTCGAGGTTATCGAGGAGCGCGAGCTCGGGGTTCTGGGCATGGTGGCCCTGCGAAGGCTATTGATGTTAACTTCGGCGGGTGCCATTGCCTCGAGCCCATAAGCGAGGGAGAAGGGTGTTCGATTCGTCGACTGCCTTGGTGTTATGCGAAATGCCCATAGGACGCCATCGAGCTCGTCGGCCCAAAGGCTCTTCTTCTCATCGAGTCGTTTTTTGAGCTCGTTGATGATTACATTGTTAGTCGCTTCGGCCTGGCCGTTTCCCTGCGGGTACCGAGGGGTCGACTTGTTGAGTCTGATCCTCCACTTAGCGTAGAATACCTCGAACTGCGAGCCGTTGTCTGTGACAATCTCGTATGGTAGCCCGTGCCGACAGATTATGAATTTCCAGACAAAGTTCTGAACGTCGTTAGCTCGAATCATCGCGTAGGCCTCGGCCTCGACCCATTTTGTGAAGTAGTCGGTGATGACTATGACGTACCTCTTTTGGTGCGATTTGGGGAACGGTCCGATGATATCCATCGCCCACCTCATGAAGGGGTAAGCAGCAGCGGACGTGGTTAAGGGCTCCGTTGGTGACTTGATCATCAGGTCGTGCCTTTGGGACTTCTCATAGCATCGCGCATGGTTTGCGCAGTCTACAAGCATTGTCAACCAATAGAGCCCAAGCTTCTTAATCTTGAGAGAGAGGGTTCGACCGCCCGAATGGCTTCCTCCGGCCCATTAGTGTGTCTCAGCGAGGGCTAGGTAGATTTCGTCCCCCGCAATGCAATGGAGTAGGACCCCTGCTGCATATCATCGAAACAGCTTACCCTCGAGCATGACGTACCACGCGCTTCGAGTCTTGAGCCGTCGAGCCGCCCACTTGTCTTCTGGTGGAATTCCTTAGGTGATATAGTTGATGATTTCTTCGTGCCAGTCGGCCTTGGTCTCGAGCTCCGTGATGCTCATTATGCTGCTCTAGCCGCGAGGGAGTTCGATGCTGGGATCTGGTAGTATTCCAATCGGGATCGTTTGGTGCCGTTCGGTGCCCAAGCTTGACCCTAGTGATGCTAATGTATGGGCCTTAGAGTTCTCGGCGAGGCACCTTTGAGAGGAGGAAGTTATCGAAATAATTTAGTATAATTTTCTCCGCTAGCTGTAGATACGCGCTCATCCGATCGTCTCGAGTATCGTAGTCGTGGTTCAGCTGGCTTGTCACGAGCTGGGAGTCGCTGAAAGCCCGTATGCTTCGTGCACCCATTTCTTTCGCAAGTCTCAGTCCGGCGATTAGGGCCTCCCACTCGGCCTCGTTGTTCGAGGCACGGAATCCGAGCCGAAAGGACTGCTCGAGTATGTCACCGGATGGCGATATGAGTAAGATTCCGATTCATGAACCGTGCCGAGAGTCCGATCCATCCACGTAAAGATTCCAAAGGTCGGGTCGCCCAACCGATTCGATGCCAGGATGCAGTTCTGTGACGTAGTCAGCCAAGACTTAAGACTTGGCCGTTGTTCTGTTTCGGAATTGGATATCGAATTCGCTTAGTTCGACCGCCCAACGGGCCATCCGTCCTGATTGGCTCGGGCTGTGTAGTATTGTCCGGAGCGGCTGTGTCGACATGACCACGATCGTATGTGATTGGAAGTAGGGTCAGAGCTTTCGAGCCGACATCACGACGCCTAGTGCAAGTTTTTCGAGCGTTGGATATCGAGATTCGACACCATCGAGCGCCTTGCTGACGTAGAAGATCGGTTTCTGATCACCTCGATCCTCTCAGACGAGTACTCCACTGACCGCGGCGTCGGTGATCGACACATAGAGGTACAGAGTCTCGCCCAGCTCGGGCTTCGAGAGGATCGGTGAAGTAGTCAAGTACTGTTTAAGATCTTGGAAGGCCGATTCGCACTTCTCGTCCCAAACGAAGCTTTTATTGCCTCGGAGGACCTGATAGAAGCGATTCAAGGCCGCGATTCGACCCGTTAATCGTTGAACTTCTCTTTTGTTCTTTTGGGAAGGTAGGTCGGCTATACATGCGATCTGTTTCGGGTTCGCTTCGAGCCCGCGTTGCGTTACGATGTATCCGAGAAACTCTCTGGAGGTCACTCTGAACGTACACTTCGCCCGGTTGAGCTTCATGCCATATTGATTCAATATCTCGAAGCACGACCTAAGATGCTCGATGTGGTCGCCCGCCTTTTCCGATTTGACCAGCATGTCATCTATGTAAACCTCAATCGTATCATCGAGCTGATCGACAAACATTTTGTTTACGAGCGTTTAGGTCGTGACCCGGTAGCAGTATGTGCCGCGTTCTGTGATGAACGCGGTCTTCTCTCGATCGTGCGGATGCATCTCAATTTAATTATAGCCTGAGAAGGTGTCCATGAACGATAACAGCTCGTTTCCTGCCGTTGCCTCGATGACTTGATCGATGTGAGGGAGTGGGTAGCTGTCTTTGGGACAGGCTTTGTTCAGGTCGGTTCAGTCCACGCAGACCCTCCAGCTACCGTTCTTCTTCTTAACTACGACCGGGTTCGCCAACCACTCGGGGTAATGTACCTCAGTAATTGAGCCCGCGTCGAGCAGCTTTGCTACCTCCTCATTCACCGCCTTGGCTCTCTCCGAACCGAGCATTGGTCATTTTTATCGAATCAGCTTGAAGGTCGGGTCGACGTTCAATTCGTGGCTTGTGATGGATGGGCTTATACCCTTCATGTATTTGACTGTCCACGCGAAGGTTTCGGCGTTCTTTGCGAGGAATTGTATCAGTTCGGATTGTATCGGATCAATCAGCTCGACTCTGATGCTGACGCGAGCTGGGTCGATTGTGATCGACTCTAACACTTCTTTCCTGGGCTCGGAGGCGTGTGACTGCTCCGTTGTCGAGATGTGCAGGCTCACCCTTCTTAGTTGTTGCTCCGTGACGGAGCATAATCGCCTCGAATGGTGAGTATTCCGGTTGGAGTAGGGAATTTCAAACATAAGTGATCAGCTGATGGCACGGCTCGAAGCGAGATCAACCATGGAGTGTCCATGATCACGTTTTATATTGCAGGTCGATCCACCATTAGGAACTTGATTTCTTTAGTTATGCCACTGGCATATACATCCACCTTAATCGAACCGATGGTCATTGTGGTGACGCCATCGAATCCAGTCAGAGGCTTCATGCTCGGCTTGATCAGGTTCTCAGGGATGTCCATGCTCACGAGTGTCTGCTTGAAGATTAGATCGACCGAGCTCCCGCTATTGATGAGGACTCGGGATACATTGCAATCTCCTACCCTGAGCTCGATCACTAGGGGGTCGTTATGAGGCATAGCGAGCCCTTTTATGTCGGATTCAGAGAAGATGATCGGCATGTCGACCTCGGCTTGTATTATGCATTGCTGTGCTTGGATGGCCATCTTCTCGTGTTGCTTGGGAGACTGAACCGATCCATGTACGAGTTAGGCCCCTCCCATAATCATCAGGATCTTCCTATTTGATGCTGAAGGTGTGTCGGGTGACGCCTGCTGGTTGTTGAGTCTCTTGGGACCGACAGGGGGGTTCGCATTCCCCGCAGGTCTTTGTTCGAGCTCGAGCCTTGGTGCTTCATTCTTGTCTGCTTGAGCAGGAGGCGATTTGACCGCTATTTCGCCCTTGTTGTACTTGCCCAACAGGACGTTCATCAGGCTGCGGCATACCGAGGTCGCATGGCCATACTTCTTGTTGAAGGTGCAGTAGGACTGGCCGTATTTGGTGTCTTGGCCTCGCACCCACTTATTGGATTGTCCCTGGTTCGACTGATTGGTCGACCCGACCTGATGCACCTGGAGCTTGGCCTTATAATCTTGATCATAATGTTGTTGAGGTTCTTGATAGTCGTCCTCGATTCGCTCCTTGGGCTTAGGATTAGGCGCAGGTGGTTTGAGCGCCAAATACTTCTTCGAGTTCATGGTCTTGTCCTCTTCGACGCGGATGAAACCGCTCGCGCGATGCAGTGCATCGTCGAGTCGGTGTGCTTTGTGCTGCACGAGATCCCTTCTAAACTCTGACTCGTGCCAATAGCCCTGCTTAAGCGCGCTGATTGCTGATGAATCTGGGACGCTTACTTTCGAGAGGACCGCCTTGAAGCGATCCATGTAATTTCTTTGAGTTTCCTTCGACCCCTGAGGCTCGAGTTCGTAGAGATCGAAGTCCGATGCGCTGTCGTGCAAGTATAGTGAATAGTGTTTGACGAACGCGAACGACAGTTGAAAGAAGTAGTCGATCGAATTCGGTTCGAGTCGGGAGAACCATTCCAGAGCTGGGCCATCCAGGTATTCAACGAAGACTTGACAGTTCGCTGCATCCTTCTGATCGGCAGGGAAGTGTTGTCGACTCATAGCGTGTGAGAATACTGTCAGATGCCGCTTTGGGTCGGTCTTCCCTTCGTAGGTCAAGATGTGGAGCTTCCCGGTGGATCGGACCGGGACGGACATAATCCGTTGGGTGAAAGGGGTACGCTGTGCGTCCTCAATCACTCGGTCGAGCTCTGGGGCCGAACTTAGTGCCTAGTGGACCTGTGATTTCATCGTCTTGAGTTTCTCCCTCAGGTCTTGAATGTCTTCGTCTCGATCGTTCTGGTATTCTCCCGATCCAGAAAGCCTGGACAGAGCTGAGGGTCGCACAGGGTGCGAGGCCTCTGGGCTCCCGGCAACTGGATTTATGGGGGTATGTGGAGAGTTCGCACCTCCCAGCCTATCGAATATGGATGGTATTACACTAGCGATTCTTTGGCATGGCGCTCCGATAGGTTCGGGACGAGACGGATAGATCGACGTCAAGAGATCGAGGCGTTCGTTAATTTTTCAGTTCGACTCTTCTTGCTGGTTGAAGCGATTTAGGATCGTACCGATTACATCTCTGAGGTTGACCTCACTCTCGTATACTCGTGCTGGTGTCTATTCAGCCTGATTTGTTCGCGTCTGAGCCTGCCTTAGAGGGCGCGAACTTGTCTCCGGATTTTGCCCCGGGCCTTGTGCGCTGAGCACAGCCTGGGGTGTGGTTTCTTGAATTTCCGCTTGAGAACTGGCGTTGCCATGCTCGTTTTCCGTGTGATTCGATTCCATTCTGCGTAAGAGATTTTCTAGTCCCCTTACCTGGCGCGCCAAATGTTGTAACTAGGATCGGGTCGAGCTTAAAGACGAGGGTCGAGTCGTGTATGTTGTTTGAGGAGGTCGAATAATCTCGTAATATATTTAGGAATCGAATTACAGAGTTGTATTGACAAGGTCAAGTTACAAAAAGGCTCGAACCGGTATGAGGATATCCGGATCGAGCTCGAGCTTAAGCGAAAATTAATTATCTGAGAAATAATAATCCCTTTGTATGTTGGTCTAACCTCTTTTTATAGTACTTTATGGTGGGTTTGGAGAACTAATCATGGTTAGTTTCCACCCAAAATATCTCTTCCTTTTGGGTCTTCTAGTGGGTTTTTTCCATGGTCTTGAATCTTAGCTCTTGGTGTGTTTGGGCCCTAACCCAAATACATACCCAACAGGAGGTAAGCAGAACAAACATATTCTCTGTTTATAACTATAAGGGTAAGGTTAGAGCAAAACCAATGACTAATTCTCCTTCTCGACTTCGTGTGCTACTTTCCACAGACATAGCAGGAAGCCTTGGTCCAAATTCATCAACGCTGACAATCGCCATTTGGTCTCCCCTGAGGTTTACTACTTGTTCACTTTGTTCCTTTACAAACAAACACAAAACCCTTGTCTTTTGGCATGGTTTCTCCCTCGAGTTGTAAGCTTTTTTTTACAATGTAGGCGATTGATTACCTGGACAAGCTACTCCGGTATGATCATCAAGACAGATTAACTGCAAAAGAAGCAATGGTACGTATCAGAACATAACTCAGCAAGGATTCTTTCGTAGTCTGCTTATGATCAGAATCTTGTTTGTTTCAATTACATGATAATGGTCATGAGATTAATAAAGGCTAAGTTTATGAATTTGACAGGCTCACCCGTATTTCGCTCAAGTCAGGGCAGCAGAAAGCAGCAGAATGAGAACTTAATAGAGATGTCTCTGAGAGTATCTTGAGGACGAGTGGAAATTGTTCTCTTATGGATATCTTTTGAAATGTTACAGCTATTTTATCTATGAATTTCTAAAATATGCGAAGCTTTATTATGATTTTCTTTTTTTATTCGAGTAATCTTGGAGGTTTGTTAAAATGTTTAGCATGGTTCAAGAGAGATCGTTATTCAAGTATCACTGGTGACCAGTTTTCTATTAACGATATGTTCCTGCATCATTTTTTATTATTGTTGTTGGTGAACATAAGAAAATATTATATCGATAGAAGAACCTTAATCTGATATACTCGTTTATATCACTTAAACCATTAATAAAGTCGTTGATGAATAAATACGATACGAGGTTGTAATTTAGTGGTAAGTATTCCCATTTGTTCTTCGTCTCACCAGATCGATATATACACTTCATGCTCTCACGGAAAACCGTTTCCATACTAAGGGTTATGTGCTGCTTCGGCTTACCTTTTAAGCTACGATTCATCACATTTAAAAAAAGAGTGAGATAGGTACTAAAAGGTCCGTATAATTCTACTCAAGAATGAACTTCATAACTTAACGATTAGTGTGATAAACTATCAGTGCACGACTATTGCCAGGAACTAACACGATCACTGACACACTCTTCAACTCAATTTTTCAATTATGGATCACGCTCAAGTCATGTACAATGTTCATTGACGAAGAGGCTCACCGATCAAGAGATGTCCTTCGATCTGAAATATAAGTTTTCTCTCCGATCAAGACATGTGTATCCTATGAACTTGGTCGTACGCATGTAGGAGTGCCCAACTTCAACGGCTTTGTTGCTCTAATCATTTGGCAGCCATTTACAGATGGAACATGGGGGGTTTGATTCGAAATGCGGGCCAGGAAGAATGCACAAGAATGGGACATACTCCATATTCTGATGATTCAAACTATTAATGGAAGACCAGAACTATTAGTTTGATTTTGCATAAACTTAAAACCAAAAACCAATCTAAAAGCTACACACAATCAAAACTCTTGTGCATACTCTAGGCTTTTGATAGCCAAATAACTCCATATTAGCACATATACACCACTGAAAAAGGATAAAAAAAGGAAAATATGTACAAACTCTAATTTAAGAACCTAGAATGCGAATCTAGATAAACTAAGCCTAAAGAGGCTTAAATAATAGATTATGATGAATAATGAAGAATCAAGAGATGCAAATATATACATAGATAGTGTAAATATATGAACATACATATTGCTTAGAAGTTTAGGAAAAGCATATGATATATATAGTTTTTTTAGTCTAGCAGATGTGGTACTTTTTTTTTTCTTTTCGTGTTACCATCAAATTTTCTTTATAAACGATCACGTATGTAATAAATAATAATATAATATTTGGATTTAAAGTATTTTAAAAGATTAGAAAACTAGCAGTAAAATTTCCCAATATAAAACTCAAATAATGACGTCTTTACTATCAAAAATGTTATAGATTTATGGTTTACAATAATTCTTATAAAAGATAAATAAAAATATATATTAATAATTCATCAAGGTTTAGGCCCTCATCTAGGCGCTAGATTCCTATGGAGCGCCGCCTAGATGTTTAGCGATTTTTTAAACATTGATGTAGATCCAAATGCAAGAGAGAATTTATTGGAGTCTTTTATTCCTTTTGTATTTGAAATATTGATGTTATAGAATTTTTCACACATATTAAGATATAATAACTATTGTATTTATTTATAATTTATTTATTTATTTTTACTTATTTTTTTGTTTTTCAATAAAAAAGGTATGCAACTTTATGGGATAGAACAAATATTTGTCATGAATTTAAGTGATAAAGCAAAAAAATATTAATTGAAATGTAAAAAATCAATTTTTCAAAAAAGAAAAAATCTAGAGAGTATTATAAATTTATAAGAGTAATAAAAGTTTGAATGTTTAGAATCCCACTTGTTGAATATAAATATCACGAGCATTTATTACAGTCTTTTTATAAGAGTATTTTTGTTGGAAAGTCTTTTAAATCAGTTGTTAGTTGTTACATGTTGCTTTGACATTTGACAGTTACTCTCTATATCTTTCCAAATTTCATGAAAAGCTTAATCCAACAAAAATAATGGTTTGTTCGGAAGGTCCACCAATATGCAGACACATGTTGAGCTGGTACTTGCTCACCCTCATGATACGCAGAAAACTCCAACCCCATAACCAAGATTCCGAGCCAGTTAACGAAGATAACAACTTCCCCATTGTATCCAAAGTTGCTTGTTCTGATCAAGACCAAGATTTTCAGAAGCAAAAGGTGACTCGTTATGAAACCTGTAAGATAGAGATTGTAGAATGGTGCCCAATAGAGGCACGAAATGATTGGGTGATCTCGATTACAGACAAGCTCGAGCAAGCACATAGAGACGAGAATAGTAGTAGCTCTGGGAAGCTCTGTATATTTAAAGTTCCTGATTACTTGCAAGAAAACGACACCAAGTTGTATACTCCTAAGACCGTTTCGCTTGGTCCGTACCAATGCCGGCTTTGAGGAGAGGTCAAGTGGTGCACTGCCCCTGAGCCTCACTTCCTCCTCTTATATTTAGAGTCCATATTTTTTGATTTTTAAAAAAAAATATATAAATTAACAAAATTTTAAATAAAAAATAAATAAAAAGGTTTATAATCTTTTTTTTTCTAAAATATATTTTCCGTTTTTTTTAAGAAAATATGTATTAAAAAAATTTTAGATAGAAAAAAATCTTAAAAAACTAAGTTTAAGGGCAAAAACTGTCGGCCAGAAAAAAGTGGGTGTAAACGTGTTTAATTTGAGTTTTATATTCCACATAACTCTCACCCAACACGTGCCTAACTCCCGTCTAACTTCCACCTAACTTTCAGTTGGCGTCGCAAATCCGTCACAATTTTGTGACGAATTTTATGGCGTCGCAAATCTGTGACAAAATATTCAGCCTATAAATAGAGGCACTCCCTCTCTCAAAGTTCTCACAAATCAGAAGCAAAGAAACGGTAAAGGGAGAAAAAAAAATTGGGGAGAAAAAAAAAATATTTGGGAGGGAAAAATCTTTGAGAGGAAAAAGAGGAAAAAAATTATTGGGGAGGAAAAGACTTTTGAAAGAAAAAAAAAGGTGGCATTCGTCACGAGAATGGATGTACAACCGGATCGATCCACGTACCAACAATATATCAACCGACTATTTGGATGGAGTGCAACAATTCATCGATTTTGCGAGTAACCAGGACTTCTCCTTGAGGAATAATGGTAAGTTTATATGCCCTTGTTCTAAATGCAAAAACGCAACTAGGATAAGAACCGCTCGACTTGTGTCGGACCATTTGCTTAGTAAAGTGTTTATGCCCGGATATTATGTATGGTCTGAACATGGAGAGGATTATAATGTTGGTGAGGCAGGATCTAGTAGCCATTACGAAAATATAGATTTTAGTAATGAACAATATTTTAATACGGGTAATGAACAATTTGATTATGGTACCGGGGGGGATGTTTATGCTGGTATGGTCAATGATGCATTTCATGGTACTACACCATTTAATGCTTATCATCATGATCAAGAACATGGTCAGAGTGGTAATGACCATGTTAATGAAGAACCTACCTATGAGGCGAAACAATTCTACGACTTGCTAGAAGCTGCAAATACCCCGCTGTATGATGGATGTCAGGAAGGTCATTCACAGTTATCATTAGCCGCGCGGTTCATGAGCCACAAGACAGACCATAATCAGTCTGAAAATTGCATGGATGATAGGGCGCAAACGTTTTCTGAGTATTTACCACATCCTAATCAGGCCACTGGTTCATATTACGAGACGAAAACGTTGATGCGAAAGCTAGGATTGTCGTATCATACATATGATGTATGTATAGATAACTTTATGCTCTTCTGGAAAGAAGATGAGGAGTTGGAGCATTGTAAATTTTGCCAAAAACCGAGATATAAAGAGAGTCAAGGCCGAACAATAATACCGTTCAGCAAGATGTGGTACCTACCAATCAGGGACAGATTGAAGAGGATGTACCAATCTGAGAAGACTGCATCATGGATGAGATGGCATGATGAGCACGAGTCAGAAGACGGAGTTATGTGTCATCCATCTGACAGTGCGGAGTGGAAAAATTTTAATGAAATGTATCCGAGTTTTGCAGAGGAAAAGCGAAATGTTTACCTAGGATTGTGTACAGACGGGTTTAATCCATTTGGGATGTCAAAAAACCATTCGTTGTGGCCAGTGATCATGACACCTTACAACTTACCCCATGATATGGCGATGAAGAGTGAGTATTTGTTTCTCACAATTTTGAATTCTGGTCCAAATCATCCACGTGCGAGTCTAGATGTGTTTCTCCAACCCCTGATCGAGGAGCTAAAAGATTTATGGATTAACGGAGTTGAGGCGTATGATATTTCAACCTTAAAGTTGTTCTGCTATGGACGATTAGCGATTTTCCAGCGTATGGTATGTTGTCTGGATGGACTACGCATGGAAAATTATCTTGTCCAATTTGTATGTGTGATACAAATGCTTTTCAGTTGCCGTCTGGTAGGAAGCCTTGTTGGTTCGACTGCCACAGATGTTTTTTGCCTACCGAACATCCTTTGCGGAAAAATAAAGTCAATTTCATAAAAGGAAAAAGCGCAGTAAACGACTACCCACCAGAATCGTTGAGTGGAGAAGAAGTTTTGCGGTACGTACGAAATGCCAAGGCACCTAAAACTTCTGATTGTGGTGGAAATGGACATAAAACAAAACCGGACGGATATGGAGATTGGCATAACTGGCATAAAGAAAACATTTTTTGGGAGCTACCATATTGGATTCATTTGAATCTACGACATTGTCTTAACGTGATGCATATTGAGAAGAAAAAAAATTCGATAACATCATGTACACTATTATGAATATTAAGGACAAATCAAAAGATAACATCAAGTCAAGAATAGATGTTGCAAGATATTGCGCTCGAAAAGAATTGCATGTCGATGCTCGGGGGAACGCGCCATTTCCGATTTGGAGATTGACTGCGAAAGCAAAAGATGCGTTACTACATTGGGTGAAGAATGAAGTGAAATTCCCGGATGGCTATGTTGCAGATTTAGCTAGTACAGCAGACATCAATAACGGAAATTTCTCAGGACTGAAAAGCCATGACTGTCACGTGGAGAGATTACTTCCGTTCGTATTAGCAGAACTTCTCCCTCGTACCGTGCATCAAGCAATATCAGGTACATCTTTATACAATTCATGTTTATGTTGATATTGTTAAACCTTATATAAATAACTAATTAAAACAAATATTCGTAGGAATTGGAGCATTCTTTCGGGACCTTAGCAGTCGGACATTGGATACAAGCAGCGTCAAACTTCTAAAGTCGAACATTGTGATGATTTTGTGTAATTTAGAAAAAAAAATTCCGCCTTCCTTCTTCGATGTGATGGAGCATCTTCCAATCCACTTGCCTTACGAAGCAGAGCTTGGAGGTCTTGTGCAATATCGGTGGATGTATCCGTTCGAAAGGTTTTTTAAACATTTGAAAGGAAAAGCGAAGAACAAAAGATATCCAGCGGGATCAATTGTTCAATCGTATATGAATGATGAGATATCTTACTTTTCACAATACTACTTTGGATCACATGTTCCTACAGCTATAAGAAGAAGGTAAATTGTCGTGATCATATAGAAATATCATTGTTATTTAATATATATATATATGTATTATGTTTGTTTTTAATGTTAAATAACAAATTTTCCAGGACAAGTCGGTATGACGAAGGTGAAGCACCAAAATATCCAATTGACATACCAGATATATTCACGGCTGTAGGTCGGCCAAGTGGGAAATGTGAAGAATTCTGGTTAGGCGCCGACGATTATCATCGTGCACATTCATATATTCTACGAAATTGTGAATACTTTCGGCCCTATGAGAAGTTAGTCAAACTACATATTACGTAATATACTCTAATTTTATTACTATAGCAATTTATTCAACCTTATGTTTTTTTTGAATTAATCAAAGACTTTTGGAAACGCAAATCCGAGATGAAGACCCTTACCTAACAGATGAGGAGGTGATGGCAAAAAGAGATGCAGATTTCCGTTCATGGATCCGCCAATACGTATGTACACTGTTAAGCTGTAAATTTGTCAATTGTAATTTTTTAGTTCTTAATTAACACATATTTGGTATTTCTAGGTACATTGCACTAAGAATGAACAATATTTTCCTCCTTGGGTTTTTAATATTGTTGAAGGTCCTGAAAATCAAGTTCAAACTTGGCATATGTATTATACGAGAGGGTATTTGTTTCACACGGAAAGTCATGGAGAGAGAAAAAAAAACAATGAATTATGGGGTAGTTGTCTGAGGCCAACAATATTCTGACGCAACTAAAGAAGACGATTTTCATGGCAAAGTGCAAAAGATCATGGAGTTCGAATACCCTGGAATTTTTCAGTTAAGAGTAACACTTTTTTATTGTAAATGGTTCGACCCTACGATCGGAAAAAGCACCCGCAGAAGCAAGGGAGGTATTGTGGATGTGTTGGTTAAAGGCTGATATGCTCAAATTTACCCTAAGCTACTCTCTCAAATTAAGAGGTCGTCGTAGTAGGGGTCGAATCACTGGGAGTTAAATCAAACAATAGGATTATTGACTTCGAATTGAGCTAAGCAAAATAAAGTAAAATAAAGACAAAAGCAAATTGAAACAGAGAAAGATTGTTGATTTAAAATTCAATTAAACAAAGTGCTAGGCTTTTGGGTAATTCTCAGGATGAATCAGAATTGCATGTTAAACAGAGTCAGGATTTAATTAAGAACCGTTCTAGAACTTGGAACACTAAAATATAATTAACCAACTGTCGTTGCGAAAACTAACTATGTCTAAACCCTAGAAAACCAAATTTCTTTGCGAATTCAATCAATTTAAACAAGCTTTAAATTCAAGTCCAATTTGTTCACAAAATCCCTAAACCAAATTTCTTTGCGAATAAGTAATTTTGCTCACCTAAGATCTAGTTCTGGCTAATCTATTACACTTTCGTGTCAATCTATCAACCTAAGATATCCAAATTCAGGGTCGCGAATCCTAAACCAGAGTTAAAGCAATCTAGGTGAAGAACCTAACAGATAATCCTAACAAGTGAGTTTACCCTAACAATTAATCATCATTCCATTCGAACTACCCTAAACCTAACAAGCAAACTACTCAGACATGGAAGCAAAGCAAATCATAACTGAATAATACTGCATAAAGAAAGAGTAAAAGAAGAATTACAATAGGGTTCGAAGAATCTCAAAGAACAAAGTAAACTTGTCTCCCTCAAAACCCTAAAAATCTCTCTCTAAACTTTGTGTTATCAAATCTGAAGTTCTGATCTAAAAACCTAAAATAAACTATTTATAGAGGTAAAACTCGTGGTGGGCTTTTATGACGGTCTATTGGCAACTTCTAGCCCATTAGTGGGCAAATTTCCTTCTTTAAAACGTATTAGGTCGGTTTCTGCGAAGGCCTATCGATCGATCGCCTATGTGTCTGTCGATCGACAGGTGTTAACATTGTTGTCGATCGACAGGTCTTCGTGGGGCTGTCGATCGACACGCCAATCTGACGGCAATTGAAAATCCGTTCTAACGACTTCAGCTCCTCTTTCCACAATGCTCCAAAACGTTCCATAATCATCAATTAAGCTCCACACGTACAAAAACCTGCAAAGACTCTAAAACACTCGAAAAACACCGAAAAGACTCGATAAAACCGGGTAAAATCATGGTCACAAACGGGTAAAAACCATGATATATCAACTCCCCCAGACTTAGCTTTTGCTTGCCCTCAAGCAAACTAGAGACTAAGAATGAAGTCGAGGTTTGAAAATGGCGAGAACTCACTTATCTTTGGGAACATTGCTTTTGTTTCCTTGACTCTTTTGCTGCATGTAAACAAAATACCTTTGGCGGTCACGAATCTCAACCATCATAGGTTGGGCCTCAAATCTTAACCTGCAAACCCATTAGTTTCACATCCTCCTAATTGTCGCACACTTAATCGAAGTGATGATGGAATTCTCTCCAATGATATCAACCAAATAAAAGGGCTAGGTGTGATGTTAAAGGCTTTTGTGTTTCAGTGGAGCTAAAGAGTGTTTAGGGTTACCGGATTTTATTTGGTGGATGCAGACATTATGCATAATCACAAGAGAGAGTCAGATCCAGTTGATGCCCACAGTTTCTCATTCACATTGCACTCCCTCCTCCAAAACGTTATCAGGAACCAAACACCTCCATACCATAACATGTTCCACTTTCCACATCCAACCTTCTCATTCCTTGGGATTTCTTTTGAAGATAGAGACTTATTTAAATAATCATTTCCCTTTCCCTTACTTATTTTTCGGAAAAAAAGAAATTTTTTTTTTTTTTTTTTTTTTTTAAGAACAATAAGGGGGGAAATGATTTTACAAAGATATTAGTCTCGAAAATTACCATTGTTATGTACTAAGTCCCAAGGAATGCTTAGCATTGCTGCTCTCTTTCAAGTACTCCTACCAAATCTTTTTTCTGTGCAATTTTTGTGAATGAAAAACTGCGTCAGACCTCTTTCTCTCCGGAGTTTATACACATGCCTGCACATAAAACTAAGGAAAAGAGATTGCATGAGGTTTCAACAAAAGGTTAAGGTTAGGGGTTGGGTACCAACTAAAAATGAGCTGGCCATTCAGGATCAACAAAGAGTGGTAAAGAGAATAAGGAGTCCTGAATGTTTTACTGTCGTGATATCATCAAAGAGAATATAGCGAAATGGAGATGAAGTGTGCTAGTCTGGAGTTTGATATACTTCGTTCTGCAAATCGCGATAAGAGGGGAACCTGTACTATCATCTGATTTCGAATTCGTTCCATCCAAAGGCTTCATCGCAACAACTAAAAGTTTCAAAAACTAAGCTTTATTCCTAAGAAAGATCATTATTCCCTACATTTTGACTCAATAAAAACAATTTTTTTACTCCAAAATAGAAAACAATGTTAGTAACTACCTCCCCCAGACTTAAACAACACTGTCCCCAGTGTTATTAAATCTGAGATTGGTGAAAAGAAAAAGAAAAAGTCAGAAAATTTGTGAAAAGAACGAAATTCGGACCTGTTCTGATGGCCTGTCGATCGACAAGCACGAGGTGTGTCGATCGACAGGTTCGTCGAAAGTCTGAAATCTTGGCTTTGACGACTGATGTTGTTGGAGAAATCTAAAGAAAAACTGAAGATCACTGAAACAAAATACCATCAAATACCGCAGCAAAGAGTCGCAAACAACAAGATTCACAAATCTTGAGAAATCAAAAAGAAACAAAGAACAAACTGACTCAAAGAAAGAAAAATGACTCAAAAGAAAAGAAAAACTTACAGGTGGGTTGCCTCCCACCAAGCGCTTGTTTTCAATCATTAGCTTGACTGCGGATGATGTTCAGGCCGGAGGTGGATCACTGAAATGCACTCCCCCAGACTTGCAAGGAACAATACCAGGAAAGAGCTTCATAGTATTGTTTAGCATCTCTTGGACAACTATCTCTCCCTTGTCCCTCAACTCTAAAGGAATGACAATTCTGAACTTGGAGAATGCTTTAGAGGTCTTTCTGCGCTTCACCTTGGGGGACTCTTTGCACTTGAGATTTGCTGGAATGTTGATGTCATGACGTGGAGTGGGAGGAGCCAACTTGAGAACGTTGTGAACCTCCTTCGTCTCATTTTCAAAACCCAGCGTATCTCCAACATTGACACTCATACAGGAAGCTGATGTGACAAGAACCGAAGGATAGAAGACATTCTTGTTGATGTTCGAGAAGGAGATTTGCTTATTAGGAAAATCCACCATTGCTCCCACTGTTGCAAGGAACTGTGCACCAAGAACCAATGGTTTACAGATATCATCCTTTCTCTCAATGATGTAGAAGTCCGTAGGAACAAGACAATCTCCTATTTGAATCAACACGTCAGGAATGAAGCCTTTAGCAATTGTACATGATCTATCTATGAGCTCGATATAAGTCCTTGAAGGTTGTAACTCCAAGATTCCTAGCTTCTTTGCAACAGCCTCACACATAACATTCACATTAGCTCCTGTGTCACATAGAGAATCCTTCAATTCTACACCATTGATTGAACACGGAACCACAAACATCCCCGGATTCAACAACTTTGGTATCTTCCTCAACGATGTTGGAGCTTGTTTTCCTTTCTCCTTAGGTGTTTTGTCACTGCCTTGGTTGATAGATGAAGGATATAAACTCTTTGGGTACGGGATCTTGGGCTTGTAGACACTTCGAACGGCGATTTCATACTGATTTTTCAGATTTTATGCGTCTGTCAGTGCTGTCGATCGACACTCATTGTGTATGTCGATCGACAGTGCAGATGAATTTGCATTCGTACAGAAATTTCCCGTGGCTGTCGATCGACACTCACTGTGTGTGTCGATCGACAGTGTCTGTTTTTCGATTGCCGTCAGATCTTGGTGTCGATCGACAGAAGGAGGCCTGTCGATCGACAGGCCCTCTGCAATCTCAAAATTCATGTTTTCTTCAAGAACCACGAGCAAAGCTTCATCTTCGCACTTCTCAATAGTTGGAAACAGTTGTTCTTCACTCTTCAACGTGATAGAATTGGAGAAGTGTTTTGGGTTCATGTCCGTTTTCCCTGGAAGATAACCTTCTTGTCTCCTTACATTTTCAGCAGTCTGAGCAACCTGAGTATCCAATTTTTTCATGTGAATACTGAGAGCTTCAATCTTCCCATTGAGATCAGTGTAGAACCCATCCATTTTTCCATTGAGAGTAGTGTAAAGCCCGTCAATCTTCCCATTGACATTTACTGCTAGACTTTGTTGGCCTTCAATAATCTGTTCGAGTGTACTCTTCGAGTCATTTTCTGAAGGTTTAGAGGGAATCGGTTGGTAAGAATATGATCCATAAGTCCTTTGGTTGTTGTTGCTGCCAAAGGGTTTCTGAAACTGCGATTTCTGAGCATAGCTTGGAGAACCAGGAGTTCCAGAGAATGAGCTCCTCTGATTGTAATTGTTGTAGCCCTTATTCTCTGACTGATTTCCATATCGCTGATTCTGGTAGCCATTCTGGTTTATGTAGTTAATATCTTCTTGCTCTCTATCTTCATCTTGATAGAAGGTATCAATTTCCTGTGAAAAATGAACCGATTTCTTGTTCACCAGAAGGTTATGCACAGAATTTATCTTAGCTTTAACCTCAGCTATCTCAGCTCCACCTGATCTATCAGCTTCCCTTCTCCTTTCCTCATCGATCTTCTTTGTACTATTGCTAGTAGACACGTTCTTGATGAGTTCAAAGCAATCAGCTGGAAATCTGGTTTTGAAGTTCCCATTGCTCGAAGCATCTAGAGTGAGCTGATGTCTCAAATCCAAACCCCTGTAGAAAATACCCAGCAACTGAACCTCTGTAAACCCGTGATGAGGACAGTCTCTCTGATATCCCTTGAACCTTTCCCACGCAGCTTTGAGAGATTCTTTCTGATTCTGAGCGAATGTTGAAATCTTAGCTCGTAGGTCCTCTGAGCGAGACTCATCATAGAAGTGACTCAAGAAAGCACTCTTAGTATCTCTCCAGTTAGTCAGTGAGCCTGGCTCCAACTGCTTCAGCCAAGAGGCTGCCTCTCCAGCAAGAGAAAATGGAAATAGCTTGCACATGATGTAGTCCTCAGACACGTTGTTAGCCTTAATGCTAGACGCAAGATCCTCAAACATCTCAAGATGATCCATGGGGTGCTCTGATGGGTGCCCATGGAACTGATGTTGAGCTACTAAAGAGAAGTACGCAGGCTTCAACTCAAAATCCCTACGATCAAATCTAGGGGGTCGAATCGCTGCCCTATTGGCATAGTGCTCTTCAGGACGGTAGTAGTCTCCCAAAGTGCGTTGGTTAACTACCGCTCCCCGTGGTACACGATTAGCCTGAGCCAGATGCTCAATCTCAGCGCGCTGGCGCTCCAACTCAACTCTTTGGCGATCTAGCTCAGCGCGCTCTGCTGCAACTGGATCCATAACCTCAATGATGTTACCAGTTTCATCAATGGGGTCACCCAGATTGTTGTACCGATTACCATGTCTGTCAACATTCTCCCCTTCAGCATTCCAAAAAGTTACCACAGCTCGATTAGCCATCTTAGCTTGCTTTGCTTGTCGTCTGTTTTCTCGTTCCAAAACACCTAACTCCGGAACAAAATCTGCTAACTTTTGATCTTTGTTGCTCCTGGTTCTGCTAGAAGGCATAAACCCTGAAACACCAAAAATAAAAAACGAAATCAAAAATAAAAAGGAAACTTAGTCAGAATTCTAGAATCAAAATCCTATGGAAAATTTTGACTCCCCGGCAACGGCGCCAAAATTTGATATGCTCAAATTTACCCTGAGCTACTCTCTCAAATTAAGAGGTCGTCGTAGTAGGGGTCGAATCACTGGGAGTTAAATCAAACAATAGGATTATTGACTTCGAATTGAGCTAAGCAAAATAAAATAAAATAAAGACAAAAGCAAATTGAAACAGAGAAAGATTGTTGATTTAAAATTCAATTAAACAAAGTGCTAGGCTTTTGGGTAATTCTCAGGATGAATCAGAATTGCAGGTTAAACAGAGTCAGGATTTAATTAAGAACCGTTCTAGAACTTGGAACACTAAAATATAATTAACCAACTGTCGTTGCGAAAACTAACTATGTCTAAACCCTAGAAAACCAAATTTCTTTGCGAATTCAATCAATTTAAACAAGCTTTAAATTCAAGTCCAATTTGTTCACAAAATCCTTAAACCAAATTTCTTTGAGAATAAGTAATTTTGCTCACCTAAGATCTAGTTCTGGCTAATCTATTACACTTTCGTGTCAATCTATCAACCTAAGATATCCAAATTCAGGGTCGCGAATCCTAAACCAGAGTTAAAGCAATCTAGGTGAAGAACCTAACAGATAATCCTAACAAGTGAGTTTACCCTAACAATTCATCATCATTCCATTCGAACTACCCTAAACCTAACAAGCAAACTACTCAGACATGGAAGCAAAGCAAATCATAACTGAATAATACTGCATAAAGAAAGAGTAAAAGAAGAATTACAATAGGGTTCGAAGAATCTCAAAGAACAAAGTAAACTTGTCTCCCTCAAAACCCTAAAAATCTCTCTCTAAACTTTGTGTTATCAAATCTGAAGTTCTGATCTAAAAACCTAAAATAAACTATTAATAGAGGTAAAACTCGTGGTGGGCTTTTATGACGGTCTATTGGCAACTTCTGGCCCATTAGTGGGCAAATTTCCTTCTTTAAAACGTATTAGGTCGGTTTCTGCGAAGGCCTGTCGATTGATCGCCTATGTGTCTGTCGATCGACAGGTGTTAACATTGTTGTCGATCGACAGGCCTTCGTGGGGCTGTCGATCGACACGCCAATCTGACGGCAATTGAAAATCCGTTCTAACGACTTCAGCTCCTCTTTCCACAATGCTCCAAAACGTTCCATAATCATCAATTAAGCTCCACACGTACAAAAACCTGCAAAGACTCTAAAACACTCGAAAAACACCGAAAAGACTCGATAAAACCGGATAAAATCATGGTCACAAACGGGTAAAAACCATGATATATCAAAGGCCGATATCAAAACAATATTAATGAACCTTTTATTTTAGGTATGAATTGTTCATTATTAAATCTTCTAGACATATATAGTTTCAAAATATTTTGAAAGTCCTTATCTAAATACTATACTAATGGCAGGGTCTCAAGCCAATCAAGTTTGTTATCTTCCATATCCAGCTACTAAACGTCTTCTGAAACCATGGCTTACAGTACTACAAGTAAATCCGAGGAATCGTGTACAAGGCAAATTTCGTACCAAATACTTGGTTATTTTGCAACAAACAAACGATGATACTATGACGGAAATGGTGGACGAAATTGAAGTCCCTACCTTGGTGGAAGGAAACAACCCAATTCAAACAATTGATTTTGAAATTGAAGACAATGAACAAGAAGATGAATTTCTCTGTAATTTATCGTCTTCAGAAGAATATAACGATGAAGATCGTGATGGTGACCAAGATGATGATGATTTTGAATAATTTGATACCAATTTATATTATCATTAATCTATAATGTTTTTAAAAGAATAAATTGCACTTAATAAGATTAATTAATATTGTCCATATTTATATCTAAGTATATATATATATATATATAGTGATAGATCTGATCAATTGACGAATAACACAAAGTATCCTAGTGGCAAAGCATTGGCAATGATGTATGAGAGGTCATGGGTTTGAACCTTAACCTTACCATGTACAAATAAAGGTTAACAGTTTTGCATTTATTAGACTTGCCATAACAGTTTTTAATAAAATTAAAACGAGAAGGATACATATATATCACTTTGGCGTGGTGGGATTGCACAATACATGTGACTTACGAGACCCGGGTTTGACCTCCTCCTGCGGAATTATTTTTTCATTTTTTGGAAAACAGGTTTGCGACAACTTTGTAACGCCTTTGTGACTCTACACCTAACTTTGCGACGGAATTGTAACGAATTTCAAACTTTATTTCGTAAAAAAAACCGTCGCAAAGCAGTCACAAATTTGCGACGATTGTGTCACGCATTTGTGAAATCTCACCTAACTTTGTGACGGAATTGAAACGCATTTGTAACTCATTTAGTATTCGAAAGTTAGTAAAATAGTATTTAAGGTCAATGGCTGTATTTTTCGAAGGGAAACTAATAGCAATGACTATATACAGTGCAATTAGCACTTACAAATTTGAAAATTACAAATTTCTTAATATTTGGCCCAAATCATTAAATTTATCCACAAATGTATGTGATTACACATTATAAACTATGAACATGAAATATTTTTTCCAAATTCAAAATTTTTAGTTGAAATAACTCTTTTTCGTAAACAATACAAGACAAATATATCGAGTGTAGTTTAGTTAGGTGTATGTCATACAATTTAGCATTATAAAGTTTAGGGTTTAGGGTATAGAGAGGTGACAAAAAAAGCACCGCAAAACAGTCACAAATTCGCTTCACCTTTGTAACGCCTTTGTGACGCGCCGTCAAAATGTGTGACGATTTTGCAACTCCCATTTTGATTTTGTCATAATTATGAACCTATTCAAGTAGAAGAATGTATATATTGGAATTTCCACTTTTGCTATATCACGAATTACATTGTAATTAACAGTCTAATCTATAAAAGTTCAAAATTTTTGAATTTCCATTTAAACCCCAACCATTAACATAAAGTGTATGGAATTGTAAAAGTGTGTATATAAGAATTAGTGTTACTTTTAAAGAAAATTTACTTGAATTGCCTAATTGAAATAGATTTTTGATAGAAAGGCATATGAAGGTAAGATTGGACATCATATTGGCATACAATTTGCATCACAAGTTTTAGGGTATAGGGTTTGATGTTGTCACCCATATATTCGTGACAAAGTCGTTACAGAATTGTGACGCTTTCGTGACGGATATCATGTTTTGGGTTAAAAAACTGGTTGGGCTACAGGCGATGAATCATTGGGCTTAACTTGGCCCATGTATTTTGTGACGAAATTGTCACCAATTTGTGACGGATATCATGTTTTGGGCTTAAAAACTGGTTGGGCCACAGGCGATGAATCATTGGGCTTAACTTGGCCCACGTATTTTGCGATGGAATTGTCACGAATTTGTGACGCCTATGGAAACAAATACCCAAAATGCGTAACCCTAATTCATTTCACGCGTAACCCTAATTTTTTTCATTCTCTCTCACCGACAAGGCGATTTGCGCCGTTCACCGATCGATTCGATCTTCTCCGACCATTCCCTTCCTTCGATTCTCTCCTTCTGTCTCTCTTCTCGATTTTCTCCATTTATTCACTTTCTGCTTTTCTCTCCTTCTTCTATGTTTCTTGTTCCGATCTTTCGATCGATTCCCCCTTTCTCGTAAGTCGTTTCTTTAGTCAAAGTCCTCAGACTAAATGCCTCCGAAATCGAAACCTAAAGCAGGTGGTAAGGCTCATGCGGCTACCAAGCCTAGCGTCGCCGCGAAGGCTACTGTCACGGCGAACACAAGAGCCGCTAAATCAACCGCCGGTGGTCGCGGAAGACAAACCGTCAGAGGTGGTGGTGGTGTTCGTGTTCGAGGAGGTCTATCCAAACTCGGTGGACGCGGTGGTGGACCGAAGGATGTACCCGATCCAAACCCTAACACCACTCGCGGTGTCCCTTCGACTGGACGCCGTCGTGATGTTGAAGGTGGAGGAAGTCCAAGCGTCCCTGGGGTCACAGCGTTGCCTCTGGTGGAGGGAGTCAAAGCGTCGCTGCAGGCTTCACAGACCCTCCATCTGGTGGAGGAATTCCAGTAGTCCATGGCCCCACAGGTCTGTTAGGTTTACGACACCGGTTCGTGAACTCCAGCCTCGAACTGTTGTAAATTCGTCAGGCGGACGAAATTTCGAAATCGATGGTCCAAGCGGTCAACGTCGAACCTTATCGGCGTCCTCTGAACGCACCGCTTCCAGTTCTGTTTCCAGAACAAATCTTCCGGCGCAGTATCCTCCAGCAAGACAACACCCTTTCTGCTCTACAAAGGCAGTCCCTGAACCTCAACGATCTGCATGTTTCTCGTGTGGAAGTTTTGGTGCACCGCAAAGGAAACCTTTGAGCTGTTGACATAGTCGAAGATGAACAAGATGAAGAAGAAGAACAACAACAACAAGATGAAGAAGACTACTACGCTGAATTTGCCGAGCAAGACCCTCCATCGGAGGAAGAGGACGAGGTTGATGCTCCGTTCGTTGAAGCTCAGGTTGTGGATGGCAACCAGAATGAAGCTCCCCAGCAGAATGTACAGTATGCCCAGAACCTGGTCTACCTCCTCGGACTGCCTGGTCGTGAAAACTTACTCCGTTTGTCTCCGATCCCAATCCCAAACACCCAGACCATATGGTAACACTTTTGAACTCAATCTTCTTAATTTTAACACTTATGTTTGTTAACATATACAGATGTATATGTTCATATTAGGATGTGTTATTACATGGACTGTGTGTTAGATAGGGTTTAGAGGCTTTTACAATAGATTTAAGGAATATAGACATTGCTTTATTATGATTCATTTTGGTAGACAGTAAACTGATTTTGTTAAATTGTTATGTGTTTCATCCTCTGTTTTAGGTTTGATAGGGACAACGGTGTGTTGGCTAAGGTGATTGGCAACATTATGAGGCGGAATTTCGATGGACCGTGGTATAACTGGTCCTCTACCCCTGTTGAAGCACGAGAACTCATGTTCAAAACTTTTGCGGTAATGTTTTAGATTAATGCTTTGTTTGTAATCAAGTTTCTTACTCATTATACCATACTAACAACTTTGTTTAATGTAGGGGAAGTACAACTGGGAAATTGGCATTACTTCACTGGTCAGGGACAATTTCTTTGCGATTGCGTCGAGGAGAATGCGAGGAATCGTTACCCAGGCTAGACGCGGTCCCGGTAGGCCCACATGGATCAAAGAGACTGTATGGGATGAAATGCAACTGTTTTGGGCAACTCCTGAGGCGCAGGAAAAGAGTGAGACAGCTTCCAACTGCCGCAGATCCACTCGTGGAGGTCTAGGAATTGCAAAGCACAATTCTGGCCAGAAATCCTTCTTGCGACGTCAACAAGAAATGGTGAGTAATATCTTTGTTCTCTTACTTTAGCATTCTTCAAATGTTTAACATGATTCCTTTCTTTTGCAGGAAGTGGAGTTAGGTCGACCTGTCTCATGGGGAGAGGTGTTTCTGCGGACACACACGAACAAAGATCGAACATTTGTCGACTGCAAATCAAAACAAGTTGCAGAGGCTTATGAGAAGGAGCTTGCAGAAGCTGTGCCTGACGCAAATGCCTCTGCCATTTCAGAGCTTTCAACTCAGAGGACCCTCTCCATTGACCAAAAGAATGAAATATTCCTCAAGGTAATTTGCTTTCTCAATGCTTAATTACTTTTACCTTTTGTGTTAATCAATTTGGTTGCTTGACAAGGGAATTGCTAAGTACTAACATCTAGTTCTTTGGCTTCTACTTTTACCTTTTGTGTTAATCAATTTGGTTGCTTGACAAGGGAATTGCTAAGTACTAACATCTAGTTATTTGGCTTCTGCATCAGTGTACAGTCACTGATCACAAGGGCAGTCCTTTTGGACTTGGTGAACTGCCTCGGCTGCAAGGGAAAAGAAAGAGGCAAGAGTCCTATGCAAGCTCATCTACGCCTGATCTCTCTGCCATGCAAGAGAAGCTAGATGCAGCTCAGCGTCTGCTTGAGGCTCAGGAAGCTGCTAATGCGCGGCGGGATGAAGAGCACCGCAAAGGTCAAGTGCAGCTCGCTGAAATGACGAAGCTCCTTACATACCTCAAGAAGTCTGATTCCCGCATTGTAGCTTATATGGATGAAGAACAGGCAACCACCGAAGACCCACCTGCAGCCACTCCAACCACTGCTCCTACTCATCAATCTCCTAACCCCTAAGTGCTTCTACTCTAAGAACTTGTTAATTTTTTGTATTGCTAGTATTTTTGCAACTTAGCTTCTAAACCCTAAACTTAAACTTAAACTTATTTCGGTTGTATTTATATTTTCAGAATGATTTCAATGTTTAACCTTTTGTATAAACCAAAACCAATTTCAATTTAGACAATAATATGCTGATTATGAAAACTAGTAAAATATTCAACTGTTACATTTCCGTCAAAGATTTGCGACGAATTTGCGACACAAGCGACAAATTTGCCACGATTTTGCTACGAATTTGCTACGCTACGTAACATAAATAAGAAACTACAAACGATTTCGTAGTAGATTCGTCACTAATTTGCAACGACTTTGTTACTCTACACGGCGTCACACTTTTACGATACACACAATGCGTCACAAATTCGTCGCAAAGTTACGACGACATACATCGTCACAGATTCGTCGCAAGTTTACGACGACACACTTTGTCACTATTACGTCACTCATTTACGACTGTACAGTAACGTTACACATTCGTCACAAACTTGCGACAAATCCTGTCATCGCAATCAAGTCGTAAAGTTACCACGAACTAAATAGTCACAAATCCGTCGCTAATTTACGACTACTCGATATCGTTACAAATGCGTCACAAATTTACGACACTTCAGTAGCGTTGCAAAATCATGACAAATTTGCAACGCTCTTATCTTCGTCATATTGTCGTCACAAATTTGTGACGATATTGCGACGTTTAAAATTTGCAACGATACTTTTGCGACGCCTTAATTTCGTCGCATAATCGTCGCAAATTCGACTTTTGCGACGGATTTGCGACGCTTTTGTGCGTAGCAAACCCTGTGTTTTCTTGTAGTGAATGCGTGTTTGTTCCTTCGCTACAATTCCTTTTTCTATTGGTACTAATCTTTGTCTCTCATGTATAACAATCATATCACAATCATACCATATACTTGATATCATATCACAATCATACCATATACTTGATATCAAATCATGTCTCTAGGGCTCTAACTTACCTTCATATGGAAGGTATGTAATGTACCACCCGGACTTCAAAATCTTCAATTTTTAAATAATGTCAACTGAAAACACCTTTCCAATCCAGTTTCATAAATTTTCCAGAAGTGGACGAGACGAGACAAATTTTGAAAACATACCACACAACCAATTTTGACATTGTGATAGATAAAAGTCATGTCACTTCATGTGTTCTCTTTATTAAGTGATCAATTTACTATCAACTTTTCATAAACGCCCCATACATAGAGGTAGCTAAGATCAAACATGTTTTTTACGTTGAACAATCGTGCTAATAAATGGTTATTAAATATTTGAAGAAAGCAAACAAAAGCGAATAATATAAATACTTTGAATAGCAGAACTAAAGTAATAAGAACCACATATATGAAAATAACATTCACTACCATACGTGACGGATGCAGCCTCTCTCTTGGATGTTGTGACAAATCATCAGGTAGACTAGACATGTATGGGAGGCACTTACTGACGCTAATGAAGGCTATTATTTCTCTATTCGGTGGTCCGGGAGGGGTAACAGAGGAAATTCATCTTTACTCTACCCTCTTAACTTGAACATGATAGGAATAAAGTGAGACAGGACTCTTCCGGTTGCTCACACACATGTAACATCACAGTAACACGCCCTTGCCTAATATTTTTGAATACAAAATAATATTTCTCTGTTCTCTGACTTTTGAAATATTTTTATCGACCATTTTAAACACATGCGGTTCTTTATGTTAACACAAACGGTATAATATTGGGTTTGAAAGTTGGACCAAGACCTTTGGGTCAAAGTCACAATGAAAAGCCCACAAACCAAAAGGAAGAAGATAAGATCCTATTCACTCAACGGTCTTCTTCAATCTCAGAACAAGACAAGTTGGTACTCTCCACAACCAAGAGATGTACGGCTAGTCAACAAATCAAGCTCTCAAACAGATTTGGTGCATTGTATCAAGACGAAGCTGGAGATGGTGACAAGTGTCAGGCGGATCAAGGAGGAGCCTAAGCTAAACCTAATCTCCATCTCTTTGTATAAATATGCCTGCACTAAGCTCTGTAATGGTTAAGCTGAATAATATAATTCAGATTCAATAACAGTATTCTTTAAAAACCTCTCTTACATTTCATTTCCTTCATGGTATCAATCGCCTAAAGGTTATGAGACCTATTTTCCTTCTGCTTTCAAATGGATCAATATATTGACCCGTATTCATGTCCCTCTCCAAGTATCAACAACTGTGTTACTGTGAAGCTTACAGAGAGAACTTACATTGTTTGGAAGCTTCAGTTCGAGTCTTTCCTTGCTGGTCAAAACTTGTTTGGGTTCGTCGATGGCACTACTCCAGCTCCACCTCAACGAATGATGGTTCGTGGAGTCAATGATGTCGAAACAGAGGTTCCCAATCCTGATTACCTAGCTTGGATAAGGTCAGATCAAGTGGTGCGTTCCTGGATCTTTGGTTCTCTCTCGGAGGACATCCTCAGTGTTGTCACAAACTGCAACACGGCTCAAGAGGTTTGGCTCACTATCGCTAAGCATTTCAATAGAGTTTCCTCCTCTAGGTTGTTTGAGCTGCAGTGTAGACTCCAAACTGTCACTAAGAATGATAAAACTATGGTAGAATACTTGACTGAGATCAAACAAATCTGTGACCAACTTCAGTCTATTGGTAGTCCTGTTAATGAAACTATGAAGGTCTTTACTGCGTTAAATGGTTTGGGTCAAGAGTATGAACCGATTAAAACAACCATTGAAGGAGCTATGGACAGCTTTCTTGCACCTGTGTATGAGGATGTGGTTCCCAAGCTCACTGCTTTTGACCATTGCCTTCAAAGTTACTCTCAGGGCCACATCTCTCCCCATCTAGCCTTCCTTGCAGATCATTCTGGTGGTTCTTCTAATCGAGGCAGAGGAAGGTCCGGTTCAAACAGAGGCAGAGGTGCATTCACTACCAAAGGACGAGGCTTTCATCAACAAATCACTCAGGATTCCACCTCCAACTACTCTGGTTATGGCTCATCCTCCGGTAACAATAACAAGCCGGTTTGCCAGATTTGTGGAAAAACAGGTCATCCAGCAATCAGGTGTTGGCATAGATTTGATAACAGCTACCAAGATGAGGACATGCCAAGAGCTCTTGCGGCTATGCGTATCACAGAACTGTCTGACACTGCTGGCCTTGAATGGTTTCCTGATACAGGAGCTTCTACTCATGTAACCAGCTCTCCGCATCATCTGCAACATGCTCGATCCTACATTGGTTCAGACTCTGTCATGGTTGGAGATGGGAACTTCTTACCAATCACACACACTGGTTCAGCTAGTATAGCCTCTACCTCAGGTATTCTTACACTACGACACGTCTTGGTTTGTCCTGCTATTACAAATTCCTTGCTCTCAGTTTCTAAACTTACAAATGACTATCCATGCATCTTTGAGTTTGATTCTGATAGTGTTCGTATACTTGATAAGGAAACAAAGAGGTTACTGGCTCAGGGAAACGCTAATGATGGTTTATACTTCCTGGAGGATAATAAAACTCAAGTCTTCTATGCTGCTCATCATCAAGCTACAAGCGATGAGGTTTGGCACCGAAGGCTTGGCCATCCCAATCCTCAAATTCTCAAGCTGCTGTGTTCAAGACAAGCTATTGCCATAAATAAACACACAGGTGTGTTGTGTGAAGCTTGCCAGATTGGGAAGAGTTCAAGACTTCCTCTTGTTTCTTCTTCTTTTGTTGCCACTAGGCCTTTAGAGCGAATCCATTGTGATTTATGGGGACCTTCTCCATTGTTGTCAGTTCAAGGGTTTCACTACTATACTGTCTTTATTGATAAATTTTTAAGGTTTGCTTGGTTCTATCCAATGAAACTTAAGTCCGACTTCTGCTCTTTGTTTATTACTTTTCAAGCAATGGCAGAAAATCAATTTAACCACAAGTTGGGAACCTTTCAAAGTGATGGAGGAGGTGAGTTTATCAGTCAGGCTCTGTTGTCTCACTTCCAATCCTCAGGCATCAGACACTTAATTTCATGCCCTCACACACCGCAGCAAAACGGTCTTGCTGAAAGAAAGCATAGACACATTACTGAACTTGGTCTGTCTATGCTCTTTCAAAGTGGTGTCCCCCATAAGTACTGGGTTGAAGCATTTTTTACCTCTACCTATCTAAGTAACTTGCTTCCATCCTCAGCTCTGCCTAACCAACTAAGTCCCTACGAAACGCTGTATGGAAAGGCTCCTGACTATTCAGCCTTGAAGGTGTTTGGAAGTGCTTGTTTTCCAACACTTAGGGACTATGCTCATGACAAGTTTGACCCCCCGTTCTCTGCAATGTGTGTTTCTTGGCTACAACTCCAAGTACAAAGGCTATCGATGTCTGCTGCCTACAACTGGAAGAATCTATATCAGCAGACATGTAGTGTTTGATGAACAGGTTTTTCCCTTCCTGACAAAGTATCAGCATCTTATCAAGGCCAACAGAACTCCTCTGCTAAAAGCATGGTTCAAAGGAGTTACTCCAATGGAAGAACATCTGTCTCAGGTATCTCTTTCCTCTGTCGACTCACTGATTCCTCTGAGTACCCTGCCAGGTCCAGTCACACAACAAGATGAAACTGTTCCCTCCAGTGATATTACCACTGCAGTCTTTGGTCCACTTCCTAGTGTTCCTTGCCTAGTCTCTGAGGACGAGAATGTTGGGTGTACGGCTGGCTTCGATCCAGTTCCTATAGGCAACAACACTACTCCTCCCTCAGCTGACTTAGGCATCACTAACGAAGCAGCCTCTCAGCCTGCAGTCCCTTCTCCAACTCGAGTTACTCATCATCCAATGCTCACCAGATCAAAAATAGGCATTGTAAAACCAAATCCCAGGTATGCTCTCCTAACAGAAAAGGTTTCATATCCTGAACCCAAAACGGTGACAAGTGCCCTCAAACACTCTGGTTGGACCACAACAATGCAAGATGAAATGGGAAACTGTGTTGAAGCTGGTACCTGGTCTCTGGTTCCATACTCACCAGATATGCATGTTCTTGTTCCAAGTGGGTCTTCAGAACCAAGCTCACTGCATATGGAGATCTAGGTAAGCTAAGAGCTAGAGTGGTAGCAAAAGGTTTCAATCAAGAAGAAGGGATCGATTATCTTGAAACTTACAGCCCTGTAGTGAGTTCTGCCACAGTGAGAACAGTTCTACGTACAGCAACTGTCATGAATTGGGAAATCAAACAGATGGATGTAAAGAACGCCTTCCTCCATGGAGATCTCACAGAAACTGTCTATATGACTCAGCCAGCAGGGTTTGTGGACAAAGCTCGCCTTATCATGTATGCTTACTTCACAAATCCATCTACGTCTTGAAACAGGCGCCTCGTTCCTGGTTTGACAAGTTCAGCACCTACCTGCTTGAATTTGGTTTTGTCTGCAGCAAGAAAGATCCATCCTTGTTTGTCTATAACAAAGGCAAATATGTGATCATGTTGTTGCTCTATGTGGATGATATGCTCCTCACTGGAAATAGCTCCACAGCTATGAAACATCTTCTCACAGAACTCAGCAAAAACTTTCGAATGAAAGACCTTGGTCATCTTCACTACTTCTTGGGAATACAAGCTCACTTCTATGAGGCTGGTTTATTTCTCTCTCAAGAACAATATGCTGCTGATATACTGGTTGTTGCAGGTATGAGTGATTGTGCACCCATGCCAACTCCCCTGCCTACTCAACCGGATCGCGTTTCTGAGCATGATAAAGACTTTGAAAATCCAACCTATTTCAGCAGCATTGCAGGTCAGCTTCAGTACTTGACTCTGACCAGGCCTGACCTGCAATATGCTGTGAATTTTGTGTGTCAACGAATGCACAAGCCAACCATGGGTGATTTCAAGCTTCTCAAGAGGATTCTCAGGTATGTCAAAGGAACTTTGACCATGGGAATAACCACTAGGTGTCGATCGACAGCTCCTCGATCACCTGTCGATCGACACAACCTCTAGGTGTCGATCGACAGCTCTCGTGTTGCCCTGTCGATCGACACACCTAAGTGCTGTCGATCGACACACCTAAGTGTTGTCGATCGACAGGCCGTCGCAGATTCATGGGAAATCGATCATTATCCTCTTGGATCGATTTCCTCCTCTGTGTTAACACAAACGGTATAATATTGGGTTTGAAAGTTGGACCAAGACCTTTGGGCCAAAGTCACAATGAAAAGCCCACGAACCAAAAGGAAGAAGATAAGATCATATTCACTCAACGGTCTTCTTCAACCTCAGAACAAGACAAGCTGGTACTCTCCCCAACCAAGAGATGTACGGCTAGTCAACAACAAATCAAGCTCTCAAACAGATTTGGTGCATTTTATCAAGACGAAGCTAGAGATGGTGACAAGTGTCAGGCGGATCAAGGAGGAGCCTAAGCTAAACCTAATCTCCATCTCTTTGTATAAATATGCCTGCACTAAGCTCTGTAATGGTTAGGTTGAAACGACCCGACCCGTTTTTTTTTTTTTTTAACATTAAACCCTTGGTCTCGGACTAGCATTCCCATAAATGCTATCCTCAACAACCAAGCAACAAATACAAGCAACCAGCGGATAACAATAATAAACCAACAAACCAATTCCATTAAAACACAAACCAAACCAGTTCAACATAATTCCACAAAACCAGCAACCTAACCAGGTTCTAAACAGAAATGGAAAACAACAAAATCACACAGCACGAAACCGAGACCCTAGATCATCTCCCTCTTCGTTGCCATGATTCCACGATCACAATTTGCCTTTACCTGCATCACATGGAAAAAAGAGATGCGTGAGTATTATCACAAATACCCAGTGAGACGGTCCTCCCATCTACGACTGCGCACTCAGACGCGATGGATCCGCTCAGGCAAACACGCATCAAACAATCACACAATCACAACAACGCGGCTCAACCATAGCCCAACAGGCGGCCTGTCGATCGACACTACCATTAGGTGTCGATCGACACCCCTGTGCACACCTGTCGATCGACACACCCACGGTGCCTGTCGATCGACAGCTCCAGAAGACCCTGTCGATCGACACAACCACTAGGTGTCTATCGACAGCTCCTCGATCACATGTCGATCGACACAACCTCTAGGTGTCGATCGACAGCTCTCGTGTTGCCCTGTCGATCGACACACCTAAGTGCTGTCGATCGACACACCTAAGTGCTGTCGATCGACACACCTAAGTGTTGTCGATCGACAGACCGTCGCAGATTCATGGGAAATCGATCATTATCCTCTCGGATCGATTTCCTCCTCTGTGTTAACACAAACGGTATAATATTGGGTTTGAAAGTTGGACCAAGACCTTTGGGCCAAAGTCACAATGAAAAAGCCAACGAACCAAAAGGAAGAAGATAAGATCATATTCACTCAACGGTCTTCTTCAACCTCAGAACAAGACAAGCTGGTACTCTCCCCAACCAAGAGATGTACGGCTAGTCAACAACAAATCAAGCTCTCAAACAGATTTGGTGCATTTTATCAAGACGAAGCTAGAGATGGTGACAAGTGTCAGGCGGATCAAGGAGGAGCCTAAGCTAAACCTAATCTCCATCTCTTTGTATAAATATGCCTGCACTAAGCTCTGTAATGGTTAGGTTGAAACGACCCGACCCATTTTTTTTTTTTAACATTAAACCCTTGGTCTCGGACTAGCATTCCCATAAATGCTATCCTCAACAACCAAGCAACAAATACAAGCAACCAGCGGATAACAATAATAAACCAACAAACCAATTCCATTAAAACACTAAACCAAACCAGTTCAACATAATTCCACAAAACCAGCAACCTAACCAGGTTCTAAACAGAAATGGAAAACAACAAAATCACACAGCACGAAACTGAAATCCTAGATCATCTCCCTCTTCGTTGCAATGATTCCACGATCACAATTTGCCTTTACCTGCATCACATGGAAAAAAGAGATGCGTGAGTATTATCACAAATACCCAGTGAGACGGTCCTCCCATCTACGACTGCGCACTCAGACGCGATGGATCCGCTCAGGTAAACACGCATCAAACAATCACACAATCACAACAACGCGGCTCAACCACGGCCCAACAGGCGGCCTGTCGATCGACACTACCATTAGGTGTCGATCGACACCCCTGTGCACACCTGTCGATCGACACACCCACGGTGCCTGTCGATCGACAGCTCCAGAAGACCCTGTCGATCGACACAACCACTAGGTGTCGATCGACAGCTCCTCGATCACCTGTCGATCGACACAACCTCTAGGTGTCGATCGACAGCTCTCGTGTTGCCCTGTCGATCGACACACCTAAGTGTTGTCGATCGACAGGCCGTCGCAGATTCATGGGAAATCGATCATTATCCTCTCGGATCGATTTCCTCCTCTGTGATGACACGAAACCTGCACAAAAAACACAGTCCACACAATCCAAACGCAAATCACAGACACAATCAATCCACAACACAATCCAATCAATCAATTCAACCTACCACCAATCAACTCTAACGAATCCACCGGCCCAGAAGCCATGGTCACGCACTCACCTTAGAATTTTGGATAGAATCTGCTGGATAATGAGGCTAGAAACGAATCCACGACAATCTCCACAAGAAACTACTCCAAATCTCTCAAGAAACGAAACCCTAATTCCAAAAACTCACAGGAAACAGAGAACTCCTCTCAAACTCTGTCAGCTGCGTTTTTGGGACTTTGTTTCGCCCTAATGCGGCCAAAAACCCTTAAATACGAAGCCCTAAGGTTTCCCCAAACCGGTCCGGTCCAATTGAACGACTTAAATCGAACCAGAAAACCAGCCAATTCGAGCACCTGTCGATCGACATACACTAGGTGTGTCGATCGACAGCCCCTAAGAGCCCTGTCGATCGACAGACACCACGTGTCTCGATCGACAGCCACTCCATTTTACCAAAAAAATGGTTCACAGGCGTCACAATTCTCCCCCACTAAAACTGGATTCGTCCTCGAATCCTCTAACACTACTCAACAATCTACCCTGGCCTAACCCGCCAGCAACACCGGAGACTACATCTCCCAGACCCTCTCGAGGTTCACATCCGTCCTACGCACATAGACCCGTCTTAGACATTGATTGCCCATAGCTCATAACTCATAGCCACCATCTAGCTTTCGGGGTCGTCACCCCTCAGCTATAGGTGTCTAGTATCAACCCACCTCAGTCCGCGCAGTCCTGACGGTGTTCGATACTCACTCATCTCCACACCTCAATCCATCAAGACACACAGTCTATCAAGCTCTCGGTATGCAGATATCTGCCAGAGGTCGCAACCTCCCAAACTATCCCCATACCCTCACGCTCTCAGTCCTCACAGTCCTGGCGAACGATCGGTATGCGGGGAACCCACTGTCCCCTGGAGAGACGCATCTCTCAAGATCTGCCGGAGACTAATCTCCAAGAAAGAACCGATGTCTATCTCTGAGCTATGCAATCAATTCCTAACGTCTATAATGCACCTCTGATCGGAACTACCTCCTAAGGTCTTACATGGTATTCCCCTCCCGGAATACCATCACAATCGTGATCATCACAGATCACCTGGACCATCCCTAACCTTGGATGTCCCTGCAGAGTCTCCCCGGAACTAGACAGTCCTAACCACCGTAAAACTTATATTCCGAGACTCTCACCCGCACACACACATAACCGCTAGAGTTCTCCCACCGAAACTGGCAAGTCCTATCTGCAATAAAACTTCCATTTCGGGGTTCTCTAACCACAAACACATGACTCTCAAAGCCAAACACATAAGAAAAACATTTTCTTATTCACTGGAAAAATGTCATAATCATTACAACTTAATGAAAATACAAAATCCACAACCAAAAACCTCACCACACACGGTGATCATAACACAAAAACTGAAACTGGAAACCACAAAGAAAAAAAATGAATTCACTCTTCTGCTTGCTTCTCGAACCACTTCTTGAACTTCGTTTTCATCTTTGCCTCCGGTTCCCAAGTCTCCTCCTGAATACCGTCACAGTCCCACAAGACTCTCAACGACGGCACTCTCTTCCGGCGCAGAACCTTGATACTTCTCTCAAGAATCTTAACCGGCCTCATCCCAACAGTCAGATTTGGCTGAAGATCTGCAGGAATCGTCACTGCTACCTCCTCAGAAGCATGCAAGCATCTCCTGAGTTTCGAAACGTGAAACACATCATGGAATTTCTCCATAATCGGAGGCAGCTCCAAACGATAAGCAACTGGTCCCACACGTTCCACAACCCGGAACGGACCCATGTACCTCGTACTCAGCTTATCCTCGGATATGGACCTGTTCAGACCCCGCATCATAGCCATCTTGAGATACACTCGATCTCCGACTGCAAACTCCAACTCTTTCTTTCTCCTACCGGCATAACTCTTCTGCCGATCCTGAGCTTCTTTCATGTTCAGCTTCACAACACGGATCTTCTCCGTCGTCTCCTGAACAAAATCAGCCCCAAAGATGCTCCTCTCCCCCACTTGGGTAAAACATAGCGGAGTACGACATGGCCTCCCATACAACGCCTCAAAAGGAGCCATTCCGATACTCGCCTGAAAACTGTTGTTATATGCGAACTCCACCAAACTTAAGTGATCCGCCCAATGACCACCCCAATCTAGCACGCACATCCTTAACAGATCTTCCAGTGTCTGAATCGTCCTTTCAGACTGCCCATCCGTCTGCGGATGATTAGCTGTACTCATGTGCACCTTAGTGCCCATCTCAGCCTGAAAAGCTCTCCAGAACACCGAAGCAAACCTCGGATCTCTATCCGACACAATACTTGTTGGCACTCCATGCAACCTCACAATCTCCTTCACATACTTCTTAGCCAAGACCTCAGCTCCATCCGTCTTCCTTATGGCCAGGAAATGTGCGGACTTAGTCAGTCGATCCACAATCACCCAAATCGCGTTATAGGTCCGAGAAACCGGCAACCCTACTACGAAATCCATGGTAATCATGTCCCACTTCCACTCCGGAATGGGTAGACTCTGGAATAAGCCACTAGGACTTGGTGCTCAGCCTTCACCAACTGACACACATTGCAAGCTGCAACCCAATCTGCCACATCTCTTTTCATCCCGACCCAATGGTAATACCGTTTCAGATCCCGATACATCTTAGTCGCTCCCGGATGAATCGAAAACTTACTCGCATGAGCTTCTCTCAGAATTTCCTGCCTCAAGTCCTCATCCTTTGGAACACAGACTCATCCATGCACCAAGATAGTCCCATTAACAGAAACCTGATATTCAGAACCAGCAGCCTTAGAGAGATCTAACAACACCGGATCCTTCTCCTGAGCTACTCGGATCCTTCTCCTGAGCTACTCGGATCCTGCTCAACAGATCCGCCTGATCCGCCGTCGCTAACCCCAATGGTTCCTCTGAAGTAACACATAACCTCAAAGTACTCAACTCGCTCACAAGCGCTTCCACATCCCGCTCCTGAGATGAGTCATACCTTCTCCGACTAAGAGCATCAGCTACAGTGTTAGCCTTACCCGGATGGTAAACAATGTCCAAGTCGTAATCAGCCAACAACTTCGACCATCGCCTCTGTCGTACATTTAAATTCTGCTGAGTAAAAATGTACTTCAGATTATGATGATCAGTGAACACCTGAACTCTGCCACCATACAATGAAGACCTCCAGATTTTCAACGCGAAGATCACTGCCGCCAGCTCCAAGTCCTAAACAGGATAATTGCCCTCATGCTTCCTCAACTGCCTCGAAGCATAAGCAATCACCTTACCCTGCTGCATCAGCACACAGCCCAACCCAACTCCCGAAGCATCTGTGTACACCACATAAGGCTCACCCGGTTCAGGTAACGCCAATACTGGTGTACTAGTCAACATCGTCTTCAGCTTCGCGAAACTCAACTCACAATCAGCCGACCACACGAAAGGAACATCCTTCCCCGTCAGCTTCGTCATGGACTGAGCCATACTCGCAAAACCCTTGACGAATCTCCGATAATAGCCTGCCAACCCAAGAAAACTCCTGATCTCAGTTGCATTCCTCGGTCTAGGCCAATCTCGGATAGACTGAATCTTCGCCGGATCCACAGAAACTCCTTCTGCAGAAACGATGTGACCCAAAAATCCCATCTCTCTCTGCCAGAAACTGCAATTACTCAACTTCGCAAACAGCTTCTGTTCCCGCAACTTCTCTAGAACTCTCCTCATGTTCCTCCAGACTCTTCGAATATACCAGAATATCATCGATAAAGATGATTACGAACTCATCCATATACTCCTGAAAAACTCCGTTCATCAACCTCATAAATGCCGCCGGTGCATTCGTCAACCCGAATGGCATTACTACAAACTCAAAATGCCCATACCGAGTCCTGAACGCCGTCTTCTGAACATCTGCTTCGTCGATCAGAATCTGGTGGTAACCGGATGCCAAGTCAATCTTGGAAAACCAAGTAGCCCCTCTCAACTGATCTAACAACTCATCAATTCTCGGAAGAGGATACTTGTTCTTCACAGTGACTCGGTTAAGACCTCGATAATCGATGCACAACCGGAAACTACCATCTTTCTTCTTCACGACCAACACAGGTGCTCCCCACGGTGAAGTACTTGGTCGAATAAAACCCTTCTCCAACAAATCCTCCAACTGCTTCTTCAATTCAGCCAACTCTGCTGGAGCCATTCGATAGGGTGCCTTAGAGAACGGCGTCATTCCGGGCTCTAACTTAATCGTGAAAGGATCCGACCGAGATGGTGGTAATCCCTGCAACGACTGAAAGACATCTTCAAAATCCCGAGCGACCTGAATATCTCTCACAGCAACCCCACCAACAGCCTCCGGCATTACAATCGTGGCCAGGTAAGCCTCGCAGCCCCTCTCAATCATCGCCTCAGCCTGGACAAGAGAAATTACGAGACTACCTGAAGTCGGTCTCACTCCTTGATAAACCAACCTACCACCTTCACGTTCGAATACCACTCGACCCCGATGACAATCCAGATGGACTCTGTACCGATTCAACCAATCCATACCAAGGATAACATCGTACAGCTCCACCGGACTAATCACTAAGTCAGCTGGCATCAACTCTCCCGCTATCAAAACATCCACCTCCTTTGCCCAACCATGCGTAGCTAGAAATTCTCCTCCAGCAACCATAACCGGTCCAGTCCGCTCACCAGCGTCACTCCGGATACCACTTCTCTCGGCATGGTCCGGAGTAATGAAGCAATTCGATGCTCCAGAATCAAACAACACGTGGGATTCACATCCACCTACAAACAAGGTCCCTACACAATTCCCAAGTGCTAAGCAACCTAACTTTCTATCACAGGCAAAACTCTAAAACAAGCACCAAGAAATTCTACACTACTGAATTTACAAAGTCTGAATTAGAAAGTTACCTGTGATCGACCTCGAGCTCAGCTCTCCCGGCGCTGCAATAGCCGGCGGACGCTCCATCGCCGCGATCTGGTCCAAAGGCTGCACCGCCCCATACTGAGCTACTGGCTGGACCACTGCCACCGCCAACGGCTGCAACTTCGGACAGTTCGGCCTGATGTGCCCCGACTCTCCACACTGATAGCACGTTCGAGCCGCTCGAACCTCACCCTGCTTCGGGCAACTCGCCCTCTTGTGGTCTAGACTCCCACAAACGTAACAGCCTCGGCCACTCTGACCCGATCCCGAAGCACCATCCCATTTCCTCTTCTGTCCTTGCGCAGGCTTGCCGCCTTTGCCAGGACCCGCCTGCTGCACCTGCTGCTGCTGAGGCCTCCGAGGCTGAACAGCTGGAACTACAATCGCAGCCTGCTCCCTCAGATCCTCCTCGATCTGTGCAGCCACCTCTACCAACTCCACTCTACACCCGAACCTGATGCCTCTGCACCGAGTCCGCAAATCTGGTCGAAGTCCTCGCAAGAACCTCCGAACCTGAGCCTGCTCATCCTCCAAGCTCCTACCAGCATAACCCAGGAGTCTGTTAAACTCCACGTCATACTCTCGCACAGACCTCGCTCCCTGAGTCAAGTCCAAGAACCTCGCCTCCAAACGATCTAACGCCTCCTGAGGGAAGAACTTGGAGTTAAACTCCGTCACAAAATCTGACCACGACATCGCAGTCCCGACCCATCTAGCCGCCACACTCCTCCACCAGAGATGGGCATCACCGTCCAAATAATGGACCGCCAAGTCAACCTTGTATCCCTCGGGACACCTAATCGAGCGAAAGTTCCGCTCCAACCTCATCCGCCACTCATCAGCCTCCTTAGGCTTCACACTTCCCGCAAAAGAACCCGTACCGATCCTCTGCAACTGCTCCATCATACGGATATACGACGGAACCTCATCAGCAACCGCAGCCCTCGGTTGCACCTCTGCCACTCGTGGCAACACTGGAGCCTGCACTGGCACCGCACCCGGTAACCGCTCCAACAATTGCCTCAGCAGATCAGCCAGCTAATCACCTCCAACCTGGGCTAACCCTGTGGCCGCGACCGCACCCCTAGCTGCGCCAACACCACCAGCACCACCAGCCTCTACGGGACCCAAACCAGCCCCCACAAGACCCACACTGGCCCCCACACTGGCAGTCACACTGGCGGTCTGACCATCATGAACCGACTGCTCACCTGCCGCAGGCCCATGCGCGGAACTCTGAGCCTCACTCACGACTGGCTCCTCAACGAGTCCACGACCCCGGCCTCGGCCTCCTCGGCCCCCACGACCACGCCCTCTAGCTGCTCTAGCCATCTCATTGCACTCGAAAGCGGACCAGCTAAGCACTAGAAAGACTCAAAAAACACAACAATCAACACTTACCGTGGAATCTCTTTGAAGGCTCGATGGAAGATGATCTAGAACCCCCAAACTCACAGAATTGCAATTTTACCAAATTCAATCCTAACAGTTCTAACCCGTCCTAAAACCGTATCGCTCTGATACCAAACTGAAACGACCCGACCCATTTTTTTTTTTTTTAACATTAAACCCTTGGTCTCGGACTAGCATTCCCATAAATGCTATCCTCAACAACCAAGCAACAAATACAAGCAACCAGCGGATAACAATAATAAACCAACAAACCAATTCCATTAAAACATTAAACCAAACCAGTTCAACATAATTCCACAAAACCAGCAACCTAACCAGGTTCTAAACAGAAATGGAAAACAACAAAATCACACAGCACGAAACCGAGACCCTAGATCATCTCCCTCTTCGTTGCCATGATTCCACGATCACAATTTGCCTTTACATGCATCACATGGAAAAAAGAGATGCGTGAGTATTATCACAAATACCCAGTGAGACGGTCCTCCCATCTACGACTGCGCACTCAGACGCGATGGATCCGCTCAGGCAAACACGCATCAAACAATCACACAATCACAACAACGCGGCTCAACCACAGCCCAACAGGCGGCCTGTCGATCGACACTACCACTAGGTGTCGATCGACACCCTTGTGCACACCTGTCGATCGACACACCCACGGTGCCTGTCGATCGACAGCTCCAGAAGACCATGTCGATCGACACAACCACTAGGTGTCGATCGACAGCTCCTCGATCACCTGTCGATCGACACAACCTCTAGGTGTCGATCGACAGCTCTCGTGTTGCCCTGTCGATCGACACACCTAAGTGTTGTCGATCGACAGGCCGTCGCAGATTCATGGGAAATCGATCATTATCCTCTCGGATCGATTTCCTCCTCTGTGATGACACGAAACCTGCACGAAAAACACAGTCCACACAATCCAAACGCAAATCACAGACACAATCAATCCACAACACAATCCAATCAATCAATTCAACCTACCACCAATCAACCCTAACGAATCCACCGGCCCAGAAGCCATGGTCACGCACTCACCTTAGATTCTCGGATAGAATTTGCTAGATAATGAGGCTAGAAACGAACCTGAGCCTGCTCATCCTCCAAGCTCCTACCAGCATAACCCAGGAGTCTGTTAAACTCCACGTCATACTCTCGCACAGACCTCGCTCCCTGAGTCAAGTCCAAGAACCTCGCCTCCAAACGATCTAACGCCTCCTGAGGGAAGAACTTGGAGTTAAACTCCGTCACAAAATCTGACCACGACATCGCAGTCCCGACCCATCTAGCCGCCACACTCCTCCACCAGAGATGGGCATCACCGTCCAAATAATGGACCGCCAGTCAACCTTGTATCCCTCGGGACACCTAATCGAGCGAAAGTTCCGCTCCAACCTCATCCGCCACTCATCAGCCTCCTTAGGCTTCACACTTCCCGCAAAAGAACCCGTACCGATCCTCTGCAACTGCTCCATCATACGGATATACGACGGAACCTCATCAGCAACCGCAGCCCTCGGTTGCACCTCTGCCACTCGTGGCAACACTGGAGCCTGCACTGGCACCGCACCCGGTAACCGCTCCAACAATTGCCTCAGCAGATCAGCCAGCTAATCACCTCCAACCTGGGCTAACCCTGTGGCCGCGACCGCACCCCTAGCTGCGCCAACACCACCAGCACCACCAGCCTCTACGGGACCCAAACCAGCCCCCACAAGACCCACATTGGCCCCCACACTGGCAGTCACACTGGCGGTCTGACCATCATGAACCGACTGCTCACCTGCCGCAGGCCCATGCGCGGAACTCTGAGCCTCACTCACGACTGGCTCCTCAACGAGTCCACGACCCCGGCCTCGGCCTCCTCGGCCCCCACGACCACGCCCTCTAGCTGCTCTAGCCATCTCATTGCACTCGAAAGCGGACCAGCTAAGCACTAGAAAGACTCAAAAAACACAACAATCAACACTTACCGTGGAATCTCTTTGAAGGCTCGATGGAAGATGATCTAGAACCCCCAAACTCACAGAATTGCAATTTTACCAAATTCAATCCTAACAGTTCTAACCCGTCCTAAAACCGTATCGCTCTGATACCAAACTGAAACGACCCGACCCATTTTTTTTTTTTTTAACATTAAACCCTTGGTCTCGGACTAGCATTCCCATAAATGCTATCCTCAACAACCAAGCAACAAATACAAGCAACCAGCGGATAACAATAATAAACCAACAAACCAATTCCATTAAAACATTAAACCAAACCAGTTCAACATAATTCCACAAAACCAGCAACCTAACCAGGTTCTAAACAGAAATGGAAAACAACAAAATCACACAGCACGAAACCGAGACCCTAGATCATCTCCCTCTTCGTTGCCATGATTCCACGATCACAATTTGCCTTTACATGCATCACATGGAAAAAAGAGATGCGTGAGTATTATCACAAATACCCAGTGAGACGGTCCTCCCATCTACGACTGCGCACTCAGACGCGATGGATCCGCTCAGGCAAACACGCATCAAACAATCACACAATCACAACAACGCGGCTCAACCACAGCCCAACAGGCGGCCTGTCGATCGACACTACCACTAGGTGTCGATCGACACCCTTGTGTACACCTGTCGATCGACACACCCACGGTGCCTGTCGATCGACAGCTCCAGAAGACCATGTCGATCGACACAACCACTAGGTGTCGATCGACAGCTCCTCGATCACCTGTCGATCGACACAACCTCTAGGTGTCGATCGACAGCTCTCGTGTTGCCCTGTCGATCGACACACCTAAGTGTTGTCGATCGACAGGCCGTCGCAGATTCATGGGAAATCGATCATTATCCTCTCGGATCGATTTCCTCCTCTGTGATGACACGAAACCTGCACGAAAAACACAGTCCACACAATCCAAACGCAAATCACAGACACAATCAATCCACAACACAATCCAATCAATCAATTCAACCTACCACCAATCAACCCTAACGAATCCACCGGCCCAGAAGCCATGGTCACGCACTCACCTTAGATTCTCGGATAGAATTTGCTAGATAATGAGGCTAGAAACGAATCCACGACAATCTCCACAAGAAACTACTCCAAATCTCTCAAGAAACGAAACCCTAATTCCAAAAACTCACAGGAAACAGAGAACTCCTCTCAAACTCTGTCAGCTGCGTTTTTGGGACTTTGTTTCGCCCTAATGCGGCCAAAAACCCTTAAATACGAAGCCCTAAGGTTTCTCCAAACCGGCCCGGTCCAATTGAACGACTTAAATCGAACCAGAAAACCAGCCAATTCGAGCACATGTCGATCGACATACACTAGGTGTGTCGATCGACAGCCCCTAAGAGCCCTGTCGATCGACAGACACCACGTGTGTCGATCGACAGCCCCTCCATTTTACCAAAAAAATGGTTCACGGGCGTCACATAGGCTGAATAATATAATTCAGATTCAAAAACAGTATTCTTTAAACACCTCTCTTACATTTCATTTCCTTCACTTTCAACCAAGGTCCAGTATCAATAACCACAATGCTAATATGAATTTCTTTTCAAATGCTTATTTCCTTTTCTATCCAGCCTTTTATCATACCAACCAGCATAAATTGTGAAAAAATGTTTCCGCAAGGGGTACGTGATCGAGCGGTGGCATGACTTAACATTAAACATCGTCATCTTTTCGTCATCCTCCATTACAACTTATGGCATTACGAGTGGACGGACTGAAAACTTTGATGAATTAATGTTTCCATGTTTTTACCTTTTTTTGCCATGGTTTCATTTTCATAGGCTTATGATTCAATTTGTAAACCTAACCTTTTTTTCATTTTCAATGAAATATTAACCATTTTTCAAAATAAAAAAACTTGTGAAAAAAGCCATGCACATATTCATAGGAGTTTCTCTAAATCCTCATCTTTTTTCTAATCACTATTGTCAAACAAAGAGAAAACGAAAACTTAACCACTGGGGAACAAAAATGGATGTTTATGAAAATAAAGACAACCGATAGAAATTTTTTAGTTTAGACCAACATAATTCCTACTATGTATTGTATAATCTAAAGTTTAAGAGCTTATCGGAACAAACAAAAAGCATATAAGAAACGAAATTTGGCTTTTCGTCGCCAAACAAAATGAAAACCAAAACGTAGAGATATGGAAGTAAATACAGAAACCTGATTTTGGATTTTCCCATTCAATAAATCTTTCGTCTACTTTAGTCTCTTTTCAAATTTAGATCTATACTTTTTGTTTTTATGCTCATATTTTATTTATGTTTTGCATGTTTTTTGTTCATTATTGTCATCTGAATTATTTTCTCATTTCAATTTTTACAATAGTCATAATGTATTGATGGAGATTGTAATTAAAAAAGGTTATCAACAAATTAATATGATGTTTTAGAAAATACTTAATATTAACTTTCTTTTTGTTTTCAAAAGTTAATTATCTCTTCCATCATTTTTCCTTGTACCTTCTATTTCTTTGTTTTACAGAATTGCTTAAAATTAAATGTTCAATTTAGAAAATATATATATGTTTCAAAAATCATACTTCTCTCTAGCTCTGCTCATTTTCTTGTTTTTAAAATATAAAAAAATTATTTGTCTTACAATATAAACTTTTCTTAGCAAGTGATATCTCTTTCATTCTTAATTTTTTTTCTAAAACTTTTGATCAAGTTAAACATATGATAATATCGTGAAGACTTTTCTCGGCGTCTCAACATAATTCAAAAACCATGTTTTACCCAATAAACAATTCCCTTTAGTTTATACTCTAATGTAGGGAGAGGGGAAAACGTCACAAACAAATTGGTCTTCGTCCATATGAGACTGAGTGGAAATGATGACATTAAAACGACGACAAGATCAGCACGTCGGATTATATTTGCTAACATTGTGCGGATGGAAGAGATTGTATAGCTTAGTTTGGTTTTTTATCATTTTTACATACACATGATTATGTTGCCAAAATTGAGAAAAGTATTGCTAATTTTGAGCCTAACATAGATACAGTACATGATAATAAAGTTGTTTTCCCATGTAAGAAAGTTACTGTTGAACTTTGTTTTACTGTGGCAACATAATCATGTGTAGCAAATGTTTCAGCTATTTCCATAAAAAAATGAAGAAAATGTATTACAATACCAGAAGAAATAGAACACCAATAATACTGAGGTAAAACTTATATACCCAACAACCTATAACATCGGTATCAACGGATTTGCGGCTTGGTTAACACATTAAGGAGTCGAGACACTACTCCATCAACCCGGAGTGTTGTCAATATCTCCAAAGATGTACTACCGTAAAACCACGACAAGAAGTCCGACATTTCTCGGACACGATAATCCTCCCTTTTCTCTCCCATATGTCAGCTTGAACATCATAATCGGCATCATCGACACGGGAATTTGGCCTGAGAGCATAAGCTTCGGGGACAGTGGCTTCCCTCCGCGGACGACATGGAGAGGCCAATGCGAAGAATGAACAAACTTCACGGCCTCTATGTGCAACGGAAACTCATAGGGGCCACATTCTTCTTGAATGGTTCGAGGCAAAGATGGATCCAATCGACGAGTCACATGACTTCAAATCTCTGAGAGATTCTGATGGTGAAAGACGCTTCGTTTTTTACCTACGTCGAGGGAGTAGCTCGTGAAATAGCTCCAAGATCTATACATTTATTTTCATGCTCATATTTTACTTATGTTTTGTATGTTTTGTGCTCATGTTTGTCAGCTTGATTTTTCTCATTTCAAATACTTTCACATATTGATTGAGATTTTAATTGAACAAATTTATCATCAAATTAATACGTTGTTTTAGAAAATATTTACTATTAATTATTTTCTTTTGTTTTCAAAAGTTAAATATATCTCCGATCATTTTTCTGTACTCAAAAGAAGATTTTTTTCCACTCATGCTTCTATTTTTCCCTATACCAAATTGCTTAAAATTGAATGTTTAGTTTGAAATTTGTCTTAGGTTTCCAAAATCGGATTTCTCTCCATCTCCGGTCATTTCTTTATTTTTAAAATATAAACATTTTCTTTGTCTTTGAATATGAACTTTTATTAGTATCCGGTATCTCTTTCATTCTTAAAAATATTTTGACTTTTTGATCAAGTTAAAAATATCATAATATCGTCGACAAAAATTCGATGACAATACTAGACATATAAATTGGTCTTGTTGATATGGGACTGAGCAGCAACGATGACATTAAAACGACGACAAGATAAGCATGTGGGATTGTATTTGCTAAAAGAATGCGGGATGGAAGAAATCTTATAGTTTAGTTTGGATTGTTACCATCATTATCATCGACAAGATATTCACTGACTAATTTATAAACTATATACTATCCGACCCATTTGATATTCACACTTATCATGTTTATTATAAGAACTGAATCATCTTATAATCTATATGTAGAAGAAAAAAACATGATTTGTTTCCGCTTATGTTACACTATAAAATTTTAGAAATTGATATATTACTAAAACTATTATATTATTTATATAATATTATAATAATTGTAATATATCATTATACATGTTATTATACTATACTTATATAATAAACATATAACATGATATCATATCCATCATATTATAAATAATGTTCAAAACATACTTCATGTTTACTGATGTGTAGCTAACGTAACATATGATATTTATTATAATTACATGATATACTTTGTTAATTATAACATGTTATAGATCATATAACATGTAATATCATAATATAAACAATATTCAAAACATATATTGCTATTTAGCATAACATAACATATGATATGTATAATTACAACATGTCATGTTATACGCTAACAAAAATATGATATGTATAATAATAATATAGCATACCATGTTAAAATATGACATGTTGTATGTATATAACATTTTATATTATACAATAATATATAGTATCTATAATATTATATTACATTTTATTCTCACATCATGTAAATAGTTTGAAAAATCACAAACCTAATAAATATTACCATCAATACATATATTGTATACCATATATATGTCGTAACATTTTATTGTAAATTACAATAAATAATGTATTATGATATGTTGTATGTAAAATTAATATGTGTGATGAATAATCTGCACACATAAAAAGAGAAATAAATCATTTTTAAGTCAAGAATGAACAGTAAATCTAACACATAAATGTCAGGTCATAATGTTTGATCAAAAAAAATTAAGCTACAACTTTGATGAGTCATTATCTAGTTTATTTGGTTAATAAATTGAAAAACAATTTACATCTTTAAAGGAGCCACTATGAAAGCTATATCATAGTATTAAAAAAAATATTAAGATGAGCTTTTTGATTAGTACTATCTTTTCCAACAATAATATGTTAACCATTTACCTTAAGTGTATAATTGCGAATCAACATGTATTTATTATTTTAGGATATGTTAACGTTTTTAAATATTTGATTTGTTTTTAATGTTAGAAAACTTAATGATGATTATTTTATATTTGTAATTATGTTTCTTTCTCCATTTTATACTACATAAATATATAACATGTAGTATCATAACTATCATATTACAAACAAAATTCAAAAGCCATTACTATGTTTATTTGATAGGCAACATAACATATGCATAATAACAACATGATAGTTTATGATATATGACATGTTATATACCATATAACATGCTATATCATAAAAAAATACAATATGATTCTACATAACAAGATATATCATATTAATATATAACATGAAATTATGTGTACTATATAAACGTATAAATATCCATCAAATTATGAATAATTTTTTTTAAACATTACTATGCTTACTAGCATATAACATAACATAACATATAATATGAATAATAATAATATGGATATTATGTTAACATATTAAATGTTAATGAAATATAAAATATTATACCAAACAAAATATATAGTATGCTATATATCATATTACGTTTAATTGTAACATTATGTTATTTAGAATATCATTTTACTACTAATATGTTTATATTATATATATTATGCTATAATACATGATATGTAAGATAATATTATTGTATATCATATTAATATATGACATATAGTTTATTTTGTAACATACATATTATACTATACAAACATATAACATATAATATTTATACTATGTTCTATTGTAACATTGTATGTAATTTGAGTACGTTTTGTTCGTCTTAAAATTTTCAAAATTCTAAGATATGCTGTAAAAATTGTATTTCTTCAATAAATATATATGATTAACATCTACTAACAAACACGAGATTAAATAAATATCAAATGGAGAAAATATGATTAAATATAAATGTATATTTTCGTTGTTATGTGTTTACGTTATGTCATAATGTTATGGAGAGAGACATGAGTTATGTCATAAGAATTTAGCAAAAATCCCACTAACAAAGATCATGGTAATAAATAATATAATATGCAAAGATTCACACATAATTTTCAAAACAAAAAAAAGAAATCACACATATTGTATTTCAAGGAGTGATTAATCGGTTATAACAAATTCTATCAATTTGTGAACACAAGTAAAAATAACGAGACTGTGCAACTAAAACAACATCGTGTAGTATGCCGGTACATACTCGGTTCAGGTCTATTGTGATAATTTGGCGGTCAACATTTCGGTCGAACCTGTGGTTTTCAATTTTAAGAAACTGAACGAGAAGTTATCTTATACGGTGACGTTTACGGTAAATTCATCGATGCCTTCGGGTACCAAAATCTTTGGGAGCATCCAATGGTCAGACGGAAGACACGTGGTGAAAAGCCCCGTGGCACTAAGCTGGACGTAGGTAATTGTCAACAAAAGAACAAGTCTCCTAAGTGTAATGGCTTCTGCTAAGTGTTAAGCTTTGTAATATTCTGCTATTTTAGTTAATCACTACTTATTTTCAAACATGTATGCCCACATGTTCCTAATGTAATGGTTTCCTTTAAGTGTTAAGTTTTAACATTAGTAATATTCTGCTATTTCAGTTAATCACTACTTATTTTCAAACATGTATGCCACATGTTCCTCTCCTTGTGAACTTTTAATTAATGGGATTAATGTTTGAATTTCTGTTAAAATGGGTTTTCTATTATACAACATGATTGTAACACTGACAAAAAAACATGATTATAACAATGTATTCTAAATTTCCAATGGTGAAAAGAAAAGGATCACTGACAACATGGGGTGGGCATTTTAGTTTATTTTTAGTTTCGGTTCGGTTTCGGTTCGTTTGGTTGTAGTAAATCATGAGCGAAGTTAAACCGAAGTAAGTATGATTTGGTTCGGTTTACTTTGGTTTGGTTTTCATTCGGTTTGGTTTAAGGTCGATTTTTAAAAGAAAAAAAAACATTTCTATTACAACAATCGAAATTTTAAAATAAAAATATGTAATGTACTTATTCAAATTTCAAAATTCATACTAAATACGTAAGCAAAAAATCATGTAAAATTAAAAGAAAAAAACTCAAATATATGAAAATCAAACTTAATTAGTAGAAGAAAAGATGGAGAAACTCCAAAATATTAGTAAGCCTCAAGTCTCCAATAGTCAATACTATTTTCTCTCTTTCGAAATCTGATATAATGCAAAAAACTATATAATAAATCAATAGCTTGCGTATAAGTTCTACATGAACTAAATCAATTGTTATTCATTGCACAAAACTAATATATTTTTGTTTATTAATAAAACCAAAAACAGAGACAACGAGAATAAATAAAGACAATTAAAGCTTAAACCGACTAAAAAATATCAACAATGCTATAACACTAATATAATCAGATAAATACAATATCTCTCTAGAAAATACCCTTTTACTTTTTAGTGTTTACAATTTAGGTTAAAACTTAAAACAATTATAATTTTATTAGGAAAAACTAAACTTATGTGATTTAGTGGATCTAGGTTTTAGGAAGTAAAAACACATCTATGATAATATATATGATTATATGTATTTAATAAATTAATACAAAAATACATTGGTTTTTCGGTTTGGTTTGGTTTTCAACCGAACCGAACCGAACCGTTCAGGTTGGGAATAAATCCAACCAATGGGTTATATACTATGGTTTGGTTTGGATTGGTTTAAGTTCGGTTGATTCGGTTCGCTTTGATTCGATTCGGTTGGTTCGGTTCGATTCAGTTCGGCTAATTCGCCCATCCCTAATCATTCACCACCAAATAAATCAGTTAAATAAATATTAAAATGTAAGAGCTTTTTGATTAATCACTACCAAATAAGTGAGTTATTAGTATCTTTTTCAACATTATAGATAAGTTTGAATATTAATATCATTAACTGTAACAAATGGTCCAACAAATATGTTTTTTCTAAGGGTGAATTAACTCAATATACATACAATATTGAGTATTTAAGAAAACAACCTAAATGTATTGAAAATTAAGTAAAAGACAGCAAGTGGTAAGAGGAAAAGACGATTTTGGGGTTAACAAATTGTGAGAAGATAAACGTGTAAATCTTTAAGTTGACAGTATTTATAATTAATATCCGAATACCAATTTTATTATCCACTGCCACAGTTAACCCTAACTGCCACAGTTGACGCTACCCGTCACATTTAACTACAATATTCGGCTAACGATTAAGATTACGCATTGCCACAATTAACCCTAACCGCCACAATTTATTTTAGCCGTCACATTTAACGAGAGATAGAGTTGAGAGAGAATGGACAAAGGTAAGATTGGATTTTCGAAAAGTGAATAGTGAGCATGTCATTTGGCCAATTAGCCGGTTTTCTTTGTATATGCACTGCAAATGTCCTTTTTCTAAAGAATGTCCAACAAATATGTTGATGTTCCATTGTTTAAAAATAAAACAATTGTCAGCTAAATTATGCCCTTTATCGTTGATAACGCGGGAACCAGTGGAACTTTATTGATTGCAAATTCACCCTTTGCGAGGAATCCAGCATAATCATTCTTTTCCTCAAACGTTCGAACACTAGATGTAGAAACTTCTTAGCAACAAAAAAAAAAGATGTAGAAACTTGAGAAATTTCTACAATTAATTAAAATTTGAAAGAAAGAATTAATGGTACATACCTTAAGTGTATAGTTAAGAATCAAAAGGTATTTTATTATTTTAGGTTATGTTAAAGTTTTAAATATCACTCAAATCCCGATTTGATTTTTTCTTTTTTGTTCAGAAAATTCATTAAATGAAAAGATTTGCACCTTGTGCTACATTGAGGCTCCTAAGAGCAGTTTTTGCAAGGAAACTACACAAGATTGTGTCTCTCACCCCACGATCGTTTGTAGGCGCGTGTACTTCCCTCTCCACTCTATGTTTGCCACGTGTACTCACGTATCAATTCGAACGAAAGTGATCAGCGAGTATGTTTAAATTTATACTCGCGAAAGTCGCTTTGTTCTCTCTTTATGACGTGAAAGCGACCCACCCACTTTGTACTCTCGCTCCTAGGCCTGACCAAAATCTAACCGTAACCGTATTTCGGACCGTAACCGTATCGTTTTAAACCGTAACCAAACTGTAACCGTATTAAACGGTTGAAAAACCGTAACCGTAACCGTAAAAGTTGATTAGTTACGGTTAAACCGTAATCATTAACTGTAACCGTTATTTAACCGTAACCATATTAAAACCGTCGGTTAACCGTAAGGTTAAAATTTTAACCGTAACCATTTTAATATAAAAATAAACTATGTATAATTAATTATTTATGATAAATATGATATAGTAAAATTATGTGTAATCAATATTTATCGAGTCTAATTTTATAATATTTAATTAAAAAAAGTTAAATCAATAATATCTAAATATTAAAACTGAATGTGCTAAATTGATTATTTTATAACTAATATAAATAATATTAAAACACATCAAATTTACAATAAAAATAAATAAGATTAGAAAAACTAGTAATTGTAACAAAAAAAAGTCGTGGTAATAAAGTTATGCCTATAAACATAGCATCTAACTAATTTGATGTGAATATTGTGAATTATGTTATATTTTAGTTAAACTCAAATATTTACTTAAGTTTGAAATAAAATATGGTCGTTTATGTTACATAATATAAATAATTTTGACTAATTGATTTTGTTAAGATAAATTAGTTGCCGTTTGTTTTAGAATTTTAGTACAATTTCCCACGATTGCACGACCATGACTTTTTAAAATATATTAAAATATATTTTTCATAATATTATTATTTAAATATTTATTTTTAAAAAATTACATAGTTATATAATTATACCTAAATATTAACCGTATCTAACCGTAACCGTACCGTATATAACCGTAACCGTTTTAACCGTATATTAAATGGTTAAGGTTAAGGTTAAAAGAAATTGATAACCATAACCGGTGGTTAATAAACCGTAACTGTAACCGTGGTCATGCCTACTCGTTCCCGTATCAACTCGAACGAGAGTGATTTTTAATTTTAGAACTTAATGATGATTTGATTTCAGCGTTAGGAAACAACTAATTACAAGAATGTTGACCAATGGGAACTATTGTGGTCAAAACAAAAGGAAATAAATTTGTGGTCAATATTTTTTATATCCTCTTTATGGTAAGATTTGAAATAAGTATATATAATACGCAAAGTAGATTCACACGTACTGAGTTTCAAGGGTTTTTGCAAATTTTATCAATTTTTAAACACGAATAATAGTAACGAGTCTGTGCAACAAAAACGACATCATGTCGTATGCCTTGGTCGCTATTTTTCTTCCTTTTTTTTACATCCGTCAGATTTACCGGTCTTCTTCGAGTCAACCCCCGAGTAAACCCACGTGGCGCTCATCTGCTTTTTTATCATCTGCGCCGCGTAGTAGGGTATCTTTTCCGTATTCGAACTCTTGAGTCTTTGATCAACGAACGCCAAACAATCCATCAAGCTCTCTCTCGCCGATCCTTTTAAATCGTACGCTTGAGATCTTCTCCACAAACTCTTACCATGTGGATGCGTCACACCAGATATACACAAAGCCCTAGTAGCATCACTAATGGCTAATTCAGCTTTCTTCAACAACAAGTAACATTGTGCTCTGTTACTATACAACACAACCCTATCTCTTACCATCTCCAACGGACACAAATCAATCCCAATTGTATAAATCTCAATCGATTCTTCAACAAAACCATTCAAAAACTTCTTCTTACCTTGTTTCTTCAACGACTTCACCATTTTTCTTCTTTCTTCAAGCTCAGTTTCACTCATAAGCTTCTCTTTCTTCTTCCTCTCTACTTTAATCTCCCATAGATTCTCTATAACTCTATGAGCTTCCTCGTTGTTCATCTTTAAGCCATTATACTTAATCTTGTGATAATCTTGTAAAACTATTTGAGCTACTCTATCTCCAACAACTTTATCTTCTGCTAAATCCACTAAACGAAACCCTAAAACATCGATAACTCGATACCTAACATTTGAGTCTTTAAGAAGACTCAAAAGGGTTTCTAAAGCAGTTTCTTTCCAATCATCAGATGATCTCGAAAGATCGCAAAGTCTCTCAATCACTTCACTAACCTCACTAACTCTGATTCTTCCCAACTCTGTTTTACAAAGAGTCTTTATCAATCCAATACCTCCTTGAGACTTACGGTTTACTAAACCACCCCACATTTCACTCGCTTTCTTCAAGAACCCTACTTCGCAGATTCGGTCAATAGACCTACCTGTCGATGCAAAACAATTTAGTAGATATAAACACCAACATTGTAGCTGAATCCCCCATTCCTCGGCTTTTTGATTCTCTCTTTCTAAACCACCAAGCCCTCTTGTCAACAAATCGCTTTGATACTTTAACCTCAAGCTATCTTCAACTCCAAGAAAACTTTTGTAAACATTCTTCAAACAATTAGTAGCTATCTCCATCGAAAGCTTCACGAGTTCTTCTTCGAACATAAAAACCGCTTCAAAGCTCTTCTTATGGCTAGCTAAATGACCAAGAGCTCGAGCCGCGGCTCTTTGCTCAACCCAACTGATTTTTCCTCTAAGAAGCTCTAACAAAGAAGGAACAACGAAAACCTTTGAATCAACCGCGATTGCAGCTAAATTTTCCTTGTTCATAACATATGATCCAATGATATGAGCTGCGTAGTAAGGAATGAAAATGTTTTGGTCCTTGAGAAGCCAAGCTTTGTTCTTGATTGATTTTTGTATGAGTTTTGACATACACTCGAACAAACCGAGTGATGGGAACTCAGGATCGTCAGGCTCGGACATGGCTATGTTCCAAAGACCACTCAAGACCAAGACATGGTCTTTTGACTCCGTACGAGGAATCTCTTTGAATATTGCTGCGAGTTTCGATCTTCGGCGAAAAGGGTTCGTCTCTTTCATGCTGCAGAAGAAACAAGATGGGTTTGTGCATTGTGGTTCATCGAATTTGAGCATCTTTGATTTGCCTTCTGGTTTTTTTAAGAAGAGAACTAATGAATCTTGAAAGAGAAGAGAACACTAAACCATACAATTATGCTTTAAAGCCAAAAGACTACATAATTATTCTCTTTTGGACGAATTAATTCTTAATTTTATTAAATATTCGCCTCGCGTGGAAAGTTTATGGCGGCTCCTCTTTTTAGCCTTTACCTTTCTTTCCACTTCAAGTTCCAAGGTTATTAGTTAATAATATGCTAGTACAACGTAAAAAATTAGAATACTAATTTAGTATACATCAGGGTTTCGTGTTCTTTAACCAAAATTAGGTAAGATAGCCAAAAGATTTGTGTTCACACAAACTTTAGGTATGTGATGGATAAAGTCCTTGGTGGTTTTGACATTTTGATGTTAGCATGTTTAGTCCAAATTTAATGAATCATTTCATGTCCACTAAAATGGTTACACCTAAAACTTTCTCATTTAATACTCTCTAGGATAGATTTAGAGGATCTAAAAAAGTTGTGAAAAAAATTGAAAGTCTAAGTTTACTTATAATTTTAATCCGAGGACGCCACCAAATCACTCTTTTGATGTAGCAGAGGACTTTCCATGAAAAATTTGATCCAAGATTATGAGTTTAAGTTGATATCAAGTATAAATTTTGTATTTTTATCAAAAAAAAAAATTATGAGTTTAAGTCTCGATGTGAGGAGGGGACTAAATTTACAAGCCATGATCTTCGACCCGAAATGATTACGGGTCAAATTCAAAAACCATAACTTCTTTGGTAATCTTGAAGAAAAGAGAAAATCTTTATCAACGTTTTGTTAAACCATTGTATTATCATTAACCATTGACTCTAACTCTAGTAAAACTATGGTAATATACTATGAATTATGATTTATGAACCAACCATTCTTGAAAGCACACGAGACTTTTCAAGATAAGAGAATGGAAGCTTAAGCATTTGATTTCTATTCAATTTAAGTGCGAGTACGACATTTATGTAATCAATGAATTACGCGTTGCGTGCATATTCAAGAATCAAGAATACAAAATGTGAAGACAATGAAATTGAAAAAGAAAGAAACAAGTGAAGTTGGATTTGCGGTCCCCTCAACAAAGGAAGCCAATGAAATTGAAGGAAGAAAAGCTTTGTCGTCGTTCTACAAATATGAAAATGTTGTTTGGGTCTCAAGAAAATGCGGCTACCTAAAAAGCTTCTCTTTTGAAACTAAAATTTAATCATCACTAATATTTGGTCTTTACAGGTAAATTAATCAATATCACTAACCTGCTTCCATTTTCAATGTTAATCATATCCTTTCCAATATTCGAAATTCAAGAAAGGGCCTTTTTAGGACCAACACTTCAGACTAAGTTCTCTACTTGACATGTGTATGTGTCGGAGAAAGTTTCTCAAGATTATTAAAGAAACCATAAACAGAGATTAGTTTAATCCGCGTGCTTATGCGTTTTGGATTCTTGTGCACACGAATTCTCCACAAGTAAAAAGCTCTCAAAGATTTTGAATTTATGAATCATAAAGGGTCTAATAGTAATAATAGAACAAGAAAGATAAGACTATGATACGGTTCTAACTTTGCACAAACTCTGAAACCTATTGTGGTCTCTTAACTCTCAAAGAGTTAGTAAAGTGAGAGAGAGAGAGGAATGAACAGAATATACCGATAATACCGCCTTTGGAGAGCTTTATGGAGATGGGCTTTGGCGGATAAGGTAGGAGGATAAGGCTCTGTACACAGAGAGAGAGCTTCAGTGAGAGGGTTTAGGCTTCTTGGTGACCGGTGTAGGAGGATCTTCTTCTGCATCTGCTTGTTCTGGTGATGCCGGTGGCGTGCCTGTAATCTCTTTCATTAGCTTTCTGAAATAATCACCCATTTCAGCTTCATTGCCATTCATCTCTGGCTCATCCATTAGCAGCTGCACAACAACCATTCAAAACGTTTTTTTATACGATTCTTCGTATCCAAAACAAACATAATATGTTCACAAAACAATTCTTACGTCTTCAAGGAAAAGTTGATATCCGAAGCCACCAGATGATAATGGAGAGTTGTTATTCAAACACTGTCCACCAATTTCTATGTGAGGAACTTGAGGTATCAATAGATCTTCGGTATGATCAGCTGATATACGTTGCCTTCCAATTTGCACAGTCGCTTCTCTCTGAATGCGAGCTACTGTTTGAGGCAACATCAATGGTTCTTCTAAAAGAGCATTTTGCTTGACATTTTGTAACGTCAAGTCTCTCTGACAAGGAGCTATTGTTTGAGGCATCAATGACGTAGGAGCAGTCTCAGGTTCGATCATCAACTGATCAACACGCTTCCTCAAACTTCTTGTTTTTTCCTGCGCCTGATCAATCTGACACAGAATCTTTGCTAGTAAGTCATCAGAACAATCTAGCTCAGAAACAAGGCAATCATCTTCAGTTTCATCTTCCTTGATCGTAGCTTTCTGGCCTGTACCAAAATTTATATCAGAATACCGAAGATTTAGCGCTAAACTCTCCATTTTTCATCAGACAACTAACATCAAACAAGTGTATAAATCTCACCAGGATCAAGATTCTGCGTATTAGGAGTTGCTGGAATCCGCTTGTCTAATCACAAAGTTTTATAAGATCACATAGTTAGAACATTGTTATCCCGAATCTAAAGAATCCTACAAGAAGCAAAGAAAGTTGCAATATCCATACCAGCATAAGAGAAAATGTTATGGTTGGCCATATAAGCTGCAACATCCGTCGTCTCTTCCACTCGTTTCCTTCTTCCTCTCTTAAAAACATTCATCCTCGGAGCTTGGCCGCGGAAAGGAATCAATTTCCCATCAAAGCCTTCAACTTTGGACTTCTCCAAATCAAACTCTTTACTCTCATAGTAACTTGTAACTTCTTTCTCGTACACTTTTGCTTGAGACTCAATTTCCTTAACCTTAAGCTCTAACCACTTACATCGCCACAAGATAGGCTGACTAAACCGTCTCCACTCATCAGTCAGTTTCTTCCTCCTAAACAAACCCAAATCAGCACAAGTTCCAGACAATGGATAGTCTTGGCTCAACCTAGATTGAGCTTCTTCTCCATCAACAAAACCAGAAGCATCATTATCATTACGAACACACAATGAATCACCAAAAGAACTAGAAGAAGAAGAAGAAGCTTCACACAAAACCACCTCTTCTTGTAACTCTAACTCATCTCTCTGATTTCCACACTCCATTATATCAACTTTTACATCTTCCGATTTCTGTTGTTCTGCAGAAGAATCTGATGTATCCATTTCAGATCTTGGCTTTGCTTTAAGCGCCATAAGCAAGCAAAAGCCTTTAAGACTTCAACTTTTTGTTCTGTAACAACCAAAAAACAAAATCAGAAAATCTTATTGAGACAATGAGATTAGACCCAAGTAGAAAAAAAGCATTCAACTTTATCTAATTTGATTCTTACTGATTCCAAAAGCCTAAAGTGATTCAATCCTATAACAGAAAAACAGGAAATTTATTGAATTGGAGTGATTAGTTGATCTTTAGAGAAAATCAAACATGCCCAAAACGAATCGGTGATCAAAATCTGTTAAGGAAGAATCCAAATTTCTTGGAGAGCCTTAAACCCTAAACCCTAAGAGATAAAGAGAATAGAGTAAAGAAAGAGAAAAGAGAGAAAATTCACCAAACTATTTCGAGAAATTGACTGGCCGGTTCTGAAATTCGATAGTCGAATGAATCCAAAAGCAAAAAAAAAAAAGAGAGCTTTTTTATCTCAATATAATTTCGCAATGCTGTTGTTAAAAAATTATTTTAATTTTTGTTTATAAGTGAAAAGTTTGTTACCCAATTTATTTTTACGTGTAGAAGGAGTAATTAGCTTTTTTGCTCCAATTTTAATGTTGTTTACTTTTCTATAACTAATATATCTTCATATATTCGTTTTTCTGTTTTTGGTTTCTTTCCTTTTTTTTCTTCTTTTCTTTTTTTCTTCTTCATGTTTTCCTTTCGATTCTCTAATGATTTCGTATTATTTTTTTAGATTCCATGAACACATTAGAATTCTATTAAAATTTGGCAGTGAAAAATAAACTTAGAATTGTCTCGCCAAAAAATCAGCGAACATTTGAGTCGCAAGACATGAAAACTATTACTATACGTCTTGGAGAAGAAAAATGTTATACATTGAAAACTCTATGAATTAATATTGTTTGGTCGACAATATTTTATTAATTTACAAAGTTATTAATTTATAAATATAGCAATTAAATCGAAAAGTCAACTTAGAACTAGAAAAATTTATTAATTTATCGAACTATTAAGTTATCGAATATTAATTTATCGAGTTTCTACTAATGAAAATAATTTGATTGGGTTACTTTTTTTTCTTGTTCATTTTGAAATATTTTCTATTTACATTTTTTAACCATAAATGCATGTGTTGATATATACACCAAATATTTAGAGGAAAATATGCACTGTCGTTTTTGGTCAATTGGAAACTGTTACCATAGATATATTTGTTAATATAAAAATGCACTGTCACATATACTAATTTTTGTTTGTGTGACTGTAATTACAAAACATGTGAATTGTTATCAATAGAGTTTTGGTTTTGTCCAAGTTATAACAGAAACAAAAATTCTGGTTTTCTCCGTCTAGGAATTATTAAATTTTTTAGTACCTTATGTTTTTCCATTGAGTTAATTGATAGATTGGATTTGTAGTGTGGAGAACAGTTTTTTAATAAATTAGAATCTAACAGAAAATATACAAATTATATTATGTTTATATATTAATTTGTATATATAAACATACACTTGTCAGTTGTGATTCCATGCAACTTGCCTCCAAAGCTAAATGGTTTCCTTTTAACTCTCTTGTAATTTGACCAAGTCTATATTCTCTGTCCATCTTTGATATTTAGTCATAAACAGGAAAATATATACCTAAATTATCATCAAGCATAAAAAAGGAAAACATAATTTCTTCTTTTTCTATTAAAGGGAACAAAAATCCGATTGAATGCACTGTTCTGCACTATACAACAATCTTTTACAGATGAGTAAAATGAGATAGAAACCCAAGAACACAGTCAAAATTAAACAAAAAAAGATCTAAAGTTAAATAACTAAATAAAACACAAAGGTAGCATTATTTACTAAACAATAAAGATCATTAACACAGATGGTATTCTGATGTTTTTGAATAAAGACCAAACAAGTTTGTATGATAAGAGGAGAAATGAAAAACAAAATAAGTTACCAGGTTTATTTATAGAGGTTGCAATTCTTGCTCAGCTACTATGGCTTCATCAACAGGTTTGTATGGATTCGATGCTTGCTTGCGTTTCCATATCAACCAAACTCCATAACCTAATAACCCGGCGATTACACCGATGATCCCAATTGCTATCACAACCGCAATGTTTTTCATCCGCCACCTTGCCCTAAAACGAAGGTAAAAAGACTTTAGTTTAGGAGACAAATGGAGAGACAATCACTGATTATGGTTAAGAATGAATGGCGTACCATTTACTTTGAGGTTCGAATTTGTAATTAACCAGCTCGTAGTTTCCGAAGATGTCAGGAAGCTGGATTTGATGATTGGTAAACCGAGAAACTATACTCTACGATAAGCACAAAGAAAAGGTAAGTAAGACTGTAAGAGGATAAAATCGATCAATGTAAGGAGAAGTTTTTCGGGTATAATCATACCGTTGCTGTGACATTTGAAAACAAACTAGAAGGTTCAGAAGGGACAACAACCATTCTGATGAGAGAGTTGTTTCCTTTAGAGGTGAGATTCGATAACTGGACCTGTGAAGGAGGTCATTATTCAAAATTGTCTTACTCAATATGTATTAGCAAAAAGAACAGTGTTTAAGGTTATCAAGTTATCATGTGTTTATCAATTTTTGCTACCTGTGAAGATTTGACATCGAGGTCCTTGGAGAATAACTTGGAGAGCTCTTCAATGCGAGGTCTCAGATAGGATGAGTTGACTGTTAGTTGAATATCAAGTTTTATTTGACCAATTTGAATCTCGCCTGAGGAAATATGTACCACACACAACACATCAGTAGACATGAAATTATGTTATTCTTAAGTTGCATTTTCTTGGAAAGAAGAGTTTAGATTAAATTCTCCAGCTGTCACTAACCTGGAAGATTGCTCGATGTATTAACGGATGGATTTGAAACATTTGAAGGTAAAGTGGCAGGTGGTGGTGCACCATCGATATGAAGCCTATCCGATAACTCTGAACAATTAGTTCTCCAGAATCCAACCTTAGAATTCTCACGATCATAGACAACAAGTGTATTGCGAACCACAATGCCTGATAATTAATTATGAGTAAATCGATTGGCAAATTAAGGTAGCCAGAAAAGGGAAAAAACAGAGTAAAGTTATCTATTTACCTCCTAAAAGAGTTGTATGATCTTTTCCATTTGGAAACACACCGAGACAGTATGCTCCGTGCACCTTGGAATGCTTTTGTTGAACAAAAAGTAACCAACCACATCAGAAACGTGATATCAGACTAGAGATTACTGCAACAATATGTTGCTTACACCGTCTATAATATCAGCCGTAGAGAGAAAATGGAAACGGTTACTTACTCGAAACAAGTAGTTTTCAGGGGACAACAGCCAGGATTGCCCACTCTTAAATACCATCTCGACTGATGGGAATATCTTTGAAAGTTCAGAGGCCTCGTCACTTGAGTGTAACCCAATCTATTTGTCAGTAACTTCCCTTGATTGAAAGGTATGAAAATATCACAAGTTTGCAAGACACAATACCTTGGAGAGACAAGGAAGCATGTATCTTTAAAATTTGGATCAGGGCCATCAATCTGCTTTAATGGGGAAATTTCTCTCAATACCTACAATACAGCAAGATAAGAAGCCAATGTAAGAAAAGGCACGCATAGACAGGGTAGAGGAAAACAATGAACATCTACAATCCTCGAGAAAACTGGCAACTGAACCAGACATTAACAATTCTCAGAACAGTTATAAGGTAAAGTGTAAAAACGTCTTACAGCTTCCTCAAATGCTGCAAACGCTGCGTCTGGGAGATAAGCATATGTTGTACCACTGTCTAAAACAGCGCCATGTTCTCCATCAAAGACTCTCGAGTTCAGCGACAACTGCTTCCCAGCAACACGTATCCCCGTCAAATCTATATTGTAATATGGACTGTCGCCATCCCGAAACTAGAGTAAATGTGTGAAAGGTATTAAACGTATCTGTTAGGATTATACAAAATCCATTCGCCAATCAGACAAAACAGTCCTTAGAACATACCTACGATCCGGGTCCGAGTCTGTGAATATCATATCAGACGGGTAACTGAAACCACCAAGAACCATGGAACCACCACCGACATCCATCCCTCCATAACACAAACCAAAAGAGTTGCTAATCAAACCTCTATCTACTAACTGATCCACAAGACTGAGATCCCCTTGGCCTAATCCGATAATACCATCAGCACGTTGACTATAAAGATCACCGGTTTCCACAGTTTCACAACCGAAAACAGCTCGTTGAGGTGTCAACTGACTTTGATTGCCAAATGATATAAGATCTTCTCCAAGAACACCTTTACTACTGCTGTGTTCAGCATACTCTCTCTCGTAAACACATTGTTCTTTATTATCGTCACAATCACAGTCCATGTTACACTTGACAGGTTGATAAGTGGTAGATAATTCTGGCTGAAACTTTGGATCCTGATGAATAACACCAAAGAAAAACAGACTATAAACATTCCAGCTACTTACATTTACATAGTCAGCAATTTCGTTGTTACCTGATGTTTACCACATTGTTCACAGTCAGAACAAGGAACATAAGTAACAGTACTTCCAGAATCCACTATAAGAGCAAACATCTGTGGTGGAGTACCAATCCAAAGCCGCGTAGTATAGTACCTACAAAATCGATGAAATTGCATTTATACAACATCGGAAAATCTGAAAAAACTAAAACAAATCCGGATCGAATTACTTACCCGTTAAGAAGAAGATCGTCGTAGAGTCTCATACGAGAGTGAGGAAGTGATTTTGAATCGGTCTTGTGGAGTTTCCGATGATGAATAGAAACAGAAGAATTTGATTGAGAGAGAAACAATGGGAACACCATGGGGCGTTGTGATCTAGAACCGGGAGGAGATTGGTTGAGAATGTTATCACTAGCCGCATTTGAAAAGGGAAGATGGAAATAGAGTAGGAATGAGATCGTTGCGCCGATTGATGAGATCGACGCCAGAGCCATCTAATCGCCGGGGAGAAGCGGAGGAGTGAAGACGTTAGATCTACGGAACCAAAGCCGCTTTTGCTTTTGAGACAAAACCCAGCAACGAACAAGGCCGGCTAAAATGCCCAAAACGACCTAGTTTTGTATTATTATTATTCATTGTACAAGTGTTTTTATTGGCTTAGATCTGGGCATGGAAACCAAAGCGACAGGCATAATTTTTTGAAAATTTCGGTAACCAACTGAATTGTTTCAACTTTTTACTTTTTCTGATTTTTTTACAGATTTTAACCAAAAGACTCAACTAACCGAGATGTTAATCCGATTAAAAATCTAACCGACCGGCATAATTTTTTGAAAACTTCGGTAATCGGCATGATTTATTTCAATTTTTTGTTTTTCCTAATTTTTTTAACAGATTTTAACCAAAATAATTGAAAAATTAAATTAATTGAGATGTCAAACGACGTAGTTTTGACACCGCTTTTTTGTTCATTTTAACTTCGCTGTACAAGTGTTTTTATCATATTACATCTCGACATTTGGTATTAGGCCCAATCCGATTGGAAACCAAACCGACCAGCATAATTTCTTGAAAATTTCGGTAACCAGTTTGATTATTTAAATGTTTTACTTTCCCTCATTTTTTTGTTATAAAATTCAACTAAAATAATCGAAAGAGATGCTAACCCGATTGGAAACCAAACCGACCGATATAATTCTTTGAAAACTTCAGATCTGGCAGGATTATATCAATTTTTATTTTTCCTAAATTTTTGTAACATATTTCAACCAAAATAATCGAAAGACTTAACTAGCCGGTTTTTTTTATTCATTTTAACATCGTTGTAAAAGTGTTTTTATCAGATTAGATATGGGGATTGGGTATTAGGCCCAACCCAATTGGAAACCGAATAAACCGATATAATTCTTTGAAAATTTTTGTAACCGGCTGGATTATTTCAATTTTTTATTTTTTCTAATTTTTTGTAACCGATTTCAACAAAAATAATTTAAAGATGCCAAAAATCTGAAATGTACCGAAACTCGTTTAAAATCAAATGAATGTCAAACTGGATTAATGGAAAAATGAATCCATTAAAATCATATATGAAGATGTAGTTTGGTTTTGGGATCGACTACTGGATTTTTTTTTTTTAACATGTACTGTAGTTTTTTTAACAACTTGTTCACAAGCCAAATTGGAAAAATCGAAAAGATTGAATACAATGTTTCATAGTCATGCGATTTATTTGATAGAGGATCCGCGGCTTGATTTCTTTTCCGATTGAGATTATCCAAAGAACATAGAAGGAGCTTTGAAATCCAAAAACGCACATCATAAAGGATATTGCCTAACTCCGAGCTTTGTCCACCATTGTTAATCAGTCTCGTTAACTCCAAAACATCACCTTCAAACCAAACACACAAACATTCCTACAATTGATTTGATAATGTTTTACGTATGTATTGTTAGAGTCTTTAATCCATAGTAAATATGTACATATTGTTTGACTAGAAACAGAAAAGTATATAGTGTTAACAGAACAGGCGTTTATAGTTCTTAAAATATACATTTATCGACCGTTGAATGGTTCTTTATGAAATGTAGAAAAACTTATAAAACTGTTTGTATGTACAGTTACGATTTGACTGTGAAATGGTTTATATAAACAGGGGAATTTGTAAACCGCATATAGAAATTCTTCTATAATGTATAGAATATTTCTTCTTGTAATCTCTACTTTTGTTGATGTTGACACTCTCTCAAGCTGTGTTACTTGCAATGTCTCACTAATCATGGTTTAGGTCGACAAAATCCAATAAACATCTTGAGCTGCTTGCTATAGGCTTGGTTATGAATGTATATATCACAAACTCTAATCAATTTTTCAGCATTGTCGTGTAGAAAATCCAATAAACAGTTTTGAACTAATTGTTATAGATTTTAATCGTAGATCAGAAGAAACAAATAAGACTTTCGAGCATTAAGATTATTCCATAAGAAATTTTAATTCCTCTGTACATTTTTTTTTTCATTTCACCATAAACCCCAAAAATGAATGCTCTTGAAAATCCCCAAATCGATTCGAGTTTCCTAACTCTCTCTCTCTCACACACCAAACCACTACTCAACCTTTGGTGTTATTCCACTATCCCTGAAACCACCATTGCCGGATTCGTACAAACCTCGAACAACAAAACCATCACCGGTAGTTCTCTCCATCTCCGCCATGTAACTCCTAACTTCAGCCTTTATCATCTCCTGCACCACCGTCATAAACTCAGCTCTACGTCCCACGACTGCTTCTTCTCCTCCTCTCTCCTTTACATTGATTTTCATCTGACTCTCAAATCTCGGAAACATCAACATATTGTTGTTGTTGTTGTGACTCGAACTCATGTTCTTTGACTCATGGTTGACCTCAGCTCCAGGAAGTGACAAACTCAACGACGTCTCCGGATCTTCCGTAGAAGAAGAAATCTCCACCGGAGCCGGTAACACGAATCCGCCGGAAAACGGCATTGGCTTAAAAAGCTGAACAGCTACAGGAGGAGACGGTGGAGATGGAATCGTGCTTGAGTCACTCACATCGATCTCCGGGCTCATGTACAATCCAGTATCCACCGGAGGAGCAGAAACACCGTTCGAATCCAAACTCACAGATCTCCTCTTCTTCGGCCGATCTTGTTCTTCCTCCGTCACCGCCGGAACATCTCCACCTCCACCTCCGCCACCGCCGCATTTTCGTTTAAGAGTCGAGTTCCAGTGGTTTTTCACGGCGTTATCCGTACGACCGTTGAGAAGACGAGCAATCGTAGCCCATTTGTTACCGAACTTACCTCGAGCAGAGATAATCGTTTCGTCTTCCTCCGGAGAAAACGGACGGTGTTCAACCTCCGGAGATAACTGATTACACCACCGTAACCGACAGGATTTTCCAGATCGACCTGGGATTGATTTGCTAATCGCAGACCAATTCCTAGGTCCGTATTTATCAACCATCCTCCGTAACTGTTCGTCTTCTTCTTGACTCCACGGACCTTTAACCCGATCCGCCATTTGTTTTTTGTTTTGTTTGTTTAGAGAAGACGAAGAAGGTCGAGAAAACTGAAGAGAGGAAAAAAAAGTATTTATACAAAGAAGAAAGGGCAAAAACCGGTAACCGGTTGAGACGGTGGAGAAAGTCATGGTCCCATGGGCACCGCTTCTTCCACGCAAGCGGTTTTGAAAGTTTTGGGATACAGCTGTAGGTTTACACGTGTCAACATCTGGAAGAGTCTATGTGTCTTTTGTTACACGAGCGTGTGATACAGTCGAGTAAGTTTAGTACACGCGCTTGTGGGTTGTTTTGAAAAGCGACAAAATCACGGAAACCTACAAGGAAAGCTCTGATTATTATTCGCACAATCTGAGGTGAAAAAATTTAGAAAGTTGTTTTTAGGAAAATTAATAATTTGAAATTAAAATAAAATATCTGAAGAAAATAAAGACGTTAACGGTTAGGTTTGGCCGTTTGGGTAAAGACAGTTTTTTATGCATTTCTGACTTTTGACTGACGACGCCAGCCTGTATACCAATATACCTTTCCTTTTTAAAAAGATTTGAGGATACAAAACGTCTATTTTTGAATTTTTTTGAATTATAAGTTTAAAGTAGTTACAGTTTTTTGTAACATAATGGACCAGGCAATAATGCCAGAATAGACGCAATCAAATAAAATTTTGATTACAGTTACAAATTTGTTTTATCCACTCTAAATATTTGGTTGCTGGTAACTAAAAAAAATCGGTTTTTGTAAACATAGGTTTATTTTCAAATATTAACTTGTTTTTGTAACGGTTTTGAGCAATGAAGTTAATATTTTTTTAAAAAAAATTCACTTCTTTAATCTTATCTTCATAACAGAAAAAGCTTCAACCTACCTAATACTACAAAATTGTTTAATTTTAAATATAGTTATTCCGTCCGTTTCATAGTAAGTATCAAATTTATTTTATTTCAAACACGATAATTCCATTTGTTTCATAGTAAGTATCGTCTAAACTTATTTTATTTCAAACACGATAATTCATCCGTTTCATAATAAATATCGTTTAAATTTGTTTCATTCAAACACAATGATTCCATCCGTTTCATAATACATATCGTTTAACTTTTTTTTATTCAAACACAATAATTTCTTCCGTTTCATAGTAAGTATCGTTTAAATTTGGTTCATTTCAAAAGTCGTTTTGTATTTTCAATTCATATTTGTCCAATATTTTAATTTATAACTTATTTTCAAACAATATAATGTATTTAGTTAAAAAAAAGATAAAAATCTAGTTGTTTCTATTGGAGTGATTTCAAAAATACCACTTTCAAAATATTTGTTTTTAAACATAACTCAGTCAGTTATACATTTTTAAAAATGTCACAAATTAAGAATTTTAAAATTCTAGACTCAAAAATTTTAAATTTTTAAAAAGGTTTTGACTATAGCAAATTTTAAACAGTAACATAACTTTTTTTTTATATAATCAACATGACATTATTGATCCAAATGTAAACCATATTTTGCGTAAATGAAACAAAAATTTCTTGTTTTTTTTTTATTTGTGTGCAACAAAAATCAAGCAACAACATTTATAGTGAAACCCAAAAAATAATATAAAAATATAGTTCATTTTTTCATTTGTTAAATGTGAAAAGTAAATTTAATGTCTCAATTCAAAACTATAGACAATATAGAAGAAAGGAATTTTCATTAGAGTACATGGTATATATAGATATTAGTTACGACTATTTCATACTAATACATTACATAACAATACGATTAATATTCTGTTTCATAAACTTGTTACAAAGAAACGGCCACACAAACAAGATGTAAAAAGTGAGTGGTCGGGAAAAACGACAAATAAGGTTTGGCCAATTGGAATGTGAAATCATCACTCTTAAAACATAGTTTTAAAAATCCAGGCTGTAATCCTCAACAAACAACTAACTGTCGTCCATTAAGCAAACTGCCACGTGTCAGTTCGAAAGGTGTGTAACTGTCTCTCTAACGTAGTAACGCACAACGTCATTTGCACCTTCTCCCCAACCTTCCTCGAGCGGTTTCACAACTTTTTTTTCTTCTTTACATCTTAAATTATTTCTTTCCGTTTTTCTATGTCAAATTAGTTAGACAACAATAAAAAAACCATTTTTGTGTCAATCATATATGGATTAAACCATATCTTTACTACTCTTTACGTTTCATAAATTTTGTTTTAAATTTACTTGAATTTTATGACTATTTATATCATGCAGTGTGTCGAAAATGCAAAAGAAATATATTATTTATGTAGTTATCAAAATTCATTGTAGTTTGTTGCTAAGTTATAAGTTCAATGTCGAAATGCAATATATATATATATATATAGTCTCTTAAAACTTCGAGGTTTTAGTTGATATATCTTATCTACCGAAGAAATCAAATGAATAACCTTTAAAGTTGGAGTAGATAGATTGTTGACGTTCTCCTATTTTATACTATATGAGACTACTATAGAACATTTTGTGATGTTTTTGAATAACGTGGAAATATAATTTTGATATTAAATTTTATCGTGAAACTCAATTACTACGAAGGTGTGTCCATAGTTCGAAAATTTTCATCAATTTTTAATAGATTTTTTAACAATGTTTTGCTCCATTTTATCTTTCTTTCAATTGCTATCTCTTCGATCTATATAATAGATAAATTAACTAAAAATGTTTAATATGCTATGATTGGGTCATTATATAAATATAATTAACACGTACTTTAGCTGTATACCTAGTTAGATTTGAAAAATGCACGTGAACATTTGGTATATATATATCTGTGATGTGGAATTATTCCTTGAAAATTTGTAATTACAATATTGGTAATAGGTTGTTGTCATAAGGAACAAGACGGTGCACGATGCGAATATATAAAATATATTGCGAGACCTAATAAATAAAGTATATATAATTTGCTGTTTGTTGTTACGATCCATGCTTTGATTGTCGGGTTTGGTCCGCTAATTTTTCAATTATTTTCTTGTAGGGTTTAGCTAACATAAAATCGTTCCATTGTACATTTAATAACAATACGCTTTAAATAACCAAAAGATAATAGTAACGCACGGTGGTAAATTAGTCAGTGTGATAGAGATAATCAAATGTATGATGATTGAGTTATATATGTGAACATAAGAATATGAAGCAAATTGATTTGGAACTACTAAAGGTTCACGTACTAATCGATCCGCTCTGCCTTGTTGCTTCTTCTTGGTGTCCATTGATATCGAATTGAATTAAACTTCTGAGTCCACCACTTGATATCAACAATGTATAAATTATAATCGGATATACAAATGGTATACTATATATTAGGATATTGGTTTTCATAATTGATTAAAAAGATTGTCGATATAATCAAGATTCATTACGTCCTTCAACGCTTTGGTTTTTAAACACAAGATTCAATATTCCCTTCAATCTTGTATATACAATGACTTTTTTTGTTCAGAAAAAAACATACTGTACTTATCTATTTTTTCAATTGTACAAATAACAACATGATTATTCTATTTCAAAAAACAAATCACTTTTTGATTTTTTTTTCTTTAAAAAATGCCACAAATTGATGTTTGTTCTCCCTTAATCTATAAAATTCTGTAAAATTTTAAATTTTAAATAGTTTTGACCCCTTTTTTTCCACCAAATTCTTTTACTCATCAAAATGGGCCTAACCCAATACAAATTTGTAGGCCTAATTTAGCCAGAGTATCAGCCTCAACATTACACACCCTTGGAACAAAGTAAAACGAAGTCGTTTTCAGTTTTGATATGCATACCTCTGTGTCGGAGAGAATGCCATAGAGCTCCGAGATTGGATTGTTGGAGTTGATCGCTTGTATTAGCAGTTGCGAATCGGATCGGAAAAATAGTTTTGACCCTAACAAACTTTAAAGTCTGACATAAGATAATTAATCTAGACATAATTTATTTTGAGTAAATAATTTTTTAGAAATTAGCATTTTTGCAAACATTTTGAAAAGATCGTTTTAGAAAAGTGACATTTAAAAAAAAAAATCTCTTTGTTTTTGTCCCATATTGTACAATTCTTTTTTTAAGTTATACTATTTTTTTTTCATAACGGAATATCTTTAAAAATCGGTTTTATCTTATAAACATTTTAATTACAAATATAGCTATAAACATAGGTTATTTACACAAGTAATCATGTCAATAGGCTCTCAACTCATGTTGCCTCTAATCCACTATATTTTGTTTTTCTTGACCAAACTAAGTTTTTATAGATGAATTAAACTCCAACCATGCAAAAAGTGTTAAGGTCTAATAACAAAGACATAACTAAATCGGATAAAACAAATGTCGTGCATAAAACATGAAAGATAGAGATAGGAGAAAATGAGACTAGAGGACAAAGGATATCGAATATGATGCTTTTCCGTTCATTGATAACACCTCCATGCTTGAGAAGCTTGAGAGAAAGCGAAACCGAGAACACAATGAAATATGGGATCTCCAACGTTGAAGCGGCTACAAGAGCGGCTTTAAATACGAATGTATATGCTCCTAACACCGAAGGTACAAACATGCGAGTGTCAGAGACTTGATGCAAATAGAATATTCTTTGCAGTCTTAAGGATCAGAGCTTCTGCAAATAGCAAATCAAACTCCAATATCATTTGCCTACAATACAATCACTAAAAACAAGAGTGAAAGATTGAGTGTAAACAACCTCTATACATGAGTAATCATATCGAGATGTCTCCAATATACCAAGGTTTATTGGAGCAAATACATTGAAGACCACTTTTCCTTCAATCTCAAAATAGACGGGTAGTAAAGTCAAAGAGAGACCCAACGACAATCTGCATATTGCAGTAAAGCGATGAGATGACATCTCATGAAACAGAAGAACCTCTAAGTTCTCATTAAAGACACATTGCATATCCCTATGGTTTGAGTCATCGATCCAAGATGCATTCACAAACTAGCGAGTACCTAGGTGCAGAGTTTCAGCTCAAAATTCTAGCGGCATGCTGCATTTCCCTCCTTCCATCTACAAGACGAGAGATTTCAGAGCTAAAAATCGAGACTATCCTTTAGCGACATTAATAGTTAGAAGTTGTCTAACAAAACCCTCAATACAAGATAAAGTGGTATCACTATCAATGTGATTCGAGAGAATCACAAACTCATCCATACCCAAGCCTAATTTCTTAGATATCTAGAGAGAATGATTATCTTTTGACCATGATTTAGAACTATATTGAATACAACATAAAGATTTATCCTCCATAAAAGAAGTAAATTGACAATAAAACACACTACAAAAGGCAAGAGCATAACATTTGTCCAACAAGCCACAGAATATTAGAAAACGTGCATGAGACGAACTTAAATGTGAATTACATATCCAAATAAGAGAGCTAGTAATCATGTATACATTCTCAAATCGAGAGTATCGACGACTCATATATGCATGAGAGAAGGTATCTTTGAACCCAAATGGCGCAGAGGGCACATACAGAGAAGCAAGACCACAATATAGACAAGATACATACCAGATTTAGAAGAAGCCAGTTTAAACGACGAGAGTTCTAGAGAAAGTATAAACATGGAACAATGAAAGACCACTAACAGAGATATATGAGAGATCATGGCTTCCAGGCCCAAGGCCGAAAGGGATGTGTAAGAAGCAAAACAGAAGGCACTCACTTAAAAAATGTTTTTTTTGGTGCGAGAAGGGTTGAGCTGCCGCCGAAGCGAGGAAGAGAGCGTAATAGTTTTTTCTTTGGTTATCGTGCCTAGAAGAGAAGAAGATTTAATTGTTCATCGATTTGAGTCTTTAGTATTGTTTTACCCACAACATTATTTACCAAAAATATCTTTTATCTTTTTTTCTACCTTCTCAAGTACGGCGTCTTACTTGTGAGCCCCTACTTTTACCGCCTTTGACAGAGGTTGATTTTTTTCCATTTATTTCTATTTGGCGACTCCTTACGAAAAGGCTTGAATTTTTTCGCCGTTGATGATGATTCACTATGCTAAATTCGAATTTATGGGAAAGAAATTTCAATTCAAGGAACTCTTATGATTAATCTATAATCATCATTTATATTCACTCATCCCAATACCAATTGACATCTGCTTGTTTTTTTTTTCAAAATCAAAACCCTATCACATGATAATATTTTCTTTAGTTCTATTTTTGCTATCTCGAATTCTAAATAAATTGTTTTCACCTTGTTGAAAACAAAGATATAATTTAGTTTTGTTCTCTTCGAGATCTCTCTCACGAAGAACGTGATTGATTCAACCCAAAGTTATAAAATTCGCTATGAGTTAATCGGGCGGTCAGAGCAGGCATAGCGCCTAACTAAGTATTAGGAGATTAACCGGAGATTAATCAGGAATTAGTTTCAGACAATTTAACAAAATTAAGTATATACAGTATATTAGTTTTTATGATATATTGTAATAAAGTTCCAATGGCCCAATGGTCTATTATCTATGTTACAAAGCAGCTGAAGCGGGAGTTGGGAACGGAAGTCAGGAGTGGAAGTCAAAGCTGGGAGCTGAAACCGAGAGTTGGGAGCTGAAGGCGAGAGCGGTGACTTAAAATAGTTTTTATAAAAAACAGAAATGACATCTTTATTAATTTATTAAAACATAATTAAAAATAATATTTTTATTTGAAAAGTTTGAGACAAGAAAAAAATCTTAAAATATTTCATTTAGGAGATCTCCATATATGAGCTGCAATGTTGTTTCGAACACTTGCCATATATGCATCACCTGTAAGGACGTAATCTCTTACTTGAGCCTCTTCTTCATCATCTGAATTTGAGAATCCAAGCACTTCATTATCCATTTGCTCATATTATTCAAAATCTTCATCAACATTCCTTGATTTTCGTATGAAATTATGTAACGCCATAGTCGCTACGACAATCTTGGAGTGCATTTGTAGATCATAGCATGCTGGATTTCTGGTAATAGCGAACTTTGCCTTCCACACACCAAAACTCCGTTCAATCACATAACGCAAAGAGGAAAGACGTCTATTAAACATTTCATTCTCATTCGTTGATGCTCATACGTACATAAGCGTTAACTTAAGAGAAACTACATAAAATCTAAATACAATATTAAAGTGTAATTTTACACATATATATATATATGTGTATAATTATAAACAATGAAAAATCACTAGCAAAATGATATGATGAAAAAGTTGAAACTATAAAAAAGTGAATCAGAAACTATACTCATAAGTGTGAATTGCAGGTTGAGAATTATAGAGAATTAGAAAAAATATTGGTATTAAATTTGAGTAAAAATCTAAATTAAGATATCATATTGATTTGGTCCGTTTGCTAATATCTAATAGCTTTCAAATTTGTACTTATCATTTTATTAATTATCAGATAAATTTGTTGATTCTCCACTAAAAGTGCCGTATAACTATTTATTTTCTTATGTTTAACGCTGAGCGATTTCTAGAAAAGTATACACATGCAAAGGGAATATATTTTTGTTGTGATTGGTGGTGAGTCAGCTATGTTATAACGCACCATCTCAACAAACGTTAAAACAATCATGCCTTACGTATTCTGAAACTCTAGCCGCCATTGTCTCTTAGTTTTTTTCACGAATTTCCTTATTTTTTGGTTTTTTGTTGTTATTTATATCAAATTATAATAGATCTATCGAGTTCTTATCGATTTCAACCTTAAAATGTTGAAAATTTTGAATATTTTTTTCCAAGTTTCCAGTTTATTGCCCGGATTGCACATAATCCCCTAGGCTTCATGCCGCAGCTTGCCTGACCGTCATAGAATCGATATCGGCGACCACGTTTTAGAACATAGATTCAACCATAACATTTTAGTCCATTATACACATTACACAATACATATTCTAAGCAAACAACAAATATGATTATACAGTCAATTATCGATTGTTTTGTGATATATTTGCTAACTTGTCCATCAATAACTCTTATTGGAATAAACAACCATAAAAATAGTTATTCGGTAAGGTTATCACTTGTATTAATTATTTAATTTGCTCAAGTAAGCAGTCCAACTCTATGAACTTGAAAAAGATAAAAGTACCCCTTGAACTTTTTGACCGACGACGCAATTTGAAACAGCTTCGCATTCAAATTTAGCCGCTTATTCGCCGACTAAAGAATTTCCGTACATATCAAATACACGTGTATGATTTGTCTTTTGAAACACGCACGCTATATATATCATGCACGTGTGCATCCAAACCGGTAAACCGGTCAGATTATATAGCATATAACCAATTTAGTCAAAATGGGCCGTATCAATCTACTTTAACTAACTTTCGGCCCAAAATGTGATTTGTCGGATATATGTTTTTCTATGTTGAAGAGATCAATGTTGGAATGATTCAATGGATATACTGTATAATGTAAAACCATTGGTTTTGTAATGAAAGTGCGAATGCGATAAATCAAAAGATCCCACCAATTAAAGTTGATATTTTTGGTTCCACCGGTTGCTTATATTGTTGGTGCCTTGAAGAAGTGTTGTGTGACTCAGAAGTCAGAACTGTGATTTGTAAACTTAACTCATTTGAGAAATGAAAAATCCTAGATAATTAAGAGGGAAGGTTCCTAGGAGAGCAAAATATCACCTATGTTCATTTCAATCTATTATTGTTTCCATTTGATCCCAAAAAAATTGAAACCGTCATTTTACATAGTAAATCAAATATTAAAAAATAATATTTGTTCACAACGAAGTAAATCACATACTATTAAAATATCAATTGTAGTTTAGTATATATATAAAGTTTCGATATATGCAGGACCGGCCCTGGACTAAAGTCCGTGAAACATGGACTTTAGACGTCAAAATGAGCTTATATATTTAAAGGCATCATATTTGACATAAATATTACGTCGTATAGTGGTTGTTGCATGACTTTTAGTATTACTTTGAGTTTTTGGGCCAAAATTTTTTCTGTTAGCCTTAGGCAGCTTAACGTATTGGACCGGGCATGGATATATGTATATAGATAGTTAGAAAATGTATAAACTATTTAGTTGTTTTATCTGTGAATAATTTTATGAATGTATTCATCATATTAGTTGTATAAAGTATTATAATTTTACAAACTAGGAAATAAATATAATTTTTCTATAAATACTGTCATTTTTGGAGTTAAAGTTTGATTTATTCTATAATTTTAGTCATTTAAAATGTTTTACGGAACATATTGGATACCCGACCGAATATCCAAATTTTAACGGATATCCGATTAATTGCGGAGCTAAAGATCAAAAAACAAGTGTGGACCTGGCGTGGTGTACAAATACCACAAATATTCATGATTTCAATTAAACTAACTATTGAGTTAAGGTACACTTTTCCTAGCTCTGTGTTTTGCAAATGGTTTCACCAATAGCTAGGATAAATTCAGTGCCGTGCCTAGCTATTATGGGGCCTAAGGCGAGATTAAAAAAGTTATAGTTTAATATTGAAAGTTTAAATAAAAATATGCAAACATATATGAAAAATTATACATAAGATTTGTTTTTTTTTAAATAATTTTTTTTTTGTTGTTGAAAAATACTACAAACTACACAGTTTTCTATATTAAAGAAAAAATCAATACTGAAATTTAACTATGATGGTTTTCTTATTATTTAATGAAAGATATGTTTATTTAAATAAGTTACAAGTTAAATTTAAAAACTTATTAAAATTCGTAAATAATATTATAGAAGTTAGTTTCAATGATTACAAAATCTGAAAAATGAGGCAAAAAATGAATATAAGAAAACAAATTCCAAAGGAATGATGTTAGACTTATAGACCAAAAATTCAATCTCAAAGTCCAAAATAGCAAAATGGGGAATAGAGTAGGTAGCACAAACAAATTTATAGAAAATTATTGCTTAACTTTGAAACTAATAAAGACCTATATGCAATAATTTGATCAATTAAACTAAAAGTCCTAAAATTGGGGGCCTAAAATGCAAGACACAAATTGGGGGCCTAAGGCCATAGCCTTTTTGATAACACTATAAGCACGGCTCTGGATAAATTCAAGCATTAACAATAGTTTCAAATAGATCATTGTTTTGAAAATGTTTAAGATACACTGATTAATCTTTGGAACAATATAAAACTCCTCATCTTTTTTTTTTGGTCGAACCATTGCTTTTCATTAATTAAACCGGGCCTAGTGGACCGGTATTAACCGAGTCAAAATACAGAGCTGACTTTGCTAAAAGGTCAGCAATCGAGTTTGCTTCTCGTGGTATGAAATTGAAGGAACAAACAGCAAACTTGAGAGATAAATTGGTGATGTCCTTGATCATTCCATAGCAATCCAAGTTGAAAGAGCCTGAATTGACGAGGGTGATGAGCTGTTTGGAATCTGAGAAAATAGATAATCGTTGTACTTGTCGATCCTTGGGAAAGATAAAATTTTTAAAACTCCTCATCTACATATGTTTTATTTACCTTTTGTCATGCCTCAAGGGAAAGATAAGTTTTTTTTTTTGTCGTGGAAAAGATTAGTAATCTTAACAAATATGATTTCCGTCTTTTTAGAGTTTAGAATTTTCCTTCTTTCTTGAAAGTATTAATATTAAAATTTCTAGAGTAGACTGGAGATACTACTTCCAAGAACACACAAGGTCTCTCTCTATGTAAGATCCACAGAACAAATAGTCCTTCTGAGTGGTTCGGTTCGGTTTAGGTACATTCACTTCTGTTCAACCAAAAAGCTTCTTAATTTATTTATGTTTTTCTCTTATTGAGTCTCTTCAATGCTCTTTGGTCCTCTGTAACAACATGACTCTTCATGGAAGGTATTTTTATTAAATGTTATGACATGACATGGCAATGGCAAGAAGATAAAGTGTTATTATGTTGTGTACCGTATGTTATGTTGTATACCTCCACACGGTTTTGCTTTTCACCCTAACTGAAAAGAAACAAGTACTTGAACTTTCCCAAGTGTTTGGTCTCTCTTCATTTCCTTTCAAATCAAACCCCACAAATATGGTAACAAATAATAAACTCTGGAAAAGGCCACACCAGCCTAAGAAGATATATGCTGATTTTTGATTCTCAAATTCAAAAACCATTACTAGTTGTCCAACCAACTCTTTAGTTGTCTCTTCAATTCAAAGGACAAAGTTCCTCACACATATCTCTGTACTAAGTAACTAACCAATTAGGTCTGTCATTTTTTCATACCAGGCCCACAGTATAATGGTAATGATGTTGCTTATGAACATCCTCACAAGAGACCAGTCTAATCTTTGACTCCTTATCTTTCTATGCAAATTACTAAGGCTGTGATATGAAACTAGATCAGCATCAGCCATGAAGAAACAAGTAAGAAGATCATAAGGAAACTTTTAATGTAAACGAAAAGATCTTTGTTTTTCGATGATCAAATACCGGAAAAGTACACAATTTGAAACTGATCATAAACACGAGAGCCAAGTAAAAACGCATAATGTTTCTGCCATGTCGTAGCCAATACTAATCCGAAACAGGGAAACAGATTTTTATGAATCTAAGTCGACACATTTTGATCGGTGATTACTTAGTGAGGACTAGTACTAAACACATCGAGAAACATTCTGCTTATTGAAGATAACCTCATCTGCTGCTCTTGCACTCTTCTCCTTTTGAACAAAGGCTCTGGAGACGATGATGATGAAGACACATAAGTAGAAGCAGAACCAGACACAGCCCACGACTCATTCGAGCTATCAGAGCAGAATGATGCATCAAATACACCGATTGGACTAGCGGGTTGCATCCAATTCATCATCCTTTTCTTGCTTGGAGTGTGATCTAACACTAACTCATAGCATTTATTTACTTTCTCCTGTTTAAGTAAAAATATAATGATGATGGAATCAGTTTTTGATCTCAACACTAACTACACATTGGCATTTATTGATCCAAGATAATTTAATTTCTAGTAATGATAATGCCACACACCTTATTAACTTTGAGTAGAGTCATGAGCTGAGATTCGTATTCAGCTTCGTCACACGTCTTGAAATCTCTAATGACAGAGACCATTATTGCAGTGGCTAACACAGAAGAGCTATAACTCATAAACCTCGAATCTGAACACCAAGAACAAGAACTCAGCACCAAGAATCCAAGAGATCCAATGTAACCTCAAGAGATCTAAATGGAAGAAGCATTACCAGGGACAATGGAGAGTAACAGAGATTCACAACTACTCAAGAACTCAAATTGGAGATTGAAACGTCGAATAATGTGATCGAAAAAGGAGATTGGAGTGACAGGATGCATCCTCCATTGAAGAGTAGAAAGAATCAAAAGCTCCATTCTCTGAATGGTTTTAGCCTCAAAGACATATCTTGCCTCTTCCACCTAAGACACAAACAGATGAAAAATTAGTCTCAAATCGGCATTTCAACAAACACTAAAGCGACATTAACACAAAATTGAATCTGAGAAAGTAAAAAAAAAACATACTTGGAAATCTAAGAGCAAAGGAACACGGATCTCTTCAACTTTAGCAGCTAAAGACAAACAAGCCACAGCAGTAAGCTGAGACATCCATGGCTTATCTGTCTGAAACATCCTGCTTGTAATAAACCTATCGAAGTAATTAACAGCAAGAAGAGCCGTCAAAGAATTAAACCCATAATGAGATTTCACTCTAAAAATCCAATCAAGAGACTTTTCACGACACAAAACCAGAAACTCATCAAAGATTCCTTCGCAAGGTTTTAACTCTTCCTCTTTCGAAATCAAACTCAATAACTCATCGTCATCATAAAACATGTCCTGATCGGTAAAACCCACATGAAAAAACGAAAACTTTAATGGTAAATCTACTTGTTCATCAAACCCACTCTCTTCCTCACAGATAAGACCATCGAGAATACAATACGGTGCGTTTTGGCTCGAATCTTCTTCTTCTAAAGCCATCGGAGAAGAAGAGATTGTGAGATTTCTATGTTCATTCTGCCATTACAGCTCTCTCTGGATTCTACTGTGAGAGAGAGAGAAAAGAAGTGAAGAAGACAAATGCCAAGAAAGTGAAGGGTTTTATCTCACGCTTGTCCTCTTTTTTTTTTTTTTTTTTTTTTATAATTTATTTTCTCTTTCTTTCTTTTTTATTTTTGTCTTTTATTATTCGGATGTTTGGCGCGCGAGAAAATTGATGAAACCGTACTTCTTTTTTGTTTTTATTCTCAGAAATGGAAAAACCTTCCTTTTTTTAATTAATTTTCTTCTCATAAAAATTAGATACATTAAATTAGAATGGTTGGTTTTTGAAGAGGTAGCTTAATTAGCTTAGCGATACGTATTATTAAGAAAAGGCTTTTCTCACGCGCCTATTGGGTGTGTACTACACGCTCTTGATCCCTGTTCGTAAGATGCGATTAATGTGGGCTCTTAGTTGGAGCGTTAGATTCACGCGCTTTTAACGGGATTGGTGGAATTTTAGTGGTGAATAAATCGTTGACCATTAATTATTTTTGTCACCTTTCGGTTTTGAGCATCGATGATTACAAGTAAAGAGTAGTATTGTTTGTTTTTCCATTAATACTTTTTTTCCATTAAATTTCACCCGTGTATATAACATCAAAATTTATGAAATCCTAATTAGTGAAATCTGTGTTTTTATATTACTACGTATTTTTCGGATTAATTTTCGGTATTTACATCAAATAATAGTGTCCAAAACATCAATTACAAAATTTACGAGTATATATGTTGTTTTCCCGTCAATTAATTATGTTTATTTATAGTAGGGTTGATCCAAAATTGATATAATCATATAAAATCACTCATGGGGTCACATATGTCAGACCAAAATCCACGTGGACGAATGGCAAGCTTTAAATGGTCAACGAGCTGACATAAACATTTGAAAAAAGAAAAATATAAAACAATATTTCTATATTAAAAAAATATATTTGTATATGTAATTAAATAAAAAGACCTGACCTCGTTCTGTTAAAACGCTCGCGCTTTTTTATATTTAAATATATTTTATTAAACTAGTTTATTATTTTCTTTATGTATCCTATAAAGGTATTTTCTAAATATAATAGCTTGATCTTGATGAACATTTCAATTTTAATTCTCGTTGCTTTATATGTTAAAACACAGAGTGAGACCCAGATAGCCGATTACTCTCTCCGTTGCATATTAGTTGTCGTTCTAGGTGATTTTACGTCAATTAAAAAAACATTAAAAAAAATCTGTTTTACCTCCTAATTAATGTATTTTTCATTTGATATGTGTAGTTAATAAGTTAAAAGAGTATGAATAAAATCGGAAAATCAATCATAAATTTGCATTGAAAATGTAAAACGACAACTAATTTGATACAAAATAAAAAGCGTAGAATGACAACTAATATGAAACGGAGGGAGTAAAACGTAAATGTATTCGTTGTACTGTTAAAAAAAGTTGTACCAAACTTTAACGTTCTAACTACATAAATGCAACTAATAATTTAAAAACATTATCATATACTAGTTGAGTCTATTTATAATAGTGCAGTGGAACAAACAATACAGTTACTAAGAATCAAACTGTAATAAAGTAGAAACCAATATAATTGAATTCTGAATGACGAATTTTAAATAAGGAACTAGTTCTTTCCTATGATTGAGTCGGTAACATGTACATGTATAATTTTGACTAGATTATGATTCGCATAAAATATAATATATTATGACTAGATTATAATATATTATGCGGGTATTAAATATTGAAATTGATTATCTATACAGTTATAATCTTTGTAATTATATTTTATATTAAAACTCGTAAAAATAGATTCTAAATTATATTTTAAATTGGAAATATGTATAATAATAAGTTTATTTATCAATAAATTGAATTTTGTTAACAGCGAGATAGAAAATAAAAATTAATTCAAATCACCCATAAAAATGAGTTTGATCCATGATTTCACATAGAGACCCGCGTTATACATGATTACACACATACATGTGTTTTGTATTTATTTTTGTATGCATGCATCTTCTATATATATAATTTATGAACTTATTTGACAATTTAGTAACCTATTTGCCTTTTTTCAATTGCATAATCATTTTTTCATAAATTTTCTAGTTGCATAAATAAGGGTTAATTAGTTAAATAACACTTTTGAGATACAAAATTAGGTAAGTAACATGTCAGAAAATAAAATTAGGTAAGTAGCAGAGAGAATTAAATATAAGACGAAATTACCCATATATGAATCAATCTAATAACATAGTTAACTATTTTCGACACTACAATACTTGACTATTTTTAAAAGTACAAATTCTATTGATCTCAAAAGATAGGTAACTATTTCATAATGTTTTGTAACTTAACTATTTTTAAGAAAATATTTACCAATTCAAAAACATAGTTAACTATTTTCATAACATAGTTGTTTATTTTACCGATTTTATAACATAAATGACTACGTGAAATTAATGTTGTAATAATTACTTATTTAACAGAAAAGTAACTATTTTCCAAAACGTAGTTACTTATTATAGTTTGCCGAATGAAAAAAAGTACCATAAATAGTTAACTATTATTAAAAACATTTGTATTTATTAGAATCATTTCGAACATAGTTAACTATTATTAGAATCATAGTTAACTATTATAATTTCCAAACATAGTTAACTATATTGATCTTAGTTTTTTGTCAATTTTCATTAAGGGTAAAAAAAGAAAATCAAATTCTCATATTGTTAGTTACTACATTTTGATTTATTGCATGTTATATAGTTAATTGGATACCCCTTCTTAGATAATATAGAGTGCAATTTTCTCATAAAATTGTTTTCCAATAGCATTAAAAATGGATAACTTTACATTTTTCAGTTGTATAAATAAGGTATAAAGTGACATTTTTTCTTATTTACCTTTTCTTTTAACTTATTATTTTTCTTTCAAATTCTCTTACAATTTGATTTGAAAAGTAAATTATGTATATAAAGAAAATTTATAATTTACATTTGACACATATCACAATGTAATTTAACAATGACACATGTCGCGATCTCGTGAATTATAATTTTGCTTATGTGTCACGCTCTCATGGAACGAAATCTCCTTTATATAATAAGATATGATAATAAAAGTAATAGGAGTATATGGTAAACAATAATACTACTACTAGTAAAATTTTTTAGAACTAAAAACATAGTGAATGAGACTGCTACTACGTTTACTGCGTTCCTACCTCCCTAGACGCGGTTAACAAAGCAACAATATTTACTTCTTCTTTTTTAACACGTATATTGATGATCTTTATCGATTGTGAAAGAAAGCAATATGTGGTAATAAAACTGAAAAAAAGCAAAAGACAAAATATATAAATAAGGGAATGGGGAAAAGTAAATCACGAGAGGAAGTGAAGCCATTGGTAACAAGCGGAGTCTGAAATTTGTACAAAGTTTAATAGCGACTTCTCATTTCAACATTTCATATCTTTATTTTGTTTTTTTTTTAAAGAAATTCCTTATCATCATCGCTTTTAAATGCATTTTGTTCGTAGTCTTTGTAACAAAAATATTCCGTTTGTTTTATTATGGTTTTTGTAGTTTTTGGTTGATTATTTGTGTAATGGCTGAATAATTCTACAATTTCTAACATTTTTTTTTACTAATCACACAATTTTATACGAATTTGATGAATAATTTTGTTATTAAACATTTTTACAATACAAATTTCAAATTTGTACTTGTATGAGTTTCTTATAATAACAAAATAATATGCTATATTTTTTACGTATATTAATATACAAATAACACTATGTCTTACATTTTTTACTATGTTGTAGTATTTGATTATAATTAATATTTCATTTGTAGTATGTTGTAGTTCTTGGCTCAGGTTGGGAGACAAGAACATCAGGTTCTTCCATGCAAGTACTAGGATAAGGAGAACAATAAACAAGATCTCAGTTATTGAGAATGAGCAGGGCAACACCATATATGAAGAGAAACAAATTATATAAGTAATTACCTCATATTTCCAGCAACTCTTCAAGACTCAACCAGAGGATATTAAAGAGACTGTGATAGAAGCCCTGGAGTCAAAGGTCAATGCTTCAATAAATGCCAAACTCATCAGAGAGCCGACTCCAAAGGAGATCAAGAATGCATTGTACTCCATACATGCAGACAAGGCCCTTGGACCTGATGGCTTCTCTGCAGGTGTCTTTCAATCCAATTGGCACATTGTTGGACCTGCAATAGTCAAAGAGATTCAGGGATTCTTTAAAGATGGAGCTTTACCCCAAAATCTGAACTCCACACACATTAGATTGATCCCTAAGACTAAAAGCCCTAAAACTCCCCCAGAATACAGACTTATTGCGCTATGCAACGTCTACTACAAGATAATTTCGAAGATTCTAACTAAGAGATCACAACCTGTCCTCAAGGAGCTGATATCTGAGAATCAGTCTGCTTTTGTCCAAGGGAGCGATCTCGGATAACGTTCTGATCACCCATGAGGTCCTGCATTATCTAAAAACATCATCAGCAACCAAAAGATATTATATGGCAGTCAAAACTGATATGAGTAAAGCCTATGATAGACTTGAATGTGGATTCATTAAGGCAGTCCTAGAGAGGTTTGGCTTTCATGACAAGTGGATACAGTGGATCATGCAATGTGTCACTACTGTATCCTATTCGTTTCTACTAAATGGATCAGTTACAAGAATGGTTACACCTACAAGAGGGATTAGACTTGGAGATCCTCTATCTCCCTATCTCGTCATTCTCTTTAGCGAAGTGTTGTCAGGGCTATGCAGGAAAGCTCTAACTAATGGTAACTTAGCAGGTGTTAGTGTGGCAAGAAAGAGCCCCAAGATCAACCATCTCCTCTTTGCAGACGACACCATGTTCTTCTGCAAAGCCAACTCCAGCAGCTGTCAAAACTCTGCTGCACATTTTACAGAAATATGAATCAGCCTTTGGACAAAAGATTAACTGCCAGAAATCAGCTGTTACTTTTTCCTCTAAGATCCCTCAGGAAACAAAAGCAAATGTTAAAAGATTACTAGCTATCCCAAAGTGCTGGGTAAATACCTAGGCTTACCAGAACACTTTGGCCGCAGGAAGAAAGAATTCTTTTTTCACCTATTGGGAAGATGGTCCTCTTGAACTCAATACTTGCATCTATGCCAACCTATACTATGTCGTGCTTTAAGGTTCCAGCTAGCCTTTGCAAAAAGATACAATCTGCAATAACAAGGTTCTGGTGGGATTTAAATGCTGAAAAGAAAAACATCAATTGGATATCTTGGAATAAACTCACCAAAAATAAGAAACAAGGGGGTCTGGGCTTCAGAGGCATTAAATGCTTTAATGATGTTCTCCTTGCAAAAATCAGCTGGAGGATTCTCACCAAGCCGGATTGTCTGTTGGCCAAGATTCTCCTTGGAAAGTATTGCCTTAAGTTACCGTTTCTTGAATGCACTACTCCAGGCTCGGCTTCACACGGTTGGAGGAGCATTGTTATTGGAAAAGACCTCCTGAAATAGAGACTAGGAAAGGTTATTGAGAATGGGATATCAACCAAAGTCTGGCAAGAGCCATGGCTATCTCTAGCTCAACCATCCCAGCCGATGGGACCAACAACTAAAAGAAATGTTGATATGCTAGTGGAAGAACTGATGTTACATGGCTCAAGGATCTGGAATACAGAGAAAATTGAGGAACTTCTCCCTGGCTATAAACAGAACATCTTAGAAATTAAACCGAGTTTGACAGGTGCAGAAGACCAATTTGCCTGGTTAGGCCACTCATCTGGCATCTACTCAGCCAAATCAGGTTACTACATCGCTAAAGAACTCAGTGAAACAGCTCATCCTACGCTTACATATGAATTGCTCATATATGGAACATCAACACATCTCAGAAACTGAAACTTTTCTTATGGAAAGAAATGGTTGGAGCCCTACCTCTGGGAGAGCAGCTGGCTACTCGAGGCATCACCACGCAACCACTATGCTACAAATGTGGAGAACCTGAGACTGCAACTCACCTCTTCTTCCACTGTCCCTTTGCGACCATAGTCCAATCCTTGGCGGCGGGACTGGAGCTATCAAGCCAACTGGTGTGCCTCCCACCAACGGGCATCGCAGCGGGCCCAATTCTACCTTGGTTGCTCTGGTCCTTGTGGATCACGAGGAACAACAAGATATTCAACAATCGAAGCTTCTTTGAAGAAGAAACCGTCAACAAAGCGATGAAAGATGCTAAAGAATGGATCGACGCACAACCAACAAAACATAACAACACATTAACCCACACAGATCCGGATCCAATGGTACCAAACAACATTTTCCACTGCTACTCTGATGCGGCTTGGAGATCATATACACGAAGAGCGGTACTTGGTTGGATCATCTATGACCAGATCGGCCGGACCATAGACAAGGGATCGCGTAGTATGGACCAGATCTTGAACCCACTTCAAGCGGAAGCTATAGCGATGCGAGAGCTACTTCTCCAAAGCAAGGACCGTCGACTCAACAGACTAGTTGTCTTCTCCGACTCCAAACAACTCGTCACACTCATCAGTTCGGACAACTTCAACCTGGATTGCTATGGAATCATCAAGGATATCACCAATCTCTCCCTCGATTTTGATTATTGCTCTTTTGCGTTTACCCCTCGAGATGGAAACTCGGTGGCTGATGGGCTAGCAAAATCAGTATTGTATTTCGATCAGGCCCGATCCGGCTCATCTCTATTTTCTGTTTAATGAAATTAAGCACTTTCGACCAAAAAAAGAAATAAATTAATATTTCATTTATAACTTTATTTTTTTCTGATAGTATCCCAAAAATAGAAATAAATAGCCACTTTTTTTTAGGAACAAATAGCCACGGGAAAAACGCTATTACATGCCGAATTACAAGTTTTTGATTATAAAATGTACTATTGTTAATGTTTTTCTGAGAAAAATTGTTTAGAGTTATTGAAGATGATATACAAGCTAGTATTAGATTAACCGATTTTCTCATAGCTAAGAACTCGATTCTCCTCTTTCAATATTGGTCGCAATCTATAACTATTAAATTAGAAAAAGAAAAAAACAGGTTGTAATCTAAGAGGAGACAACACGAGTTATAATAATGGTACAAAAAATCGGACGATAACCTTTTTATTTAATGGTCAACAAACAAGCAAGAAGATAAGTGAGAGGAGGCTTTTGTTCAATATTAACAATTAAAAAGTACCAAAAGCAAATGAAGAAATTGATTAGAGTCATAGTAAGAGGATGTGTGTGTGTAAGTGTGTTGTGTTGTGTTGTGTTTGATAAGATCGAAGGTTTTTGGGTCATAATTAATAATGGCGTCTTGTCTGCCAGAGACCAACGCCGTACGCTAACTTTCGATCACCCTCTTCCTACTCTAAACCCTCTTTTTTGAAACCACTTGTTTTAGTTTGTTACATAATTAATTCTATCATTAGTAATATAAAGTAGTAGTAGTATAAGTTTATACAGTATGGAGTAATATTCATTTCTTGTACTATCTTATTTGATGTTAGGTGTCACCCGTTTACTGTTAAATGTATTGCCTAGCTTGGCTCCTATTCTCTTATAGTGTTTTGTGCATTTCTCTTTTTAATAATTAAGAACTTCCATGCTTTTGGTCTAAATTTTTATGTGGTCGATAACATTTACTACTTTCAATAGAGATAATGTGGCGCTAAATAGGATTAAGTGTAAACAGATGGAATATATAATTTTGTTTGTTATTCTATCTATCATAGATTTGACTCTTTTGTATAGGTCGATCTTGTATTTTGCATCAGTTGTTTTGTGATTTTTGTTTGGTGTTCTTTTATTTTGCGACGATAATGATTCATACTATTTATTCGTTTAATTTCTTACATGTTTGATACATTATACATATATATATATTGATAAGTGTTAGATATTCTTATATGATTACTGCTTACAAATTGAGTTTCTTCCATGTTCAATTTAACAATTTTGTATATTGTATAGTTTGATAGTGTTTTTTTTGGAGTATTTTTTTAATGAAACTATCTATTTGAAGTCTCTCTTGTACTCTGTAGACACAACGCTCATTTCTCGTCACATATTCTTGTGATGTGTGATAAAAGGATATGTTAATGATCCCAAACAAAGTAAGTGTAACAGTCGGCTAAGCAAATATGATATAGTTTCAAGAAACTACTCATTTCCATTAGGGCTTTGAGTTTTTTTTTTTTTTTTTTTTGTTCAAAACTTTCTTCATTCATTCATACTCTAACCTTACAAAAATGCAAGAAGCATAAATTGAATGTAATACAAACATAAAGAAAACTAACAACATAGCAAATAGACAGCGAATCCAAAGATAAATTTGGATGCGTCAAGAGAAGCAGTAAGAGATAGGTTAAGCGGTTTGAATAAACAACACAAACCGGAAGCTTCTTAAAAAGGGCTTCAAAATCAGTTGCAAACAACTCGATCTTCAATTCTTCGGCCATTACCGACAATTGAACGGGATTAGCTGCCATAAAGGTCAAGCTTTTGTAAACACACTTCATAAAAGTGGTTGGGATAAATCTCTCCTTGACGGAAAAACATCTAACGACGTAACCGAGCTTCAACATGCTCGTTACGAGAAAATTATGGGTCGACCCCAATAAAATACAACTCCGGGCTAAGATAAGAGTGAAATCGAATATATCAAATTGTTCCGTTGTCCCTTCGCCGGCGAGGAATAGGACTAGTAGATGATGTGGTAGTGATATATCCAAGTAAATGAGGTAGGGTTTGACATGTCTCTCATCAAAGAGAGGCAGTGGTAAGGATCTCTCCCTTAGGGAAGAAAATAACTTGCCATATGCAAGAGAAGATTGGTCACCATTGACCCAATTAAACGCATAAACAACTATCGTTTGGCTATGTTTCTGAATCAAACATGCGACGACAAAGAAGGCTAAACCAGGAGAGACTGATCTTGTTGGACTAACAGCCCAATTTACCACATTAGGGCTTTGAGTTTGAGTGATGCTTTTCGATTGATTTTTCTTATTCAATCTCATGTTCCGCAATGCAATAGATGAAATCCGAACAAAGTCTAATAAACTAGTTTTGTTTCTATTTCTCAATAAACTTATTATTCCATTTTAAACTGAGAGGATGGTAGAGATCCAATTGTGGATTGTCTCTGTACTAAGGCTCTAACTAGTGACCATTATAGGAACAAATGGAATGATGAGAAGAAAAAAAATGAAGAGAAATGAAAGAAACAAAAATTTGAAGAATGAAAAGGAATTGTTATAAAAGGTAGTTCCTCTTGTTCCTTATCAAAATTTTAAAGGAATTTGATAAGGAACATTTTTATTCTATAATTTTCTGCATGAGGAAGAATAACAAAGATGTAGACGATTATAGGTACCAAAAATTTCTAATAAATGGTGTAATTATTAAGGAATGAAGAGGAATTCAATATTCCCTATAATTATTTTTCCTTTTTGTGGTACCATTTAGAGCATAAAGTTCTATTAGCATTGAGATGCGATTACAAGGAACACTATTGGATGGGATTATGTTTCGAGTAAAATAACGTCTTTTAATAGTTAAATATGTTTGATGATGTTATATTTAGGGAGGTGTATTCAATCTAGCATTTGGTGTGATTTGTTTTAATTTGTCAAATCATGTGTTATTTAATCATGGATTTTAAAAACTCTATTAAATCCAGTGTTATTGAAGGGAGTTTTGCTAAAATGACCCCAATTGAAAGACACTTTGTCCCACTAACCTAAGATCTTTTTGTACCAAAAATTCCTCAAATTACCCTTCACTAAACATTGAAAATTCAAAATAAATAGGTTTTATAATTTTTAAAAATATGGAAAATACAAAAAAGTCATGTTGAAGATATATAGATTCATGTTAATAGTTTTTTTTATAAAAAAAAGTGATAGACAAATAATGTTTTTTCCGTCTACCAAGGTCAAATCGGCCCGCAGATTGCACTTTCTACCAAACAATACAAATCTGCGACGGCTAGAAACCTACATACTGCCAATTGTTATATTTCTACGCAATGCAGAAAGCAAGTTCCACGATTTGGCTTGTTGCTGCCAAATGTAGAAACTAGTTTCTGCCATTCGCTTGTCTTCTACGCCATGTAGCAGATGCATTCTATCGCTTGCATCTACATCTTACCTATATTCTACGGTTGGTAGAAGGTAGTTTCTACCAAAATTAGTTTTATTTCCTTAAATCTAGGATCATATAAACCGTGATTAACTACTTTCCTTAAGTAAAATATTTAAAAAATATTTCCTAAATCTAATATTCTTCTTCTATTTCTCCTCTGATCGTGCTCTTTCTTTTTTTTAGTGTTTTTGAAACCTCCTACAACCTAAATTCCTTTGATTGTTCTTTGTGTCACTTACAATGTCTCACATCTATGTAAGTTGTGGTCAATGGATACCTTCAACCGAAAATCGATGGACCTTTGTTGTTGATGAAGAAAAACGAGCTAGGTTACTTGCTTTAGAATCGACAACAACTCTTGAAGACATAAAGACTATGGTTTCAGAGGATTATGATATTGAGCGACGTGATGTTAAGATTGAGTGTAGTTTCCTACCGGTTAAAATGCTAAATATGTTAGCAACTCCACCAGTATTCATCTCAAATGATCGTCAAGTAAGAAATTTTATTGGTTACGTGAAGAAAAATCCGTCGATACAATTGTGTGTTACATTTACACCTATTGTTGATACTCAAGCGGATAAGAAGGCAGAAATTTCATATGAGGTTCATGGTGATATGTCCCAAAAAATTAAAGAAGATGATGCCAATGTGGCTGAAAAAATTCAGAAAAAAGAGTTTCAGGTTAAGATCAATGAATGTTTGGAAACCAATACCCAATCTGTTGATGTTGATAGTGACGTTGATGATGATGAAAGACAAGGTAAGGCAAAGGGTGAACTCATTTGTTTGGAGATTGTGGTAAGAGACATACACATCCCACTACCACAGTGATGAAAAAGAACGTGTTCTGAAAAGGTGGCTAAAAATTAGGTTTTATTCTTCTAAAAAACGGATATGGGCTGATCAGGGTCAAGTTGGGTCGGATCTGAAAATCTGCAGGAAAACAGAACTACTGCTCTCTCCCATCGGGCTGTCTGGCTATGGGACTGCCCGATGGGACTGCCCGATGGAACTGCTCAGCCGAATTTTTGCACTTAAGGATTCTGGATGTCTGAGACTGGTTTCTCCCATCGGGCTGTCTGGCTATGGGACTGCCCGATGGGACTGCCCGATGGAACTGCTCAGCCGAATTTTTGCACTTAAGGATTCTAGATGTCTGAGACTGGTTTCTCCCATCGGGCTGTCTGGCTATGGGACTGCCCGATGGGACTGCTCAGCCAATTTTGCCTGCACCAGAATTTGTATAACTTCTACTCCACTTATCCAATCAACCTCAAATCACTTCCAAATGAAAACTAACTCGATGCTCTAGCTTGTGAGAAGGTATGATCTCAATCCAATGATGAAAAGCTCCTCAACAAAGGCCAAACTTTTAACTTTTCCGCTCTTTACTTTTGCTCCATGCTCTTTATGCTTTAGATTCCATCCAAACATCTTTCAACCTAAAAAGACTCCAAAAACAAAAGAAGGACTCGAAAAACCTTTGAAAACAATGGTTAGAGTGCGTCAAAAACGCAATACATCACTTATTTGATTTTTTACAAAAATACAATATTTTTATAAAAAACATATTTTTGGCCGCTATCACATGTTTTGGCAAGTTTAGGGTATGTATAAGTGTTTTTTTCATCTTATTTGATTTTTTACAAAAATACAATATTTTTATAAAAAAACATATGTTTGGCCTCTATCACATGTTTTGGCAAGTTTAGGGTATGTATAAGTGTTTTTTTCATCTTATTTGATTTTTTACAAAAATACAATATTTTTATAAAAAACATATTTTTGGCCTCTATCACATGTTTTAGCAAGTTTAGGGTATGTATAAGTGTTTTTTTCATCTTATTTGGGTTTAATGTTTAGGGTTTAGGGTTTAGGGTTTAGGGTTTAGGGTTTAGGGTTTAGGGTATGGATTAGTGTTTTTTTCATCTTATTTGATTTTTTACAAAATATTTTTTTTTTAACATATTTCTAACCTCTATCACATGTCTTGGTATCTTATTTGGTATGTTTACGAATTTTTTGTAAAAAACATATTTCTAAGCCATTTTATTTTATTTTAAAAGTAGATATAATTTTTTTTGTCATATTGGATAAACGATTTCAACAGACGGATGAAAAATACATAATATTTCCTACATAATGTCTACAACCTCGAGGTCAACATGCGCTTTAGGAGGTTCGTACTTAGACATACGCTCAATCAACTCCGGATCATGCGCCGCTTCGAAAATATCACAAGCCAGCTTAAAACGAGCCGAGTTGATGTTGCTATCATCCATCAGAGAATACTCGTGTCCAAGCAAGTGACATTCGATATACTTAAGCGCATAAGGTCCGCAATGGCATTGGATGACATTGATTCCATTCGGCATTTTCACGTAAATGACCTCGTATGGAGTAATGTCCATATCGGTCTGATCCACATGTGAGTGAATTGCCTTAACAATATGTCTGATTTTGCAGCAGTAGATGGTTCTCCACTGCCTGATTTTGCAGCATTAGATTGTTTGAGAATTGATATCTCACTTTCCATCTTCCCAACTCGATCACCAATTTCATTCTTAATCTGCTCATGAATCTTCTTCTCCAAAGACTTCCCAAAAGAATTGAAAGAAGAGTGAAAGAGATCTTCAAAAAAAGACTTCATCTCTTCCGTGATGCCAGCTGATTTTTCTGCCGCTCTTTGGCACAACAATTGTTTCTTCCTTCCCTGTGCACCATGATCATAAACCTTCCTTCTAACACGCCTTGAACTAGAAGCAGACGTGTCATGTACATTTGGAGTAGAAACATCACCAACATCACTCTTCTCATTCTCCATCAGCGTCTCCTCTACCATATGATGTTGCAAAGGCTGAAGAGGTTCTTGAACTCCCCAAATATGCTCACTCCAGTCTTTGCTATCTGCAATACACCTCATAATGCAATCAACTTGTTCGTCTTGCATTTCGCCATTGCGTTGGTACTCAACAGCCTGAACTATATCGAAATTCCTATTCCTAGAGATGTACGGATACCAAACACTCTGCAAGAAAGTAAAATTTACTTACTATTATAATCAAAATGAAAAAGACATTGAGAAACGAAAACATTAACAAAGAGATATTAGTAGAAGTACTCACTTTAGAATGAAATGAGGATTCTAGTTCATTGATTTCATCGTATGAGATACTTGCAGCTCCTTTCCAGTTTGAACATCTTGGAAACACATTGTCAGCTGCTTTGAGTTTTTTGCCCAACATAAAACCAAGATCAGGAATGGCTTCCATAATCCAAATCTGGAGAGCATATGTGAAACCATGGAGAGGATAGCTCAACGGCTGATGTAATTTATCCCTCGCTGTCCTGATACATGTCACGAGATTATCAAAAGACTCCATACCCCAATGATAAGCTCGTAGCTTACTAAGATCCATCACCAGCTTAATGTAAAAGTGATCAATAACCGTCTTGGGATCAGTCACTTGTAACAAGCTCACAATAACACACAAGTACACCAACCGCACTCTGTCACCACGAGTCCAATTGTGAACTTGCTCTAGATGTTCGCTCTTTATCAACACTGGGGTAATGCGTTGCTTCTTCCTTAGCAACCTACTCCAGAAACCGTCATCATCAATCCATCCCTCAATGTCCAAGTTGTCTGCCTTCACGCAATTTAGCCCAGTCACTGCATGAAATTCTTGAAGAGAAAACCGAAGAGGACGCCTAGCAAACACAAACCATAGCTCATAGAGTTTCGTAGTGTCCAGCTGCTTACACAGGAAGCTGTGTATCAATTTGCCTGAGTAGTGCAAACCGTTTTCATGGATCGCCAATATATGCGCGAAGACCGGGTCTCGCTTCACTTCCTCGTACTCACTTGGCATCTTCGACTTCATTTTGGTGATGAGAGACGTTCTGCAACTATTGTTGACCTTCTCAACTTCTGGTTCTGCACCTTCCTTAAAAATCTTCTTTGGTAAATTCAAATCCATAGCTACAAACAATAAAAAAACAAATGTTCAATCGAAACCATCAGATTAGACACAAACAAACAAACAAACAAATTAGACACACATGATTACAATAGCAAAGCTGCAACATATTTCATTCAATTTGTAATACATTAGCAGACTAATTTCCCTCTAGTACTATAACAACATTCAAAGACTAAATGCAGCCTCAGATATGAAATCCAGGATCTTCAGAAGGTAACCAACAATCATAATGGAAGCACGAATCTGGGAAACTTGAAAAAAAAACCAAAGAGATCAAAACAACACAATCGTTCACAAAATCGAGTAATGGTAAACACAAATAAACCAGAAAGATAGTTTCACCAACTCGTCCAAAATCGCACAAGGTAAAACCCTAGGTTAGAATCAACCAGAAAACTTGAGCTAATCTGGACTAGCGCAACACCCTAGGAAACAATCGAGCAGAAACTTGAAGCTAACTTGAACGAAAACAAAACCTAGGCTAGAATCAACTCGAAACTTCAAGCGAGTGAAGCCATTGAAACCGCAACAAAAAACAAACAAGTACAGCACAAAAGACATAGCAACTTTGTTCATACACAAACCCATTGAAACTATGTTTGGAATCGGAAAAAAAACGCTGAGATTAAGAGCAAATAAGAGCGTAATCGATCATTCTATCATCAAAATTAAGTTATAACAAATCAATTGAAGACAATTCGAACACATCTAAACGAAAATCAAGTTTGCATGAAGTTTTACCTTTGGAAAAAAAATTCCCAAAACGAGGACGACGGAGAAAACAAGATGGTGTTCAATGAATCTGCGACAGAAATAAGATGATTATGAAAACTTATTATCACCGATTTTCATCACAAAAACAGAAAAAAGGAGACAGAAACTGGTTGAAGAAGGAGGTGAAGAAGGAGGTGAAAAAAAGAGGTTGTCGATAGAATCTAGGTGAGGGTTTTTTGTTTTCATTTATGTTTTATGTTTGTTTGTATTAAATTGGGTTTAATAAGGAAAGATAATTTTTAGAAATTAGGAAATAAAAGATATTAATCTGATTTTTGAGTTTCTAAAAATCAGAAAATAAATTATTTCATTTTTTTTATTTAATTCCAAGGGCAAAATTGAATTACACAAATTGCTTGGATAATGGGACAAAAACACATTCATATTAGGTTAGTGGGACAAAGTGCCTTTTAATTGGGGTCAATTTAGCAAAAATCTCGTTATTGAATCATGGATTGTAAAAAATCCCATCAAATCCACTGTTATTGGAAACATAAGAGGGATATGATTTTTGATAACTTCAAGTGATTTGAGAAGAATTTGAGAGGATTTCTTAGTTAAAAATACAAAGAGCCAAATCCTATGGTTTTATGTGGGATTGCAGAAAAATTTATAAGGAATTCCATAGAATTATACAGTATCACTAAAATCATCTAAAATCTTATTAAAACCAAAATCCCTCCAAATGTCATATTGAATACACCCCCTAATATCTTTTTTTTTTCACTAAAAGAATGTTATATTAAGTAACTTAAAATCTATAATTGTATTGCAAAAAAAAACACTCTTCTTTTATGAGTAGAGAAATGCCATGGGCCGAAGGTTCACTGAAGATTTCATATATCATCTTCATTGTCAAGTGTTCAAAAATATTTCATAACTGAGTCATTTAAATTTTTAATAAAAAACTTTATATATAATTTTGTACTTACTGATGAGTCTAAATTCATTTACTCTTCTAAATCGTTCCGATTTTTAAGATCATATAGATATTAGTTTCATAACCTGATCAATCATCCATGTGTTCATAATATTATTTTTTTATCGGGGAGAGGGAACAATTGTCCCCTCCATTTTATTCAAACTAAAGAAAATTACAAACGAACATTACGTGAGCGTGTCACCCCACTAATATCCTCCAAAGAAATAGAACAAACATCTTCCGGAATGGAATTAAACGAATGAAATCGTAAAGGCAAAGAAAACGCATAGTTTGCTAATCCATCTGCTAGACGATTAGCCTCCCTATACACATGCGAAACCCGGATAATCCAGTCCTTTGATAGAAAACCATAGCACAGTCGTACTAGGAAAGACAAGGGATGTGAATCGCTTATCCCCGTCGTTAGAAACCCAACAACTATCTCTGAATCGACCTCAAGTTCTAGGCGATTCACTCGACGCTCCCAAGCTATGACAAGTCCATAATAAACTACCCATAACTCTGCCAGTGGCGCCGAACAAATCTCTATGTTAAAGGCGAAACCCCCACACCAATTCCCACCCGAGTCTCGCAAAACCCTTCCTGCAGTAGCAAGCCCTGGGTTACCACGTGAAGCCCCATCCGTATTAAGTTTAAACCAATCATCACTCGGTGGATGCCACGCAATTAACCTCTCCAGCTGCGTACCTTCATTCCGATGTCCTTGTACACTTAAGTGTGCTAACACCACCTCCTTAGTCAAATCTTTCAGGAATCGCACTCGATCTCGACACTTACCAGTCACACCGAAAACGTCTCCACACCTCCACTTCCATCCCCACCATAATGCCATCCCAAACAAAGTTGACCATGAATTACCTTCCACTTCCTTACTCTCTCCCAAGTTACCGTAGCACATGAAGGATTTTTTCATACCCTCCCTTACACACCTGACAAACGCCGGTATCACTTAGATGTCTTCGATGTCTCTCCATATTTGTCATGATAGCTTGATTCACAACTAACCAGAGAAAAGTCTTGACTCTTTCTGGCGCCATGACATGCCATACACGATCAAAGAAAGCCTTCATGTATGGTCTCGGGTGCGCATCTCTAGTCAGAAACTCATACGCAGACTTCACAGAAAAATTCCCATTCACACTCGCACTCCATGAAATTTTGTCTGGTCCGCCTGTGATCTCATCAACGACCACTGCCATCAAATGTAATCAAACCTCATCCGCCACATATGGAGAAATCCTATCAAGACTCCAACCTCCATCCGTCGTCCACAAATCCCGAACACTAACATCCATGAGATCATTAGGAAGTTCCCCCCTTACCAACTCCAACAACGGTTTATTCAACAGCCATATATCTTTCCAAAACCGTATTCGACGTCCATTCCCAATCACCCAACTCAAGCCTCGAATAACAACCTCTCTTATACCCACCCCACACTCCGCCAAGTCGAGGACCAAGTGATTTTGCTGATTGTCCAAGCTTCCTCATGGACATCTGTAACTTTGTATTTGCTCCTCAACACTCTTGCCCATAAACTATGGTTATCATGTATCAATCTCCAACCTAGCTTTGCAATTAAAGCTTTATTCATATTCTTCGCCTGTCGAATGCCTAAACCTCTTTCTTTCTTTGGACGACAAACTCGTTTCCAAGCAATAAGATGTTGCTTCTTACACTAAGCCGTGCTGCCCCATATAAAAGCTCTTGATACTTTGTCTAGCTCTCGGATCGTAGACTGAGGTAACAAAATAGTACTCATCGAATGCACCGGAATATATGAAATGACTGATTTTGTTAGCGTTACTCTTCCTGCAAAACTCAAAAACTTTCCCTTCCATCCTGCTAGCCGTGACGCCACTCTCTCCAATACTTCACCAAAGGTGTCCTTATTTATTCGTTTATGAAGAATTGGCATTCCCAGATATTTTCCCAGCTCTTTCGTAGACTTGATACCACTCTCATCACTTATCAACTTCTCTAAGTCACGGTGGACATTCCCAGAAAAGAAAATTTTAGATTTCTCAAGGCTTACTTTCTGACCCGATGCAACGCAAAAGGTCTCGAGTACTCTCCTTATCACACGGATCTGAGCCACATATGCTTCCGCAAAGAGAATAAGATCATCAGCAAAACATATATGCGACAATTTAGGTTCCCCACGCGAAAGGCTAATCGGTTTCCATTCCTTTGACGTAATCGACATCTCAATGAGGTGACATAACCTTTCAATGCATAGCACAAACAAATATGGAGATAAATGATCTCCTTGTCAAAGTCCTCTTTGCGGAGTAAACGCATTCGTTTTCTCTCCGTTCCATAACAAACTCATCGATGGACCCGTCACACATTGCATAATCCAACTAACCCATGTATCCGGAAGTCTCGCCGCTTTGAGAGTATCCTCTAAAAAATCTCATCGTATACGATCATACGCTTTTTCCAAATCCAATTTCAACAACATCCACCCTTTCTTCCCTTTCTTGCGTCGCATCGAGTGAACCGCTTCCTGAACCACCACAATATTGTCTGCGCTTAAACGACCAGGTATGAAACTTGACTGAGCTGGTCCTATTAAATTCGTCATTACCCGTTTGAGTTGCATAACCATAGTTTTCGTAATCGTCTTAAACAAGACATTACATAAACTTATTGGTCGAAACTGCATAATCCTTTCCGGTTTTAACACCTTAGGGATTAACACAACAAGTGCATCATTAGTTCCTGGTGGCAACGTCCCTGTCGCAAAAAATTCCAGCACAAAACGAACTACCGAATCACTTACAACATCCAAACAATTCTGATAAAACACCGGTTGAAAGCCATCGGGCCCTGGTGCCTTATATTTTCCCATACTCCAGACCGAACTCTCTACTTCGGTAGCCGAGAATTCCTTGTTTAAGCCCATCAGTTCCTCTGTTGTTAGGTTCAAAAATTCCTCTTGTGGCAGCTTATCAACTATTGGGTCTATATCATCCATTGAGTAAAGACGTGTATAATAAGTAATCGCCAACTCTTCCAACTCCTCAGCCTGTGAGACCCATCTCCCATGATCGTCTTTAAGCATAATCAATCCTGTTGCATTTTCTCTTGATAATAGTTGAGGTATCGAAATATTTAGAGTTCCGATCCCCGAGTGCTATCCATTTCTCCCGCGCCTTTTGAAACCAAATTATCTCTTCTTGTTCAAGGACAACGTCCAACTCTTTCACCAAAACTTCCTCTCTGCTCAATAAATCGTCAGTTTGGTATAAATCCAAAGAATCTTGAACCATCTTTATTTCATTAACAAGCTTCTCTTTCCTTTGTTGCACATCTCCAAAAATCTCCTTGTTCCATCTTATCAGAATTCTTTGAAAATTTTCTAACGCTTCCGGCGTCCTCATCGTACTATCCCAAGAGTTAATGAGCATCTCTTTGAAACTTGTATGATTCAACCAGGCTGCCTCAAATCTAAACGGTCTACGGCGTGGATTCAACTTTTCGACGGGACATAGTTGTACATATAGTGGCGTATGGTCTGACGCGAGGAATGGTAAATGAGTTACCGAAGCCTCTTGCCATTTCAAACGCGTATGCGGACAACACAAAACCCGGTCTTACCTTTTTGCAATATACGTGCTCTCCACACGGCCCCTCCTCCAAGTAAATCGATTCCCTTTGAATCCCATATCAATTAAAGAGCGTTCATTTATCCATTCTCCAAAGGCTAATGAGTCCGGTGACAATCTCCCATTCCCGCCGGTTCTCTCATCCAACCGAACAATAGTATTAAAATCCCCACCAACTATTAACGGACCATCCACGCTCTGTATTACATCACTAAGCTGGCTCCACAGACCACTTCTACGACTCACTGTGGGTGCTGCATAGACCACAATCAAATGAATTACTTCCAATCCAACCTTCACTCTCGCATGAATAAACTGATCTGATGATGTAATAACAGTAACATCACCAATTCCCGATCGCCATAATAGCAACAAACCTCCACTTTGCCCCACCGCATCAACTCAAAACGAATTCTCAAACCCCAAATTTTGACAAATACGTACTGCCTTATCTCCTTCTGCGTGAGTTTCAAACAATGCAAGCACATCCGTTTGGAACTTCTTCAAAATATATGAATGGATCTTCGAAAATTGGGTTTATTCGCCCCCCGGCAATTCCATAATAAACAATTCATTAATGATTGCTCAAATAAATGTAACTGAACTGTCGGGGCAACCCGTTATGCGACTATTGGCTCCACACTATGCTCATGTGGAACCATCGACATACTCTCTTCCCGAAGCCTTCTCTCCTCCTCTGTTTCAACACCAGCCATATTCTGAGTTAAGCCTCAAGTATTCACCTGCGTTTCCACCAATTCTCCATTGTTAACACTCGCATAAACCCCTCCTGGTCTCCCTACATTTTCTTTCTCTACTCTTAATCTCTTTCCAAATTTCATAATCTCCACCTCTCCTTTAGTCGGTCCAAATATCAAGCCTCTCATTGGCCTATTCAAAATCTTTTTTGATTGTGATCTTATGTTATCAATGGGCCTAGTACCCACAACCCATTTGTCCTTAAGCCCACTAATACCTCCACGTGATTCTTTCTCAACACCCACGACCATCTTCCCTGTCTTTGCTTTACTCATATTATTTCCTTTCCTTGAGTTATTCACCATAATCTTATTTTCCTTATTTTCCTCTATTGGAATAACTACTCCACGCAAATCAACCGGATTTTCCTCTTCCTGTAGATTTCCAAATCGATTAGATATGGAAAGATTTTCTTGTACCGCATTGACCGGGATTTCACGTAAAGTTCGGCTTGGTTCACCACCACTACCACTTGCCGCGAACACAACTTGACGTGGAGCTTTTTCTGATCTCCGACTTTCTCGTTTCACCATCGTAAATCCATCCTCCACCTGCGTGGACTCACCCCTTCGCTCCACTGCATCAGACACTCCCACTACCTCCAATGGCACTGATTCTCGCGCCGGACATGAGTGCACTAAATGCCCATACATACCACAACCTGAGCAAATATTGGGTAACCCTTCATACGCCACAAAATACCTTTCCCCATTAATGCGCACTGTTCCTTTCAGAGGTTTTGCGAGATTCACCTCCACACGCACTCTCGCAAATCGAGCTCTTTCAAAGTTCAAAGTTGTCAAGTCCACACGAATTGGCTTTCCCAGGCCTCGAGCAATCCCCATAAGAATTGACTTATGATAGAAGTTAACTGGAATATTTGATAGACGAACCCATACAGGTGTAGTCACTATCTCATTCTTTAACGGATCAAACTCCGGCGACCAAGCTTGCACCGTAAGGTAACTACCAAACGCCTTCCATGGCCCTCCAGTCAGCGCTGCCAAATACTCTTCTTCCTCCTCAAAACGGACCATAAAAAACTGACGAGGTAAATCCATTACATACATCGCCCCTTTCGGTTTCCACATCTCCCTCAACTTTCTAATCAGATTCGAGATAGCGATCTTACGCCCTAAAACCTTCACAATCATACACTGCTTCCACATCCCGTTCATCACCTCCAAAACCTCACTTCCTATCGTAATCACCGGCTCTTCATCCTCTCCATCTGGAAACTCCACACTTAACCTAGCAGAAACAAACGCATCATCCAACAATTTCTCTGGCACCGGCCTGCCCCCTAGATTCGTGCTCGCCACTTTGCTCGCCCATGAAACCACACCATCCGGCGGTTCCCCCGGTGGCCTCCCTTTATCCCCAATATCCATCATCGTGACTTCCTGATCCACCGAATCTGAAAACCTAAAATCGCCATCGCCGTCACCCATGCTCTCTCCAATAGGAGGGTTATTTTATAAAACCCTAAAGTTTTTCTACAAAAAATCCATGTGTTCATAATATTATTCTTATGAAAATACTTTTCTTCAATTATTATTGTTAATTATTTTAACATTTTCCATTTAAATACAACATTTTTGTTTTCTTATAAAACTACATTTCTTAAGTTTGATTAAGATTGGAGCTTTATTACACAGATTCACCGTTCCGTTGCATTGCTATTGCTTATAAGCATGATAAAATGATAGGTAAGGTAACATAATAATACTCTAATCCAAATAAATTTGGTAGAGAAAAATCCATATCTTCATGATTTTTTTTGCTAAAAAAATAAAAATAAAAAATAAAAAAAATGAAGATATGGATTTTTCTCTACCAAATTTATTTGGATTAGAGTATTATTATGTTACCTTCATGATTTTCCATCATTATTGGTACGTTTTCATTATTACATAATCTAACATCATTACCACCAACCTAATTAATAGTACTAGTTCATAATTATAATTATAGTATTCATACAAATGACTACGTGTGTCGAAATTCTTTTGAAATCTCAATAAATTTTTGGAGTCAAACCTGGAAAGACATCCTTCGTCACTGTTCTTCTTGTTATACTAATTATTTTTCTGTTGGACAAAAAGAGACAAGAAAAAGAACATATAAATATATGTATTATTTTGTAAAGATATTAAATTGGTTAACGAAATATTGCAGGTCTATGATCATGTCACAAAGATATTCAAAAATAAAAGAACACAAAAACACATCGCAGAAATCGAAACATGTGTTATCTTACTTTGCTACAAATAAAACATTTATTTACCTTTTTTAGGAAAAAGAAAACTAAATGGTAAAAAGTGAAAACAGGCTGGTGATGGGCCATGAGGCCCATGACTTTATATTTTATTACGAAATTATAGAAAAAAATAATTCAAATTGTAACTCCACGACAGAGGCACAGCTGAAGCATGGGTGAATTTCTAAATCCACGAAACAAAAGAAATTTAAATTACAATAACTGAATAAGAGTAGTTACATACAGCTGCCATCCTTTTTTTCTCTAAATAAGTAAATATACAGAAAACAGAGAAACAAATCTAGATATGTTCATAGGTGGATATGGGTGATTTTTTTTTTTTTATATGGCTAAGATTAGGCATGCGATTCTGGAGGAACGGGTTGGTTTCGGATGAAATCTGACCGGGTCTGGGTAACTCGGATATGGAAGTTTAATAACCATATAGGTACCGTGAAATAGTCGGGCCGGTAATTGTTCCGAACCAGATTTTCCAGGTCGGTACGGGTTACACATTATTCAATCCGAAATGTTTTCGGATTGCATTTGGTTCGGGTTTATTATACCCAAAACTACAAATGTAAACCGAAAATATCAAATGTAATTCCGAAATATGAATAACCGAAACATTCATAATGTAGAAACTTAAGTTTTAAAAGATTCAAATACAAAGAAACACTATATCCAAAAGCATAACAAGAGTTTTAGAATACTGAATGTTTTCAAAGATAGAAGCAGCAAGAAGAAATATGGAGACATAAATAAGTCATTATTTGAAGGAAAGTTTATCAAGCATTGCTCTCAAAGTGTCTCAAATACACTGGCTCCATCTAATAATTAAACAACGGACACTTCGGCTCCATCCCATATCAACTCCTACAGACACCTTGACTTCATTCGAAGTTCCAACCGAAGTACATGAAAAATATATTAAACAAGATCAATGTTCTGTGTACTAAAACTTGGACAATAATAAGAGTATAATTCAGAGATGAAATAGACTAGGAGTAACGTATTACATGCTTCTTGAAATCAGACAGCCTCAGTTTCACATTCAAAATCTGAATACAAGTGAAAAAAATGAAATTAATACATAAAAGTTAATAATATAAACCAGAGATCAAATAAACAGTAAAGTATACATCTTTGACGTTCATCTTGCATTTCAATATCCGCAAGGATCTATTGAATGATTATACCTCTTTTTTCATTTATAGGTATCTCAGACTTCAACCATTTCTTAAAACACATAAAAATACCTTAATTGTGAAATGAGTTAGACACTATACGGATCCAAGATGCGACCACTTGTGGTAAAAGCAGATTCCGATGCGATTGATGACACTTGCGTCGCAAGAATACCCTTCTACAGTATCTTTACCATAAAGTGTATCAAACACTATCTCTGCAAATTTCATCTTATTCCTAAGATCAAACACAATTGCAACTGTAAGAAGCTTATTCATTTCTCCAAATGGATTCGAGTACTTAAAAAACTTAGCAATCATAGCATCATCTTTGCTTTTCAATTCTCGATCACTACTTTGACTTAAAGGGTAGAGGCTCATTTGAATGTTTACAATTTCATTGTAACATCGGTAGGATCTAACACTAATAGATGCAGAGAGTTTCAATGATGAATTGTAAAAGATACTGAGAAACGTTTCTAACCTTGCTATGTCATCCCAATATGCTTTGCTAGGTGGTCCGACCCTCTTCTTTCCTCCAAAGACCTTTGCAAAATAATCATTATACAATTTGTCCTCTAGATCCATCTTCTCAAATGCGACATGAATTTCAAAGCCCTGTTCAACATAAGATAGGTTGAATTCCACCTGGTTTTACAGTCTAAAGGCAAACTTCCTCTAGAAATCTTATCGGTGTCAACTCAAAGTTCAAATGACTTCTGCCTATTTCCATAAGACCTAACATAGAGCGCACCATTTCTAACTGCACATATACTCCTCTCAACATCATGTAGACCATCTCTGACAAACCATGATAATATGTGTTACGCACCTCAAATGCATATAGACACCTTCAACATTAGTGAATCATCGACCACCAACATAAACTTCTCCTTAAATAGCTTCATGGCACTATTGTTTACCGTTGTATTATCCACTGTGATGGTGAAGATCTTTTTAATGCCCCAGTCAGCTAAACATTCAGTGAGAACATCTCAAATAGTCTCACCTTTGTGATCAATAACGTTCTTAAATCTAATAATGAGCTTCTGCAACTTCCAAAAATTGTCTATGATATGAGCAGTTATTACCATATAACTAGTTGAAGTAGTTGGGGCAACCCAAATGTCAGTGGTTAGAGACAACCTCTGCTTGTTCTGATGAAGAATCTTCGTCATAGACATCTTCTTCTCGGCATACATCTTCACTATGTCTGTTGTGGTTGTTTTCCGACAATGAGGCTGGTATAGTTTGGTTTTATAGCAGAAGTACTTCCAAGCCAAACTCTTTAAGAAAGCGAATGGCAGGTCAGCTAAAACTATCAACTCGTTTGTAGCCTATATGAAAATAGCCTCATAAACCTTTCCCAATTTGATAGAATCAGTAGTACCTACGAGTTGCATGTTTATCTCTACCATGTACTTGAAATATAAGACAAAATAATACATAAAGTAGTTCTAATATGAATTTACCTTCTTGGTTTAGCACATGCTGAGTTTCTGCTTTGGATTCTATACATTATGTATTCCTTGCATTTTTCAACATGCTTATTCAAGTTAGTGGTACCATTAGATGATGCACACGCATAGCCTTTACCACAATAGTTACAGCCAGCTCCCAACAACCAGCTCTTGTTTTCTTATGCTTCTTATGAGTTGGTGAATCATGAGCTTCATCACTTTTTTTCATTTTTCCCTTGCTTTTTTCAGTAGCAGGAATCGATGTTGGAACATCATCGACTGGTTCTTCCATGTTATCATCAACATCAATGTCCTCCTCTTCTACAGTTGGTTGATACCGAGTAGAATCCATATGACCAAAACAATGAAACACACATAAAATAGAATCATTAACATCTCAATCATAAATATGACGAACTAAGAAGGTAAATAAGATAAATAGAAGTTACATATTACCGAACTAAACTAATCGGTTTGATTATCAAATAAACTACGAACAAAAAACTGAAATTGTCTTTAATTTGATGAAAGATCCAAAGATTTGTGAACATATAGTAGGACTATACTAAGATTATATCCTTATAAGATCAAAGAACTTAATTCGTAGACCTATTATGACAACAAGACTATATTGCACTAAAATTGTAAGAGTCATGAAGTATAAACAAGTTTCAAATCATAGAATAACTTAAATCATGAGAAGTATCGGACTATCATAAAGTAACATCATATATAAGAAGTATCTAACAAGTATATAATAGTTGCAACAATTATATCAAATCGACGAAAGTAGTAAGAGTCTCAGAGAGTACCTCCGATCGATTTTTTTTATGTTTTTGATGGAGGTGATGATACGCTTGGTATTTCCAGTTTTGTGATTTGAGATTAAACTATTTAGGCTTTTATGATTTGAATTGAGTCTCGAAAACGGAAGAAGAAGAGGAAGAGACGACTCGGAAATAGCCAAGAGATTAAGATACGAGTTAGACGGTAGTACCAAACTTAGCAGTAGTGGTGTAGTACAAAAACCCTAAAATGTTTACTAGTACTATATATATTTATGGGTTTTGGGTTTATCCGATGGTTTTCCAGATATTTACTCGACTGACCCGATAACCGTGGATATCTCTAAACAATATCCAATGGGTAATTGTGTCGGATATATACCCATTCCGAATCGATTTTTTGGGTCGGTACCGGATCGGATTTCTGGTTACGGGAAAAATCCTAAGTCTGGCTAAGATGTAAAAATCGTTGGTTCTGGAACCAAGTTTTGGAAACTAAACCGGCATAGCACAAAATATCTTTTGGAAACTAAAAGAAAGACAAATGACTAAAATAAGTTAAAGAAACAAAATAAGGCATAATTTAAATTAGCGGGATCGAAACGTAAAATTGAAATAAGAAAACCCATCTAAATTCGTACCAAGTTAATCACACTTTGCTAAACATATTTTTTTAACTCCAGACATACTTAAACGCGAAAACAAACTAAAAATGATTAGAAAATCCAAACAACAATATACGGGTTTTCCTATAACATATTAAGACTACCTTACAATATAGTAGTCCATAGAAAATTAAATTGGTAAGATGGAATCCAAACAAACTAGATCTTCAAATAATTGTTGGAAAGTAATTACGGATAGGGATGAATTTTATGTATGAAGAAAGTATCAAAACGAATATTTTTTAGAGTATAATTTTTGGGATGAGTCATTCTTTGGACTTTTTTTGTTAAGTTTTCTAGTCATTGGCTAAATGGCTCTCAAACATGGATATTCCGTATTCGTATCAAAATGTTAATGTGTTACTATTTGATTGTTGACAAACAAAAATATGTTACTATTTGATTCGAAATTTGATTTGATCCCCACTAGAATTGTAGATCTCTTTTCTTTTTCTTCTAGATTCGTAAATTATTTTTTTGTCGTCCAATTGTATATGGGAGGTCTCGCTTGTTTTAAATTCTTTCAAAAGATCAAATTACTATATAATATCAATATCATGCTTTTAAATATTGATTTTACATTCGATGGCTCAAGAATCTAAGCAAGATGTGGAGAGATGGGATCATAAACCTAGCTAGTTTAGTGTTTTCCAGCAAAACCCAACCAACTTCCAAAATGGGAAAACGGTCGTTTAAATACTGAACTCTCCGGATTGCGCCACTTAAATACCCAACTCCTAAATGCGCCAAACTAATTACAAATTCGAGTTGACTGAGATGATTTATATATAAAATTAGTCAAACGTTAACTCTGTTTAATTGCCGTTAACGTCCGTTTACTATTGACGTTTAGTCAAAACGACGTCGTTTTGAAAATAGAGAGAAATAAGAAAATCCCCAAATGGATTTCAAATCCCTAATTCTTCATCTCTCTTCTTCTTCTTCATATCTCTTCTTCTTCTTCAACATAATCAAGAGTTCATGACACTTTAATTATGGTTTAATAGCGGTTTAACAAAAATTGGCTTTATGAGGTGCCTACTTAACTACAACTTGAGACAAATCAAGAAACGGTTCTTCCAATCAACCAAGCCATCAATGAACCACATGGAGACCATTGTGGCTCTTCTACTCTCAATGAATCGAACCAACAATTTTTTCGACGACGAAACTGCTTTTACTGATGAAGAGTTGGATTCAATGATGGCTAACTTTGGGAATGAATAATGGGCTAAACAACTTGGAGTGAACACACCAGAAGAAGAAGCTGAGTTAACTGCTTCACTCAGAAACTGCAATACTCTCCAGTCTCTCTTAAACTACTTCTGTCCAATGTAGTTTAATCATCCATTGTTTTGTTTCTGCATGTTTTGTTTCTGCAATGCTTATTCATTCTTTAGCATTATATCGTATGATTCCTTATAAAAATCAATATAATAACCACTTTTAAGCATCTCATGAATATATTTACTCTGTATAAAAGTTGAGCAAAAGAGTTTAATCAGATCTTAAATATATCTCAGAGGCTGAGAAACAAACAACAAAACATAAAACAAGCAAATAGAAACAGTTTCTTTCTTATCATCTTGGTGATGCTTCACTTCCATCTTGCTTTATCATAGAACACAAAACTTGTCTTGAGATGTAACTTTCAAGCTCTCTAGAGACTTCTGTTAGCTTCAAATCAGAGTTACTCCGGTACTTCTGCTTCAGTGATGGCACTAAAGAAGAAGAAGAGCATGAGAACCTTCTTCTTGGACTTGAGAATCTTCCTGGTGAAACCTGAAGCTTAGATGTTGATGGTGGTAGCACAGTGTTGTTGCTATTGTCTGGATCTAACAAAAGACCGAATTTCGCCTCTAAAGGAAGTGGTTTAAGTGAATCTTCTTCAGGTTTCAGTTCCTTAGTCTTTCTTTTGCTTTCTCAGCTGCTTGTAACGCCTTTTCATTGCTTAATGTTATCAGTTTCCATGGATTTATACTTACATGAAAACCTGGTTTCTTGTTGATCAACGTCGAAGATGGTGAACCGCCATTTCCTTCGATCTTTATGGATAACCTAAGCTGATTCTGTAACAAAAACAGAACATAATCTTTGAGAAGCCTTGGAAATGGAAACAACGAGAAGTAAAAGGATTATATATTTCACCTCATTAGCTTTCTTGCACATAAACTTAGAGATAAATGTTTGTCTCGGTCTTTCAGGCGAATCATAATCGGAACTTTCATCAGAATCATGTAGATTGAAACCTCAAAGCTTGTGTCCTAAACCGATCCCTCTTCCTTATAAAGTACACATACACTTTGATGGAAACCCACATTCTCCTTTTATCCCTCTTGGTTTCACAATCGCTGTGAACTCATCTTCTTCGAATCGATTTTGACAGAAGATTTTAGAGAGAGTAACTATCTCAGAGATTCAGAGAGAATCAAAGAAGAAGAAGAAAGATGAAAAATTAGGGATTTGAAATCGATTTGGGGATTTTTTTATTTCTCTCTATTTTCAAAACGACGTCGTTTTGACTAAACGTCAATAGTAAACGGACGTTAACGGCAATTAAACAGAGTTAACGTTTGACTAATTTTATATCTAAATCGTCTTAGTCAACTCGAATTCGTAATTAGTTTGGCGCATTTAGGAGTTGGGTATTAAAGTGGCGCAATCCGGAGAGTTCGGTATTTAAATGACCGTTTTCCCCTTCCAAAATAGCTTTCACAAATGTTTTTCTCCACATTTTTTACTCTTTTGAGGTGTTTTCAGTAATGTATATGTCGTTTTTCAAACTGATATCAAGATTGGGCCCATAAGAAGATATTACGGACCAAACATTAATAAAATTATCCTTAGAAATCAGAACCAAAGAGATAAAATAACGAATGAGCAAAAGAAAGCTCATTGGGCCAGATGTGTGAGAGGGACGGAGATAAATGGGCCTCGAAGGAGAGAGAGAGTGAGTTGGTGACTACTCTGTAGAAAAACTCAGAAAATAAAATATTAAAAAGGAAAGGTGAAAAATAAAAACAGAAAAAGATCTCACGAGTCGGGTGACTCGTGACTCGTGACTCAACAACCATCTTACCGTTTTACTCTCATTCGGTGGCGCGTGGACCACACAAAATGGGCCAGTCTTCGTCTTCTCCGGCGGAATTGAGTGGACGGTATACTTATTTCCGCCTATTCTCTCCGGAGTTCGTCGATTGCGAATCGATCGGTTTCGGAAATGTTGTTGTTGTTTCAGGTGAAGAAGATTACGATTTTACTGGAGATCTACCTAGCGATTGCCTCGCTCATATCTTTCAATTTCTCAACGCCGGTGATCGGAAACGATGTTCACTCGTATGTAAACGGTGGTTGTTAATCGACGGTCAGAATCGTCACCGGTTATCTCTTGACGCTAAGGCGGAGATTCTCTCATTTATGCCTTGTATGTTCAACAGATTCGATTCCGTGACGAAGATCGCTCTTCGATGTGATCGGAAGTCTTTTAGCCTGAGCGATGAAGCTTTGGTGATGGTCTCGGTTCGTTGCTCGAATCTCACTCGAGTCAAGCTTCGTGGCTGTCGTGAGATTACGGATCTAGGGATGGAATCGTTCGCTCGAAACTGTAAGAAGTTGAAGAAGCTTTCGTGTGGTTCATGCAATTTCGGTGCAAAAGGCTTAAACGCGATGCTTGAGCATTGCAAGCTTCTCGAGGATTTATCTGTGAAGAGGATTAGAGGAATTCAAGAATCAGCCGAGCTGATTTGGATTCGTTCGTCTACTTCACTCAGGTCGCTATGCTTGAAAGATCTCGTTAATGGTCAGGTATTTGAATCTTTGGTCGCATCAACAAGTTTGAAAAAGCTGAAAATCATTCATTGTTTGGGTAGTTGGGATAATGTTCTTCGGATGAATGGAATTGGAAGTAGTTCCTTGACTGAAATTCACTTAGAGAAGCTCCAAGTGAGCGATGTTGGACTCGCTGCAATATCCAAATGTCCAAATGTAGAGACTTTGCATATACTGAAAACAGCGGAATGTTCGAATTTAGGTCTTACTAGAGTTGCACAGAGATGTAAGCTGCTTAGAAAGCTTCACATTGATGGTTGGCGGTTTAGGAAAATCGGTGATGAAGGTCTGATGGCTGTAGCTAAACACTGCTTGAATCTGCAAGAACTTGTACTTATCGGTATTAATGCGACCCATAAGAGTTTGTCCGCCATTGCTTCAAACTGTGGGAAACTCGAACGGTTAGCTCTATGTGGGAGTGGTACGATTGGGGATACTGAGATTGCTTGCATCGCGGAGAAATGTGCGGCGTTGAGGAAATTTTGTATCAAGGGATGTCCGATTTCGGATGTCGGGATCAAGGCGCTTGCATTAGGCTGTCCGAAGCTGGTGAAACTGAAGGTGAAGAAATGTCCAGAGGTTACAGGTGAAGTTAGGGAGTGGCTGCGTGAACGGAGGAGGACATTGGTGGTGAGTATGGATGGTGATGAAACAAAAGGGGCGGTGGTGGTAGATGAGGATGATGGAAGAGGTCTTGAGACGGTGGTTGAGGAGCCGGCACCAGTGGTTGTAGGTGGTGGTAGGTTAGCTATGTTTAAGACAAAGTTAGGGTTGCTTGCAGGAAGGAACTTGGTGGCTTCCACATTCAAGAGATGGTCTCAAAGTGAAGCTACTAGTTCTACTTGATGATTACATCTTTTTGAAAGGGGTCACTCTTGCACATCAAAACAAAATCCTAATTCTGTATTGTTTCTTTGAAACTTTTAGCTTTGCAATTCTTTTCAGTTTTTTCATGCATCAATACTAGTTTAGTAAATAATAGAGTTTTTTTAATCTGGTATTCAGTATCCATGATAATACCTTTAACTTTCAAATTACAACCAAATAGTTATGCGTTTTATAAATATTTTGGTAATAGCTTAACCGTCCCTCGGCTACTAAATCACTCTAGCTTGCAGAAAGGCAAGAAACGGAGTTGAGTGGCTTCGTCTTCCCAATCAACCTCTTTCATCCATTATTCCTCTCTGTATTCTATGATTAGTTCTTGATCATTTCCGACACTTTTAGAATCCAATGGAAGCTTTCTCAGCCTCGGACATTTTCTATCAAGACTTTGTTTAGACATGGAAAAGACAGAGGACTCCAGTAGATGCTCTTCAACATAGGTAAATGAGATAAGCTGAGGCTTCTTAGTTTTCAAAAGGGAACGATGTTAGCTGCATGTCCTCCTGTAACACTTGCAGCTTTTTCTTCGTTATTATCTCTTCCAATTGATTTGAGGAACAAATTGTAAGATCAACAAGGTTTGGAGCAGACACCAGCCACGTCAAATCTTTTAGATGATTGCAGGCACCGATAAGGATCATGTAGAGGTTTGGGAAGCATGGAGTTGGGACGATTGATCAGTGATGAAATTTTCCTCTCTATCTTTATCTTTATCTCTCCCCCATTCTGCAATCCGAAATCCGATAGGATGAGACTACGGAGATCACAAGTCGTTGGCAAAGTCAATACTCTCACTGATTCGTCAAGGTCTTCGAAACCTACATTTTGAATACATTTTACCAACATGTGAGAGCTTAACATTTGCTCCCAAACCGTCCCTGAACGGATCTCAATGGTTAAAACTTCTAGATATTCCAGAAGTTGTAGCTCCTTCAGTAAGCTCATATCTAGCTTCGTTAGGGATCCTACTAGTCCGAGTGTCCTCAAACTCGACAGATTCGATATCCCTGAAATGAGCTCAAGCTTCTGTGTGTATCTCAAATTCAAATAAATTAACTTTTTCAACTCTAGTAAACCAACTTGAAATTGCTCAACGCGACAAATCAAGATAGCGCAAGGAGTTCAACTTTGATATATGCTTATCTATATTTCTTGATAGATCCAATACAACTAGCGTTGGAATAAACTGGAAAAATTCATCTGAAATATGTACCAATGAAGGGTATTGCTGGTGAAGGAATAAAGTTGTAAGTTTAGGGCATTCGGGGCTGCCACATATCTTTTTGATATTGTTAGACATCAACGACATTTTTTTCACAGCCCTCCAATTCTTGACTTTTGGTACTTTGCGTAAACCAACACCGGCTTGCACAATACATCTCTCTTTATGCTTCCCAAGATCAGTTGCTATCCATAGAGCCATTTCACGAACAACATCATGCATACTCACATATCTTCCTCTTTCTAACAACAAACATGCACGGGCAAAGGGACCAAGTATCTCGTAAACTTGGTTAATCGCCTTTTCTCTGCCTTCACTTTCATCTATGAATCCCTCACATATCCAATAATCTACCAGTTTCTCTTTCTCTGTAAAATAATCTTCAGGAAAGAGAGAGAGCAATAGAGAAAACATGATTTCACCACCTCTCCATTTAAACTATCATAGCTAAACTTCAGAATAGGAAGTATTCCATCTTCCACACCTGCAAAATCTGCGGCCGATAATGTCAAAACATCGATTGCACGGCGCCATTCTTGTACCCTAGTTTTGCATGACATAGTTTCGCCGATTACGTTAAGTGCCAATGGTAGGCCATCACATTTTCCAGCAATTTGTCTTGCGAGAGCCCGGAATGTCTTCATGGATTTTCAATGTGTTTTCTCCAACTTTCTTTTGGAACAACTCCCATGCTTTGTCGGGATCTAGACAACTGACTTCCATTGAGTCATCAACCTCCATGCGTCCACATAGGGACTACTTTGCATCCGTTTTTTTCTTTGGGACTAGGGAGTCCAATCGCGGATAAATTCACTTTTGCCCATATATCATCCAAGAACAACACAAATTTCCGTCTCTTGAGAACATTGTATATGGCAATGACTTTATGGTTCTCGTATTTGTTGTCCCACTCTTGACTCCAAAAGCATAGTTTTTTTGCTATGTATTAGCAAACAGATTTTGATGATTATGATTCTGTTATTCTCATTAACTTTAAGCAATGTACATGTATTGTATATATATACACTTTACTCTAAGCTATCATACTTAGCTATGAATTCCGGTTTACATTATTGGACCGGAATGTGTTATCTACATTAATCCTATGGCTTTAGGGTTCTCGTATTTGTTGTCCACTCTTGAGAACATTGTATATGGCAATACCATTCACTGACCTCGATTTTTCTCTGTTGGCAGCCAGCAAGAACGCAGAGAGGTTACTATTGTGCATTTGTTGTTTTCGATAGTTCGGAAGAAGCAGATCAATCATTTGAAAACGTTGATGGAAATCAAGCGATGGTATTTTACAGTCTCTGCTTTTTTGAAATGATCCTAAACTTTCCGATGGAAATCGATGAAATAGGTCAGTGACTAAGTGCATTATGTTTTTTTTCCCAGGATTCATTGGTGTAAGGTTTATTACTTGCGGAATAAGCAATACCTAATGCGATCTCATTGTTTCTTGTAGACGAATTCGCTTGAGCATAAAAGGAAAAAACACAAGCATCGAGCTTCGGGGCTTAGTTCCGACCCCTAACTCGCCGGTGAACGTGATCACCGGAACTTCACTAGATCAAGAAACAAAGAGTATAGACACGCCTTATCAATGGCATTTTTAGGGTTCTTCAGAGAATTACAACAAAGAGAGAATCCAAGGAAGAAGAAGAAGAAATTGGTTGTTACAAGTTGTTGATAATCTGTTATCTCAACCAAGATCTCTCTGCTTCTTCTACACTTCTCTTCATACTTAGCTTTAGAACTCCTGATGGGCTTCACAAGCCCAGCGTCTTCTTTCTTCAGTTTCTTCCGAATGGGCCACTATTGACAAAGCCCATTCGAGTGTCTGAGTCCAACAAGACTCACAATTGGGTTTGCCACATAAACTGATCGTGGGGATCAAAAGCTAGATTAGAGGCTTAGATTAACTATTTTGTATTATATTCTCCTATCCTAGGTTTGGTCTTTTGTTAGAATTTCAAGACTTTTAAAAGATTGCAACCTTTTTCAGATATTCAAACAATTAATGACGTGTAAAGGAATACAAGGCTAGTAATGATGTAAAGGAAATTGAAGAGGTGAAGCGGAAATTAAAAGAAGTTTTTTTTTTTTTTTTTGCTAAAGAGTATATATCATTAGATGAAGAGTTGATTTACAAGTTTGCAAACAAGAGCTATACTATCTTGGAAAAAACAAAATAAAAAACAAGATAATATAAAGATTTGGTTTGTGGAACCAAAGAATTGGGGAGCCAAACGAACTAGCTTAGCCAAATTTCCATCAGATCTCGAAACTTTTTACGATGTCTACGAGAGGAGATCGCATTTCGCACTTCTCTATCAATCCCTTTGAAGATTAGTCGCGGCGGAATGACATTGTTGTTATGTAGAACGTTGTTACGCTGCTTCCAAAGCTGAAAGATGGTTGTCTGAGCTACAAGTCTTCTCAACACCGTTGGTACACTAGATGAGTCCTCTTTGATCCAAGATAACAGCTCTGACCAGCAACTAAACATCCCCGAGTGAGGATTGAACTTAGACAACACTAGCCTCCATACTGCCTCACTAAAACCAGACAACCATCTTTCAGCTTAAAAGAAGTTCATGCAGATTTAACGCCAACCTCAAATGCAATTGGGAAACAATAAAGAACTATTCTGTTTGATAATTTGCAATTTCATTAGGACATTGGTGTCTTTACTCTTTAGAGGTAGAGTAGTTTTGCGAGGGGAGTATACAATATAATATTTCATTAAGAGAAAGAATGCTTACAATCCATAGTCCAAGTACGAAATATCAATAGCTTTTGTGAGCGATAATGGCAACTTTTTTGATCTAAATGTACACTACACACTAAGCCTTATTTCCCTTGAGAGTGGCTGAACAGAAGAACCCTCTAGAGAAATAGAAGCAAAGATAACAATTTACAAATCATCCGGATTGGTGAAACATCAAAATGACTTGTAGCAAAAGCTTCGGATTAAAGAAGGTTCTTATTTGGGAAGACATGATTCTCTAAGCTACCTGTCTGTATCCCAAGAAAATCCACCTCAACAAACTAAACCAAACTCCTCATTGCATATCAGAGACAACACTACTTTCCCATGATTTAATCAATAAGCCCACTCTATTCACTTACCATTTCGAGTTTAGTTTCTTGACAGCAATCACTGTTCCATTGCTGTGTTTCTCTTCAAGCCAGCCTTTGAATAATTTCCCATATCCTCCCTCTCCAAGAACATTCCCAATTCCTTGTTGCAGCTTAAGTTCCGCAAGGCTGAATATCCTCAAATTCGGAATGGGAAGTAGCTGACCCTTGGGGTAAGTTGCTTCCCCTTGATGTTCCCGTAGTCATCGTCTTGTTGTTTGAAATCCCCCTGTTTCATTTAGAAGCATAAGAAAACAAAGTAAAGCCCAAAAAACACGGCCACAAAAGAAGAGTCTCAATCAAATCAACAAAAGGTTCCATCGTTTAACCATACACAGAGATGTAAAGGCGTAACCTTTATGAATCGAACAAACAAGTACATAACGTATTACGCAAGTTTAAGTGAAACGCAAATGGGAAATGGAACAGATTACTCCAAAAAAATAGGTATGAGAATTGAGAAGATGAACCTGAACTGATGTTAACAGTAGGAGAATTAGATGGAGAAGCCCAATAAATCCCCATCCTGACAAACAAAATTAAGCTAAACCCTTTTGCTCCTTTATCAAATATTTGTCTAAACAATCATAAACTTCTTGTCAGGATTTTACACAAGAAGTCAAAGAAAGCTAAAACAAAGTTCTTTTACAAGGAAAGATAGAATAAAAATGGAAAGGGGGATGGCTAGAGATCAATGAGTTGACAGACGAAATAAGACAAATTTTCTTAATTTTTTTGTATGGAAGAAGCATAAGCAAGTGGTTTACTTGGCATTGAGAGAGGAAATAAAAGAGAAAAATCCAAGCAGAGAAATGGTTGAACTCGTGCTATCTGTAGCTAGAGGAAAAATCCATGCAGAGGAATGTTTCTGAAAAATTAGCAGAAACTCCGAGAAAACAGCAAAAGGAGATGTCTGAGGAGGCGGAAGCAACTGGATCAGAAGAAGGTAAATCAAGCGACGGGAATCATGAAACAATTCTTGTACCAGTTGAATCCACCTTCTCATCCATTCATTGAGGAGGCTATTATGGATAATAGTAATCCAATTACTTCGACCGAGACCTGCTGGATCATATGGTTGCAGGCTGATGCAACGACGAGCATCCATTGGGAGGGTATATACGTATCATAGAAGAATGCTGAAGCTGATATCGATAATCCTCTTTTCCAGGATGCTTCTCAGCAGAACACCATATAGAAGCGAACAACGTCATATGCAAGCTATGGGGACAATCATTCTCTCGGTTTAACAACTCAAGGCACCAAATTTGGCAGGAAAATAGTTAAAGCCTTGGCACATCGGGTTAAGTCGATGCAGCCATCTGCTGGTGACACCACGACCGCTGCTGAAAGTTCAGAAGAAGATGGGCTGAAGACAGATGCTTCTTCTGTTGTGTAATCTGGTCTGTATAGTAATGTGCAAAGTGAAGCCTACCACTCAAAAGACTTGAGTCTTAAGAATGGTGGTGGGGTGGCAAGGATTTGAGGAAGAAGAGAATCAGAGGTCTAAGTCAACTGAAATGAAGAAAACAATAAAGAGAATTACAATCCTAATTTTCATCATTTGAAACTCTACTTTTCAACAAGTTACTCTCACGACAGCTAACGTGAAGTTAGGGATTGGCTGCGTGAACGGAGGAGGACATTGGTGGTGATGAAACCAAAGGCATGGTCATGGTAAACGACGATTATCGAAGAGGTTTTTGAGACGGTGGTTGAGGAGCCGCCACCAGTGGCTGTTTAAGACAAAGTTAGGCTTACACATTACAACAACTTAACCATTCATCGAATTGCCGAGGTTACTAAATCAAAATAGAATTAGCAACAACTTGCAGTTTGCAGAAAGGCAAGAAACGGTGTTGAGTAGCTTCGTCTTCCCATTCAACCTTTTTGACCCATTCTTCCTCTTTATATTCTATGATTAGTTCTTGAGCGCTTGCGACACTTTTAGAATCCAGTGGAAGCTTCCTCAGCTTCGGACAAAATGCTATCCAGATTTTGTTTAGACATGGAAAAGACAAAGGACTCCGGTAGATGCTCTTCAACATAGGTAAATGATTTAAGGTGAGGCATCTTAGTTTTTGAAAAGGAACCACGATATTACCAGCATGCGCTCCTGTAACACTTGCAGCTTTTTCTTCGTTTATTACCTCTTCCAACTGTTTTGACCATTCCACTTTAAGATCAACAAGGTTAGGAGCAAACACCAGCCACGTCAAATCTTTTAGATTCTTGCAGTCATTTATATAGATCTTGGAGAGGTTTGGGAAGCATGGAGTTGTGGGCCGATTGTTCCGTGAAGACAATGTCCTCTCTATCTTTATCTCCCCCATTCCACAACTCCATATGCTGAGGCTACGGAGATCAAAAGTCATTGGCAAGGTCAATACTATCACTGATTCCTCAAGGTATCGGAAACATATCTTTTGAATACATTTTACCAACACGTGAGAGCTTAAGAAGTGCTCCCAAACCATCCCTGAACTGATATCAATGGTTAAAACTTCTAGATATTCCAGAAGTTGCAGCTCTTTTAGTAAGCTCATATCAGGCCTCATTATGGATCCTCCTAGTCCAAATGTCCTCAAACTCGACAGATTCGATATCCCTGAAATGCTCTCAAGCCACGCTGTGTCTTCCAGATTCAAATAAATTAACTTTTCCAACTCTTGTAAACCAACTTGCAATTGCTTCACGCCTGTTCCTGATAAATCAAGATAGCGCAAGGAGTTCAACTTTGATATCTGCTTCGGCAACTCAGGAAGAGTTCGATTCCCTGATAGATCCAAGACAACTAGCGTTGGAATATGCTTGAAGAATTCATCCGAAATATGTACCAATGAATGGTTTCGCTGAAGGAATAAAGTGGTAAGTTCAGAGCATTCGGGGCTGCCACTTATCTTTTTAATATTGTTATGCATCAACGACATCTTTTTCACATCTCTCCAATTCTTGACTTTTGGTATTTTGCTTAACCCAACACCAGCTTGCACGATACATCTCTCTCTATGCTTCCCAAGATCAGATGCTATCCATAGAGCCATCTCACGAACCACATCATGCATACTCACATATGATTCATTCTCCTTTACTCCCTCTAACAATAAACATGCACGAACAAGGGTACCAAGTATCTCGTAAACTTGGTTAATTGCCCTTTGTCTACCTTCGCTTTCATCAATGAATCCCTCACATATCCAATAGTTAACCAGCCTGTCTTTATATATAAGAGCATCTTCAGGAAAGAGAGAACAGTAAAGAAAACATGATTTCATCACCTCTCCGTTTAAACTATCATAGCTATACTTCAGAATAGGAAGAATTTCATCTTCCATGCCTGCAAAATCTGCAGCCGATAATGTCAAAACATCGATTGCACGGTGCCATTCTTCTACCGTTGTTCTACATGACATAGTTTCACCGATAACGTTAAGTGCCAATGGTAGACCAGCACATTTTCCAGCGACTTGTCTTGCAAGATCCGGAATGTCTTCATGGATTTTCAATGTGTTTTCTCCAACTTTCTTTAGGAACAACTCCCATGATTTGTCGGGATCTAGACAACTGACTTCCATAGAGTCATCGACCTCCATGCGTCCACACACATCTCTAGAGCGAGTGGTGAACACAACTTTGCATCCGTTATTTTCGCCCGGATGAGGGACTCCAATTGCCGATAGATTCACTTTTGCCCATATATCATCCAAGAACAAGACAAATTTCTGTATCTTGAGAACATTGTATATGTCAAGGGCTTTATGGTTCTCGTTTTTTTCGACCCACTCTTGACTCCAAAAGCCTAGTTTTTTGGCTATGTCTCCTTGAATCTTCTGGATGTCTAAACTTTTAGACACCACAACCCATATCACAACATCAAAACTGCCCTTTGTGGTAGAAAACTTATTGTTGATCTGCGTGATAAGAGTGGTTTTGCCCACTCCGCCCATCCCGTACAAACCCATAATCCCAACCCCATCTTCCATGAGACGGTCCCATACCCTTTCAAGCATTACCTCCTGACCAACAATGGTGGGTTGAATAGGCATCTCTTCAACCTCAGTTACATGAGCTTCCTTAGTCACCACATCAAATTCTCCTTGGGAACCGACAGTCTCAACTTTCTTCAACATACGGACAACTCTTTTGCCATAACGATAGCTCATTTTCACGTTTTTGGAGCAGAATCCACAAAAACATACCCTTTGAAGCTCAACGCTATCAGTTCTAAGCAGATCATTGAATTGATTTTCGACAGCGAGGACATTATTAAGCCAAACCTGAACTTGAGCAAGCCTTTGACGACGCCTCGTATACTCTTCTCTGTTTACACGGTCTTGCACATCATCTCGCTTTGCCTTGAGTAGTTCCATGTCGTTTTGCAGAGCCGCTAGATTGTCGGAAAGGTTGTAGATATAACTCCCCTTGACGCTTAAACATCGAGAGATTTGATTCACAACTTGATCACATGGAATAGAGACCGAGAGACAACCTCCCATTGCTGCAAAGAAAGAGAGAGAGATTCAGAAAAGCAAAAGCTAGTTCTTGACAATTATTGAAATAGCAAAGAAAAAAACAAAAAGATAAGACTTTGAGACGTATCATAGATTTTTCAACCACAAACATTGGTCCCTACACTAAACAATAATGAAAAGTTTATTTTAGTGAAATATGTCCTCACTATAGTATTGAATCAAAAATAGAAAGAAATAAAAAATAATAGTATGTGTATGGAAGTCTCTTAGCAATTTTGATGGGAAAATAATGGTATGTGTGCAGGGCTGATTTATGATAATGAAAAGAAGAAGCTTAGTAACGTTTAAGTTAATGCTGAGAAAGTGAAAACAGTTTGTTCGGTGATCTTCTTAGCTTTGGCTATAAATGAATGGGTGTTTCGTTCAAAGATGAAGAATGGCAAGCTATCTATGATTGCAGATATAGTGACTATGTGACTACTACTGCAATTGTAGGAGTCAAAGGAGAGTGTGATCCATTTCTTCTACTACAGTTTCGAAAGATATATTTGATAATAATGATATGATATTCCTTCTACTACAGTTTCGTACAAACCAACATGATGGTTTAGGGATTAAAGGAAATTAAACCGGAAATTGATAAACCAAGAGCAAATACTGAATCACGGGGAACCGGATAGAAATAAAATAAATTAGGTCGCGGCATTCGGATACCCGCTATCAGATTTTTTTGGGTATTTCGATAATGGACTTTGGAACCCAATTGGATATTAATATACAATCGGGTCGGGTTCAAATCGGATGACTTTGGGTTAGGGTTTATCCGATTCCCCCAATCCGTCGCCGTCGATTAACATGCTTGAAGACTTGTCAGAGTGGATTATCAGAGTCGCGGCGGAGTGAAGCTTTTACGGCGATTGCGATCTGAAGCGCGTTTTTGATTATGTGATTTGAGGATTGATCTGAAGAAAAATTTAAGTGATGGTGAAGAGTATTGTTAGGCGCGTGTATTCCATGACTAAGAGCTTTGTCACTAAACCTAGTTGATGCTGTTAGCAGGCCCGCCCCAATTTTAGAATATAATAGATGCAAATTAAAGAAAAACCTTTATAATTCAACAAATATTATAAAAAGAACACTATTTTTTTTATAAAAAAACTCTAAAACCCCACAAAAAATTGCAAGGTGCATTTGCACATGTTCCACCATATTATAACCGGGCATGGCTGTTAGTAGATAGATTAATCTGATCTAGAGATCTCTTTTGGATCTAAAGATTAAATAGAGCCAATATTAGAAGATGACCTAAAAGGGAAAGAGAGATCACCTTCACATCATGAAGACGATGATGATGGTGATAAGACCAACAAAGTGGTTTAATAACAAAAACAACATTAAACCAAAAATAGATTTAAACGAAGAACAAAGTTCAGAATCTTAGTAAACCGGATAATACGATGAAGAATCATGCATCACTAGTCGTACAGTCTAATGGCGGACTGGGTTTCAGATTTTGGATAAATAACCAAACTCGATCGGTTATCCGATCCCATTATAAATACAAACCGATCGAATAAAATCATCTACCCGTATGTGATCCGAACCCTTCATTTTGGGCCAGGTTTGGATTTGGGTTTCAGGTATGGGTATTATGCCCATGCCTATTCTAAGGTGACATGTAAGTTCATTGTTCCTTTGAACTTTCCCATGATTGTTTAGAGGGACTCTACTGGTTTTTGTAGGAGAGCCTAGAGGTTGGTGGTAGACGCCTTCTTCTCAATATGCATTGAGTAGTGTCTTAGGAAGGCCGTTGATGGCTGATGGAAGTGGTCGATCGAATTCCAATCGAGCTGCGAGAACCAGGCTAGAGTATCGCCAGTGAGGTGCTCCATAAATAACTGATATAGCCGGCTTCCTTTTCTTCCGGAGGGAATTGAGCTCCACCCATGGAAATTTTGAATGCCATGAGGTGTTAGGTTGGATCAGTCTTACCGTCATAAAGTGCGATCCTTACCTTCGTGTTGGGTTTGACCGAAGTATTAATGATCCGAGTGATGAACGGAGTTTGGTTTGTCTCCTCAAGGTTTATGTTTAGCTCGGGTGCCGAACTGATTACACGATGCATCCTGAACTCATCAAACAAATTGTCTCCCTCACGGCCGCGATCTCCTCATCCATTTCCTCCAAACTTTGTTGCGGTGGTATTGTGAAGACGGTGGGTTGATCTCATACTGATAAGACTCTTGGCGTATGCTCGGTTAGAAACATGTTTTAGTCGATGCGAGTTTCACTCTCCGTGCTTCGAGAATTCTTCTCCGCACGTCCCATGAGAAAAGCAATTTACTCTTGGATCTTCTGACTATTGTCTTGCTGTTTATCCTACTTTGCGAGTAACAACTTCACTATTGTCAAGACATCAGATTCATGCCCAACATTATTAATTTATAGAGGTTTTATAATAGTTTTATTTGATTACTACATTTTTTAAAGGGTCTTACATTACAAACCAAAATTCTTGATTTTTTGTTTTAACACTTGATTATCCGATAGTTTATTTCATCAGCCCTAGATATATTCGATCTACCTGCAGCCTATGCGATTAGGGTGAACAACTTCCACAAAAGTTTCCATGATGCAACTTTCCATGTACGACATCTTTCATGGTGGACAAACTCTTCTCGACGAACAGATCTGCATGTACTACATCTTCCATGATGGACATGGTCTCCCTGGACGATAGAACCTCCGAAAATCGTTTCTCCATTAATCTGCAAGAAACTGACTTGGTGTAAAAGCCTTTAAACCCTTGACCATTGGGTCAAAGGGCTTCCACCCAAAATTCCTGATTATGTATTGTTTATTTGAAAATCTTAACTTTGCAACTCTAGTTATAAATAAAAGAAACCTAATAAATAAAGAGTAATTAGATCATCTCCATTGGAGAAATCCTTTTTGGACTCTAATATATATTATTATTTAATTTAACTAATTATTTAATTATCTAAGAAATGCTAAACCAATCTTATCACACAGCATGGCAATCCAGTTTTTTATTAATCAGAAAACGGTTTCTCTCTCTACTTTATTAATTTTGATTTTTTGATTAATGAATTATTAAATTAGAACCCCTCTAAATTTCTCAGATGGAGGAGCTCTTAACATCTATATTAGTGTAGGTGCAAATAATTAAGTATTTGATACTCTAAAAATCATAATTCATTAACTAGCATAAATTTCCAAAATTACCCTTATGCTATTTGTAACACTCGTGAACCAATTTCGAGAAAATGGAAGGGTGTGTCCATCACCACTAGTGAGGTGTGTCGATCGACACACATATTTCGGCGTGAGGCCGGGTTAATTTGAGTGGGTGTCGATCGACAAAGGTGGGGTGTCTCGATCGACACAATTTAATGAACGGTTTCTGATTTGTTTTCAATTGGCCGGTTCGGGTTGAGGAACCTAAGGCTTCGTATTTAAGCCTTTTTGGCCGTATTTTGGTGGGGAAAAAAGCCAGAATCAAAGGAAAAGAGTTACTGAGAGTTTCTCTTGTTTCCTGAGAGTTTTTGTGAGATAGGTTTCGTTCTTGGTTGTTTTAAGTGGAATTTCGTGGTGGTTGTAGCTGATATCGATTCTACTCTCAATTCATCAGTTTCTATCCAAAAATCCACGGTGAGTGCGTGACCATGGCTTCTAGGTTGATGGATCGTTAGGGATTCGTGGTGATAGGTTTGTGTGTGTTGATTGATCTTGTGGTGATCGAATTGTGGTTGTGTATGCTGGTTGTTGTGTGGTTGTTGATGTTTGTGTAGGTTTCGCGTATTCGAGCATGTGATGAATCGGTCAGAGAGGATTACGATCGGTTCCCATGATTCTGCCGGATGTGTCGATCGACACACCAGTGCGAGGTTGTGTGTGTCGCTCGACACCTAGAGGTTGTGTCGAGCAACACTGGCGCTGGTCTGTGGGGTGTCGATCGACACCAATGAGGTGTGTCGATCGACACTAGACCAGTGCGTCGATCGACAACTAGTGGTAGTGTCGATCGACACACGTCTGATTTGGCTGTGTTGAGCTGTTTTTTTGTTTTTGCTGTGTGATTGTGTGTTAGCCTGAGCGGTCCATCGTGTCTGAGTGTGCAGTCGTAGATGGGATGACCGTTTCACTGCGTATTTATGATAATACTCACGCATCTCGTTTTTCCATGTGATGCAGATAAAGACAAAGTGTGATCGTGGAATCACCGCTACGAAGAGAAGGATGATATGGGCCTCGGTTACTTTGCTTTATGTTCTGTTTTGCATAGAACCGCCATAGGTTGTTGGTTAATTCTGGAATGTTTGGATTTAGATGTTGTTGAACTGGTTTAATTTGGATTAATGAATTGGAATTGTTTGGTTTATTGTTGTCCGTTGTTGTTTGGTTGTTGAGTTTGATTGGATGTTGAGGATAACCTTTATGGAATGCTAGTCTGAGTCCAATGTAATTGTTTTTTTTTTAAAAAACGGGTCGAGTCGTTTCACTTTGGTATCAGAGCCCTTACGGTTTTAGGACGGGTTAGAACTGCTAGGATTGTAATTTGGTTAAATTGACAATTATGTGGATTTGAGGTTCTAGATCATCTTCCTTCGAGCATTCAATGAGATTTCATGGTAAGTGTTGTTTGTGTTTTGTTTTGGTCTTTTCTAGTGCTTAGCTGGATGCTTTGATAAGTGCAGTGAGATTGCTAGAGTTACTAGAGGGCGTGGGCGTGGAGGCCGAGGCAGAGGTCGTGGACCTGTGGATGAGCCAGTTGTGAGTGAGGCTCAGAGTTCCACGCATCAGCCTGTGACAGTTCAGCAGACGTTGCATGATGGCCAGACCGCCATTGTGACTGCCAGTGTGGGTCCTGTTGGGGCCGGTTTGGGTCCTGTTGGGGCTGGTGGTGTTGGCGCAGCTGGGGGTGCGGTCGTGGCCATAGGTGTAGCCCAGGCTGAAGATGATTGTTTGGCTGACCTGTTGAGGCAGTTGTTGGAGCGGCTACCGGATGCGGTGCCAGTGCAGGCTCTAGTGTTGCCATGTGTGGCAGAGGTGTAGCCGAGGCGTACGGTTATTCATGAGGTCCTGTCATATATTCGGATGATGGAGCAGATGCAGAGGTTCGGTACGGTTCTTTTGCAGGAGGTGTTAAGCCTGAGGAGGCTGACGAGTGGAAGATGAGGTTGGAGCGTAACTTTCGCTCGATTAGGTGTCCCGAGGGATACATGGTTGATTTGGCAGTCCATTATTTGGACGGTGATGCACATCTCTGGTGGAGGAGTGTTGCAGCAAGACGGGCTCAGACGGTGATGTCTTGGGCAGACTTTGTGGCAGAGTTTAATGCCAAGTTCTTTCTATAAGAGGCGTTGGATCGTCTTGAGGCGAGGTTTTTGGATATGGCTCCGGGAGCGATGTCAGTTCGTGAGTATGACGTGGAGTTTAACCGACTTTTGGGTTATGCTGGTAGGAGCCTGGAGGAGGAGCAGGCTCATATTAGGAAGTTCTTGAGGGGAATTTGACTAGACTTGAGGACTCCGTGCAGAGGCATCAGGTTGGTGTATAGAGCAGAGTTGGTGGAGACTGCTGCACAGATCGAGGAGGACCTGAGGGAGTTGGCTGTGTGGTGGTTAGCCCAACTGTTCAGCTTAGGAGGCCTCAACACCAGGTGCAACAGGTGGGTCCTAGCAAGGGCGGCAAGCCTGCGCAAGGACAGAAGAAGAAGTGGGAGGACACTTCGAGGTCGGGCCAGAGTGGCAGAGGTTGTTATGGTTGTGGGAGTTGGACCACAAGAGGACGAGTTGCCCTAAGGAGAACGAGACTCGAGCGGCTTGGGTGTGTTATCAGTGCGGTGAGTCGGGACACATCAGACCCAACTGTCCTAAGTTGCAGCATATGGCAGTGGCAGTGGTGCAGCCAGTGGCTCAGTATGGGGCAGTGCAGATTGTGGATCAGATTGCGGCGATGCAGCGTCCGCCAACTATTACTGCAGCTGGTGAGCTGAGCTCGAGGCCGATCACATGTAAACTTTCTAATTCAGACTTGGTAAATTCAGTAGTGTTGAATTTTGTTTGTTTGTTTTGGATTGTTTATTCTGTGATGGGAAAAGTTGGGTTTCTTAGCACATGAGATTTGTGTAGAGACCTTGTTTGTGGGCGGTGTTGAGTCTCACGTGTTGTTTGATTCTGGAGCATCGAATTGCTTTATTACTCCAGAGCATGCAGAGACGAGTGGTATTCGGAGTGACGCTGGTGAACGGACTGGACCGGTTATGGTGGCTGGAGGGAAGTTTCTAGTTACTCATGGTCGGGCGAGAGATGTGGATATTCTGGTGGCTGGCGATTTGATGCCATCAGACTTGGTGATCAGTCCAGTGGAGCTGTATGATGTTATCCTGGGTATGGATTGGTTGGATCGGAACAGAGTTCACCTGAATTATCATCGGGGTCGTGTTGTGTTCGAACGTGATGGTGGTAGGTTGGTTTATTAGGGAGTGAGACCGACTTCAGGTAGTCTCGTGATCTCACTTGTCCAGGCTGAGGCGATGACTGAGACGGGTTGCGAGGCTTACTTAGCCACGATTGTAATGCCGGAGGCTGTTGCTGGGGTTGCTGTGAGGAATATTCAGGTTGTTTGAGACTTTGAGGATGTTTTTCAGTCGTTGCAGGGATTACCGCCGTCTCGGTCTGATCCTTTCACGATTGAGTTAGAGCCTGGGACGACGCTCTTATCTAAGGCACCTTATCGAATGGCTCCAGCAGAATTGGCAAAACTGAAGAAGCAGTTGGAGGATTTGTTGAATAAGGTTTTATTAGACCGAGTACTTCACCGTGGGGAGCACTAGTGTTGTTTGTGAAGAAGAAGGATGGTAGTTTCCAGTTGTGCATCGATTATCGATGGCTTAACCGAGCCACTGTGAAGAACAAGTATCCTCTTTCGCAAATTGATGAGTTGTTGGATCAGTTGAGAGGGGCTACTTGGTTCTCCAAGATTGACTTGGCATCCGGTTACCACCGGATTCCTATTGATGAGGCATATGTCAGGAAGACGGCTTTCAGGATTCGGTATGGGCATTTTGAGTTTGTAGTTATGCCTTTATGGTTAAAGAATGCCCCGGCTGCATTTATGAGGTTGATGAACGGAGTCTTCCAGGAGTCTCTTGATGAGTTCTTGATTATCTTCATTGATGATATCTTGGTGTATTCGAAGAGTCTTGAGGACCATGAGGTACATCTGAGAAGAGTTTTGGAGAAGTTGCGGGAACATAAGATATTTGCTAAGTTGAGCAAGTGTAGTTTCTGGCAGCGTGAGATGGGTTTTCTGGGTCACATCGTTTCTGCAGCTGGAGTTTTTGTGGATCCGACGAAGATTCAGTCTATCCGAGATTGGCCTAGACCGAGGAATGCTACTGAGATCAGAAGTTTTCTTAGGTTGGCAGGTTATTATCGGAGGTTCGTCAAAGGTATTGCGAGTATGGCTCAATCTATGACAAAGCTGATAGGGAAGGATGTTCATTTCGTGTGGTCTGTTGATTGTGAGTTGAGTTTTGCGAAGCTGAAGATGATGTTGACTAGTACACCAGTGTTGGCGTTGCCTGAGCCGGGCGAGCCTTATGTGGTGTATACAGATGCTTCAAGAGTTGGTCTGGGATGTGTGTTGATGCAGCAGGGTAAGGTGATTTCTTATGCTTCGAGGTAGTTGAGGAAGCACGAGGGCAACTATCTTGTCCATGAATTGGACTTTGCTGCAGTGATCTTTGCCTTGAAGATTTGGAGGTCTTGTCTGTATGGTGGCAGAGTTTAGGTGTTTACCGATCATCATAATCTGAAGTACATTTTCACTCAGCAGAATTTGAATGTACGACAGAGGTGATGGTCAGAGTTTTTGGCAAATTATGACCTGGACATTGTTTACCATCCTGGTAAGGCTAACATTGGGGCATATGCTCTTAGTCGGAGGCGGTATGATTCAGCTCAGGAGCGGGATGTAGAGACTCTTATGAGTATGATTTGTACCTTGAGGTTGTGTGTTAACTCAGAGGAGCCGTTGGGGTTGGAGGCAGTTGACCAGGCAGATCTGTTGAGCAGGATTCAAGTAGCTCAAGAGAAGGATCATGTGTTATTAGATTCTTCTAAGGCGGTTGGCTCTGAGTATCCGGTTTCTGCTAACGGGACTATCTTAGTACATGGACGAGTCTGTGTGCCTAAGGATGAGGACTTGAGGCAGGAGATTCTGAGAGAGGCTCATGCGAGCAAGTTTTTTATTCATTCATGAGCGACTAAGATGTATCGTGATCTGAAACGGTAGTATCACTGGGTCGGGATGAAGAAGGATGTGGCTAATTGGGTCATTTGTCAGCTTATGAAGGCTGAGCATCAGGTTCCGAGTGGTTTATTGCAGAGTCTACTCATTCCAGAGTGGAAGTGGGACATGATTACCATGGATTTCGTGGTAGGATTGCTGGTTTCCCAGACTATTGATGCCATTTAGGTGATTGTGGATCGACTGACTAAGTCAGCACATTTTCTGGCCATTAAGAAGACAGATGGAGCTGAGGTTTTGGCTAAGAAGTATGTGAAAGAGATTGTGAGGCTGCATGGAGTGCCAGCGAGTATTGTGTCGGATAGATGGGCACTAAGGTGCATATGAGTATAACTAATCATCCTCAGACGGATGGGCAGTCCGAGAGGACGATTCATACACTTGAGGATCTATTGAGGATGTGTGTGCTGGATTAGGGTGGTCATTGGGCGGATCACTTGAGTTTTTTGGAGTTTACCTATAATAACAGTTATCAGGTGAGTATTGGTATGACTCCTTTTGAGGCTTTGTATGGGAGGCCATGTCGTACACCTCTATGTTTTACCCAAGTGGGGGAGAGGAGCATTTATAATGCTGATTTTGTTCAGGAGACGACGGAGAAGATCCGTGTTGTGAAGCTAAACAAGAAAGAGGCTCATGATCGGCAGAAGAGTTATGCCGATAAGAGGAGACAAGAGTTGGAGTTTGCAGTCAGAGATCGTGTGTATCTCAAGATGGCTATGATGCGGGGTCTGAATAGGTCCATACCAGAGGATACGCTGAGTACGAGGTACAAGGTACAAGGGTCCGTTCTGGGTTGTGGAACGTGTGGGACCAGTTGCTTATCAGTCAGAGCTGCCTCCAATCAAAGAGAAGTTCCATGATGTGTTTCATGTGTCGAAGCTCAGGGATGTTTGCATACGTCTGAGGAGGTAGCAGTGACGATTCCCGGAGACCTTCAGCCTAATCTGACTGTTGGGATGAGGCCGGTGAGGATCCTTAAGAGGAGTATCAAGGTTCTGCGCTGGAAGAGAGTGCCGTTGTTGAGAGTCTTGTGGGACTGTGACGGTGTTCAAGATGAAACTTGGGAACCAGAGGCTAAGATGAAAAGGAAGTTCAAGAAGTGGTTTGAGAAGCAAGCCGAGGAGTGAACTTATTTTATGGTTTCCACTTTCGGTTTTGTGTTGTAGTCACCGTGTGTGGTGAGGATTGTGGTTGTGGATTATGTATTTTAATTTGAGTTGTATTGATTATGACATTTTTCTAGATTAATAAGCTTCTTATGTTTTTGGCTTTAGTAGTCATGTGTATGTGGTTAGAGAACCTCGAAATGGAAGTTTATAGTGAGTAAAACTTGCCAGTTTCGGAGGAACTCTAACGGGACATATGGATTTATGTGTTAGAGAGTCTCGGAATAGAAGTTTTACAGTGGTAGAACTGTCTAGTTCCGGGGAAACTCTGCAGGGACATCTGGTGTGATGGATGGTCCATATGATCATTGATGATCATGTTTGCGATGGTATTCCGGGTTGGGAGTATCATGTTGAGACCTTGGGAGGTAGTTCCGGTCAGAGGTGCATTATAGACGTTAAGAATTGATTTCGTTAGGGGATGTCGATTTCCTCGCATAACTCAAAGAGAGAGACATTTGTTCTTTCTTGGAGATGCGTTCTCCGGCAGATCTTTGAGAGATGCGTCTCTCCAAGGGATAGTGGGTTCCCTGCATACCGATCGTTTGTCAGGACTGCGAGGACTGAGAGCGTTATTTTTGGAGATTGCGGTCTCTACCAGATCTTTGAGAGATGCCTCTCTCCAGTAGATAGTGAGTTCCCTGCATAGCGAGAGCTTGATAGACTGTGTCTTGATGGTTTGAGGGGTATGGAGATGGTTGGTATCAAGCTCCGTCGGGGCTGCGCGGACTGAGGTGGGTTGGTACGAGGTACCGAGAGCTTGAGGGGTGACGATCCCGAGAGTTGGATGGTGTGGTTATGAGTTATAAGCGATCAATATCTGAGACGGGTCTATATGCATAGGACGGATGTGAACCTCAAGAAGGTCTGGGAGATGTAGTGTCCGGTGTTACTGGCAGGTTGGCCAGGTGGTTAGCCATGATGACTATATTTTGGGGATTCGAGGACGAATCCAGGTTTAGTGGGGGGAGAATTGTAACACCCGTGAACCAATTTCGAGAAATTGGAAGGGTGTGTCGATCGACACTAATGAGGTGTGTCGATCGACACGGGTGGGATGTGGCATTTGTACCTACTAGTGGTGGTCAAGCTTGCATAAAGGCAAGAAACGGAGTGGTGGTTAACCGTTCATAGACTTCCACTGAGTCATCAACCTCCATGCGTCCACACACATCTCTAGAGCGAGTGGTGAACACAACTTTGCATCCGTTATTTTCGCTCGGATGAGGGACTCCAATTGCCGATAGATTCACTTTTGCCCATATATCATCCAAGAACAACCCAAATTTCCGTCTCTTGAGAACATTGTATATGTCAAGGGCCCTATTATGGTTTTCCTTTTTTCCATCCCACTCTAGACTCCAAAAGCCTAGTTTTTTTTGTTGTGTCTTCTTGAATCTTCAGGATGTTCAAACTTTTAGACACCACAACCCATACCACAACATCAAAGTTGCCCCTTGTGTTAGAAATCTTGTTGTTGATCTGCCTGATAAGAGTGGTTTTGCCAACTCCGCCCATACCGTACAAACCCATAATCCCAACTCCATCTTCCATGAGACGTTCCCATACCCTTTCAAACAATTCCTTTTGACCAACAATTGTGGGTGGAATGGGTATCTCTTCAACCTCAGTTACATGATCAACTTCCTCAGTCACAACATCAAATTCTCCTAGAGAACCAACACTCTCAACGTTCTTCAACATACGCACAACTCTTTAGCCATACCTGGACTTGAGCAAGCCGTTGACGACGCCCTGTAAACTCTTCTCTGTTTACACGTCCTTCCACATCATCTCGCTTTGCCTTGAGCAATTCTGATGCAGCCCAAGACACAAGAGACAAAGATGCTCTGTTTTTCCTTTTGTTTCACAAAGATGCTCTGTTTTTCCTTTTGTTTTTAGCGTTAATTGTTTAAGCTTATTTTCCTCTTTCTTTTAGGAGTTTAGGTAATAATCTTTTGTGTTTTCCTTTTTAGTAAGGGTTTTACTTTTCTTTGTTTGGTTTTCCTTTTCCCTTAAAGAACAGAGGATCAAGGTCTCTATAAAAGAGAACCTAGCTTCGTGTTTATTTTCAACTTTGATTTTGAATAAGAACTCTTTTAAGAGAAATCTCTTTGTGTTTCCATAAATCCGGGCATTCTTTGAGAATTCAACGGTTTTGTGAAGGCTTAGCTAACGGGTATTCTAAGATATCAACGTTACCTTTGCGTTATCGGCTTCCGCTCTCCATCAGTTGGTATCAGACTAGGGACTTGATTTCTCGATCAAGGAAATCGAATCTGTGACTATGGCTCCTCGACCAGACAAACAACCTGCAACTGATCCCTTCGTGAGATGTTTGAAGAATTCCAGCTAACTATGCAGACAACGATTGCTAATTCAATTCATGTGGCCATGAATGGTCTAATTGAGGCGAACGATGCAGCTCGTGGTCTCAATCCTCGTCAAAACCATGTTGTTGATGCAGGTAACGATGCTATCTCTGACAACGAGACCTTCGACGATGAGGCTAATTTTCCAAGACAACACCGCAACAATCAACAACGTCTAGCTCGACGTGGTGAGGAAGACAATCGATGGTCATATGGAATCAAAATTGACATTCCAGAATATCATGGAGGATCTCAACCAGAAGAGTTGCTTGACTGGTTCGTAACGGTGGATGAATATTTGGATTTTAAAAACGTTCCAGAAAACAATCGTGTTTCGGTAGTGACAACAAGATTTCGTGGCCACGCAGCTTCATGGTGGCAATAATTCAAACTAAACCGCTGACGACGAGGGAAAAACAAACTGGAATCATGGGAAAAACTCAAAAAACACTTAAGGAAGACATTTATTCCATATAATTTTGAGCGTCTTCTCTTTCAAAAGTTCCATAGCATTCGTCAAGGTTCTCAGTCTGTGGAAGATTACTCCACTGAATTTTATCAGATGTTGACAAGAATTGATCTTAATGATTCTGAAGATCAATTGGTAGCTCGCTTTATTGCTGGTCTCAGGCCACAATTACAAAATATGCTTAGCCAATTTGATCCATCTAGTGTTTCTGAGGCACGACAACGAGCTCTTTCAATGGAACAACAAAATAGAAACAGTGGTTCCAATTGGTCATCTTGGAACACAAAACAACGTAATGATACAAAAGAAGCTGTACTTGATTCCTCCCGTGATACAGCTGGTCCATCTCAAAATCAGACCTCTCGAACATCTCTTCAACCGGAAAATCAAATCACTACACGTCCTTCTCGGACTAATGCCCTTCCGGGTTTTTCTTGTGGAGAACCCGGACATCGGCAAACTGCATGTCCGAAGCAAGGACGCAGAGGACTCATTGCTAATGATGTCTCATACGATGACGAACCCATCGATGATGACAAAATCCATGAAGATTATGTTGAGAATGATGTCATAGGCGATTCTGGACCACTTCTTGTTCTTCATCGTAATTGTTTAGCACCACCAAAACAAACAGAGGATTGGCGACGAACAAGTATTTTTCAATCTACTTGTACGATCAACAACAAGGTTTGTCGTTTTGTGATTGATTCCGGAAGTTGTGCCAATATAATTTCAGAAGAAGCAATGCGCAAGCTTAATTTACCCACAGAGGCACACCCCCAACCATATCGCCTTGCATGGATGCATGATGGTGTTGATGTTCACGTTTCCAAGAGGGTTTTGGTTAGCTTTTCTATTGAGCCAATCTACAAAGATGAGATTTATTGTGATGTTGCAAACATGAATGTAGCCCATATTATCTTAGGGCGCCCTTGGGAGTTTGATAGAGGAGTGACCCACGATGGTATCGCTAACACATATTCATTTTTGTTTAATGGTCGTCGGTTGACTTTGCTCCCATCCCGTGACACACAACATGCTTCTTCACCAACGCATACCACTCTCAACAGCGTTACAACCTTGCCTTCTACTTCATCGAATATACTTATTTCCAATAAACATGATTTTGATGTTCATATCCGCGAAACAGAAGTAATTTTTGCTTTGGTTTCTACGTACGATGGCACCACTTCACCACAAGCAACACCACATTTCGTTCAAAGCCTCTTATCTGAGTTTCATGATATATTTCCAGAAGATTTAGCAGCAGGTCTCCCTCCGTTAAGAGATATTCAACACCATATCAATTTGGTCCCTCACGCAGCACTTCCAAATCGAGCCCATTACCGAATGAGCCCCCAAGAACATGAGGAATTACGAAGACAAGTAGAAGAGTTACTCGCTAAGGGTTATATTCGTAAGAGTTTAAGCCCGTGTGCTGTTCCGGCTTTACTTATTCCAAAAAAAGATGGATCATGGCGGATGTGTGTTGATAGTCGCGCCATAAACAAAATTACAACAAGGTATCAGTTTCCTATTCCACGATTAGATGATCTTCTTGATCAAATTGGTAAAGCAACCATCTTTACAAAACTTGACCTTAAGAGTGGGTATCATCAAATCCGAATCAGACCTGGGGATGAATGGAAAATGGCATTTAAAACCCGAGAAGGTTTGTTTGAATGGTTGGTCATGCCATTTGGTCTCTCGAATGCACCAAGTACCTTTATGCGAGTCATGAATCAAGCATTGCGTCCATTTATTGGGAAATTTGTCGTCGTCTACTTCGATGATATTCTCATCTTTAGCTTGTCACTCGCTATCTCATGTTCGCAACGTTTTAGAGGTTTTGCGTCGTGAAAAACTATTTGTGGCTAGAAAAAAATGTGAGTTCGGTACATATCAAGTTTTGTTCTTGGGTTATGTTGTTTCTTCTCAAGGCCTACGTGTAGACCCTCAGAAGATTTCTGTCATTGCCTCATGGCCGGTTCCACGGACAATTACAAAGGTCCGAAGTTTTCATGGGATTGCATATTTTTACCGACGTTTTGTGCCCAATTTCAGCACCATTACTGCTCCTTTAACGGACTGTCTCAAGGGAACCTCTTTCCTTTGGACTTCTGAAGCTTCCCAAGCATTTGAGATCATCAAAGAGAAGCTCACTTCCGCTCCTATTCTGATTTTGCCAGATTTTTTGGTTCCTTTTGAGCTACATTGCGACGCATCGAAACTTGGCATTGGCGCTGTTCTTTCTCAACACACTCGACCTGTTGCTTATTTTAGTGAGAAATTGTCGGGTTCTCGTGGACGTTATAGTACCTATGACGTGGAATTCTATGCCATTGTTCAAGCTATCAAGCACTGGAGGCATTATTTGTTTCATCAAGAATTTATCCTTTACACCGATCATGTAGCTCTCAAATATTTGGGTACTCAAGACAAAGTTTCTGCGCGTCATGCTTCATGGATTTCTTATTTACAACAATTCACATTTGTTATCAAACATCAATCGGGTAAATTTAATAAGGTGGCTGATGCTTTAAGTCGTCGTCACGGGTTATTAGCTACACTTAGTGTCTCGGTCCCTGGTTTTGAGTCTTTGACAGAGTTGTACCCGACTGATCCGTTTTTTGCACGTCCATGGGAGCATGCCCAGCTTGGGTCATTTGAAGATTACTCCATTATTGATGACTTTTTGTTTAAAGGCAGCCGCTTGTGTGTCCCTAGCGGAAGTCTTCGTCTTCAAATTATTAAAGAGCTCCATTGTGAAGGTCATGTCGGAAGAGACAGAACACTTCAACTTGTAAGTGCAAATTACTTTTGGCCTACATTACGTAAATATGTTGAGCGCTTTGTTACACGATGTACAACATGTCAACAAGCCAAAGGACATGCCTCTAATGCAGGCCTATATATACCATTACCCATTCCTACTCAACCTTGGACATATATTAGTATGGATTTTGTTTTGGGTTTACCGCGTACACAACGAGGGAACGATTCTATATTTGTGGTTGTTGATCGATTCTCAAAAATGGTACACTTTATCCCGTGCAAAAAGACCACGGATGCTGTTCAAGTGGCCTTGTTATTCTTTCGTGAGATTTACCGGTTACATGGATTACCCGTTTCCATTGTTTCGGATCGCGATTCTCGCTTCATTAGTCACTTTTGGCGATCGTTATGGAAGATGTTACATACAAGTTTGGACATGAGCTCGGCTTATCATCCTCAATCCGATGGGCAAACCGAAGTGGTCAATCGTTCACTTGGCAACATGTTACGGAGTTTGGTGGGTGATAATATTAAATCATGGGATACTCATTTATGTCAGGCTGAATTTGCTCATAATCATGCCTCAAACCGCTCTACTGGCCTTAGCCCATTTCGTGTTGTTTATGGATTGATTCCTCGTTGTCCATTAGACCTTACTGTAGCTCCGGATACAACTCGCTTCCATGGCCAAGCGATATATTTTGTCACCGATCTGTCTCGCGTACATGAACAAACGCGTGCTCATCTTGAAACTACAACTAGCAAATACAAAGCCGTAGCTGATCGGAGACGTCGCGAGGTCCATTTCTCTGTTGACGATAAAGTTTGGGCAGTATTAACAAAGGACAGGATTCCATCTCATGAATACAACAAACTAAAACCAAGAAAGATAGGGCCTTTGGATATTCTTGAGAAGATTAATGCGAATGCTTATCGAGTTAGACTTCCTGCTCACATTCGTACCCATGACGTCTTCAATGTTAAACATCTTTTTCGTTACACATCGGATGAGGATCCTACTCTTGATTCAGGGACGAATCTTTTCTTACGGGAGGGACCTAATGCAGCCCAAGACACAAGAGACAAAGATGCTCTGTTTTTCCTTTTGTTTCACAAAGATGCTCTGTTTTTCCTTTTGTTTTTAGCGTTAATTGTTTAAGCTTATTTTCCTCTTTCTTTTAGGAGTTTAGGTAATAATCTTTTGTGTTTTCCTTTTTAGTAAGGGTTTTACTTTTCTTTGTTTGGTTTTCCTTTTCCCTTAAAGAACAGAGGATCAAGGTCTCTATAAAAGAGAACCTAGCTTCGTGTTTATTTTCAACTTTGATTTTGAATAAGAACTCTTTTCAGAGAAATCTCTTTGTGTTTCCATAAATCCGGGCATTCTTTGAGAATTCAACGGTTTTGTGAAGGCTTAGCTAACGGGTATTCTAAGAATTCAACGTTACCTTTGCGTTATCGGCTTCCGTTCTCCATCAAATTCCATATCTTTTTGCAGAGCCACTAGATTATCGGAAAGGTTGTAGATATAACTCCAATTGACGCTTAAACATTGATGGTTGGCGGTTTTGGAGAATTGGTGATGAAGGTCTGATGGCTGTAACGCTGCTTGAATCTGCAAGAACTTGGTGGCTTCCACAATCAGGAGATGGTCTCAAAGTGAAGCTACTAGTTCTACTTGATGATTACATCTTCACAAAGTACTTGTTTCCCATATCAAAACAAATATCCTCTTTCTATGGTATTAGTGAATTTATACTATCGCAAGTAAATAGTTTCATTTTGGCAACAGTGATTAACTTATTCATGTTTATAGTATCGGTGAATACAAATCTATGAAATTACATAAAACAATGAATGATCTATAATCAATATCCTCCATGACAATACCTTTAATTTTCATATTACAACCAAATAGTTATACTGTTTTATAAATACCTGGTAATTGCTTGTTACAGTACAAGTTACAACAACCGTTCATCCAATCGCTGTGGCTATAAAAGTCGAAGTAGAAGTGGCACCAAGTGGGGGGGGCCTAGCTTGCAACTTGCAGGAAGGCAAGAAGCGAAGTTGAGTGGCTTCGTCTTCCCATGCAACCTCTTTGATCCATTCTTCCTCATCGTATTCTATGATTAGTTCTTGATTACTAACGACACTTTCAGAACCCAGTGGAAGCTTTCTCAGCTTCGGACAATCTTCGATTATGATTTTGTTTATACACGGAAAAGGCAGAGGACTCCAGTAGATACTCTTCAGCATAGGTAAATGAGATAACCAGAGGCGTCTTAGTTTTTGAAAAGGAACGATACTACCTGCATGTCCTCCTGTAACACTCGTAGCTTTTTCTTCGTTTATTATATCATCCAGTTGATTTGATGAACCAACTTTAAGATCAACAAGGTTTGGAGCAAACACTAGCCACGCCAAATCTTTTAGGTGATTGCAGCCACCTATATAGATCCCGTAGCGGTTTGAGAAGCATGGAATTGTGGGACTATTGTTCAGTGATGAAATTGTCCTCTCTATCTTTATTTCCCCCATTCTGCAACCCTCTAAGGTGAGCCTACGGAGATCACAAGTCGTTGGCAAAGTCAATACTCTCACTGATTCTTTAAGGCCTCTGAAACCTACATTTCGAATACAGTTTACCAATCTGTGAGAGCTTAACAATTGCTCCCAAACCATCCCTGAACTGATCTCAATGGTTAAAAATTCTAGATATTCCACAAGCTGCAGCTCCTTCAGTAAGCTCATATCTAGTGTTGTTCGAGATCCTTCTAGTCGTAGCGTCCTCAAACACGATAGATTTGATATCCCTGAAATGCACTCAAGCTTCTCTGTGTGTTCCAAATTCAAATAAACTAGTTTTTTCAACTCTTGTAAACCAACTTGGAATCGCTTCAGGCCTGTTCTTGACAAATCAAGATATCGCAAGGAGATCAACTTTGATATGTGCTTCGGCAACTCAGAGAGATTTGGAATCCATGAAAGATCCAAGACAACTAGCGTTGGAATATACTTGAAGAATTCATCCGAAATATGTACCAATGAAGCGTTTTCCTGAAGGAGAAAAGTTGTAAGTTCAGGGAATTCGGGGCTACCACTTATGTTTTCAATATTACGACAAATGCACGATATCTTTCTCACATCCCTCCAATTCTTCACTTTTGGTGCTTGCACAATCCATATTTCTTTATGCTTCTCAGGATCAGATGCTATCCATATAGCCATCTCACGAACCACATCATGCATAACCACATATGATTCTCCTTCCAACAATAAACATGCACGGACAAGGGTACCAAGTATCTCGTAAACTTGATTAATTGCCCTTTCTCTGCCTCCCCTTTCATCTATGAATCCCTCACATATCCAATAATCTATCAGCTTCTCTTTCTCTATAAAATAATCTTCAGGAAAGAGAGAGCAGTAAAGAAAACATGACTTCACCACCTCTCCATTTAAACTATCATAGCTAAACTTCAGAATAGGAAGAATTTCATCTTCCACGCCTGCAAAATCTGCGGCCGATAATGTCAAAACATCGATTGCACGGCGCCATTCTTGTACCCTAGTTTTGCATGACATAGTTTCGCCGATTACGTTAAGTGCCAATGGTAGGCCATCACATTTTCCAGCAATTTGTCTTGCGAGAGCCCGGAATGTCTTCATGAATTTTCAATGTGTTTTCTCCAACTTTCTTTTGGAACAACTCCCATGCTTTGTCGGGATCTAGACAACTGACTTCCATTGAGTCATCAACCTCCATGCGTCCACACACATCTCTAGAGCGAGTGGTAAACACTACTTTGCATCCGTTATTTTCGCTCGGATGAGGGACTCCAATTGCCGATAGATTCACTTTTGCCCATATATCATCCAAGAACAACACAAATTTCCGTCTCTTGAGAACATTGTATATGTCAAGGGCCCTATGGTTTTCCTTTTTTCCATCCCACTCCTGACCCTGAAAGCCTAGTTTTTTGGCTATGTCTTCTTGTATCTTCAGGATGTTTAAACTTCTAGACACCACAATCCATATCACAACATCAAAGCTGCCCCTTGTGTTAGAAAACTTATTGTTGATCTGCGTGATAAGAGTGGTTTTGCCAACTCCACCCATCCCGTACAAACCCATAATCCCAACTTCATCTTCCATGAGACGGTCCCATACCCTTTCAAGCAATTCCTTTTGACCAACAATTTTGGGTGGAAATAGGTATCTCATCAACCTCAGTTACATGATCAACTTCCTCAGTCACCACATCAAATTCTCCTAGAGAACCAACACTCTCAACGTTCTTCAACATACGCACAACTCTTTTGCCATAACGATAGCTCATTTTAAAGTTTTTGGAGCAGAATCCACAGAAACATAACCTTTGCAGCTCAACACTATCATTTCTAAGCAGATCATTGAATTGATTCTCGACGGCAAGGACACTATTAAGCCATACCTGGACTTGAGCAAGCCGTTGACGACGCCTTGTAAGCTCTTCTCTGTATACGCGTCCTTGCACATCATCTCGCTTTGCCTTGAGGACTTCCATATCGTTTTGCAGAGCTGCTAGATTGTCGGAAAGGTGATAGATATAACTCCACTTGACAATTAAAAATTGAGAGGCTTGATTCACAACTTGATCACATGGAATAGAGACCGAGAAACAACTTCCCATTGCTGCAAAGAAAGAGAGAGAAGAAAGTTTCAGAAAAGCAAAAGCAGAAGCTAGTTCTTGAATTTTGTTAGTGACAATTATTCCAAAAGCAAAGAAAAAAAATGAAAAGACAAGACTTTTAGACGTATAAAAGATTTTTCAACCACAAACGTTGGTCCCTAACCTAGACAATAATGCAAAGATGTTTACTATATCTTTGTCAAATATGTCGTCACTATAGAATTGAAAGAGAAAAAAATGGTATGTGTATGGAAGTCTCTTAGCTATTTGATGGGCAAATAATGGTATGTGTGCAAGGCTGATTTATGATAACGTTGAATTTAATGCTAAGAAGGTGAAAAACAGCTTGTTAGGTGATTGATTTGAAGGTAATTTGTTCAAAGATGAAGAATGGTATTTGTCTCTGCAAGCTGCCATGGATTGCACATATACTGATGATGTGACTAATACTGCTATTCTAGGAGCCAAAGGAGAGTCTACAAATGTCTCTTGGTCATCTGTTCAAAATCACTTGTCAACTATGGAGCTTAAACTAGCCAACAAGTTGGTCTCCTTTTCTTCTCATCTGAAAGAAAGAACAAGTCTTAAATTGATGTAAGCTATTCACTCTCTACGCAAATTATAAGGATTTGAATTCATCGAACCCGGAATCTCCAAGATAAAATCAACTAAGAGTTTACCTGGTGTGTCAAGAAGGTTGCTTTATTTCAATGACATTTTCTTCAACTAAATCCAGTTACCCAATGTAGTTTGAGATTCTTGAATTTTTATTCTCTTAGTGAGCGTTTTTCGGAATCTTTGACTCGGGTGATCAAATGTTCATGGCTTAGGTGGTTCTTGACAAATTTGTGAAACCGGACAAACCTTTTGTTGACTATAGGACAGACATTACAGGGATTACTGATATGCTCAAATTTACCCTGAGCTACTCTCTCAAATTAAGAGATCAATTGTAGTACTTAGGGGTCGAATCACTGGGAGTAAAATCTAACGATAGGATTTGTGACTTCAAATTCGGCTAAGTAAAATAATATAAAATAAAGACAAAAGCAAATTGAAACAGAGAAAGATTGTTGATTTAAAATTCAATAAACAAAGTGCTAGGCTTTTGGGTAATTCTCAGGATGAATCAGAATTGCAGGTTAAACAAAATCAGGATTTAATTAAGAACCGTTCTAGAACTTGGAACACTAATGTATAATTAACCAACTGTCGTTGCGAAAACTAACTATGTCTAAACCCTAGAAAACCAAATTTCTTTGCGAATTCAATCAATTTAAACAAGCATTAAATTCAAGTCCAATTTGTTCACAAAATCCCTAAACCAAATTTCTTTGCGAATAAGTAATTTTGCTCACCTAAGATCTAGTTCTGGCTAATCAATTACACTTTCGTGTCAATCTATCAACCTAAGATAGCTAATTTAGAGTGATCAATTCTAAATCAGAGTTAAAGCAATCTAGGTGAAGAACCTAACAGATAATCCTAACAAGTGAGTTTACCCTAACAATTCATCATCATTCCATTCGAACTACCCTAAACCTAACAAGCAAACTACTCAGACATGGCAGCAAAGCAAATCATAGCTGAATAATAATGCATAAAGAAAGAGTAAAAGAAGAATTACAATAGGGTTCGAAGAATCTCAAAGAACAAAGTAAACTTGTCTCCCTAAAAACCCTAAAAATCTCTCTCTAAACTTTGTTAAGTAAAAACTAAGTTTCAATCTAAAAACCTAAAATAAACTATTTATAGAGGTAAAAATCGTGGTGGGCTTCTATGACGGTCTATTGGTAACTTCTGGCCCGAAAAGGAACAATTTTCCTTCTTTAAAACGTATTAGGTCGGTTTCTGGGAAGGCCTGTCGATCGATCGTCTATGTGTCTGTCGATCGACAGGTTGTAACGTAGCTGTCGATCGATCACCACCATGTATGTCGATCGACAGACACGCCAATCTGACGGCAATTGAATTTTCGTTCTAACGACTTCAGCTCCTCTTTCCACAATGCTCCAAAACGTTCCATAATCATCAATTAAGCTCCACACGTACAAAAACCTGCAAAGACTCTAAAACACTCGAAAAACACCGAAAAGACTCGATAAAACCGGGTTAAATCATGGTCAAAAACGGGTAAAAACCATGATATATCAACTCCCCCAGACTTAGCTTTTGCTTGCCCTCAAGCAAACTAGAGACTAAGAATGAAGTCGAGGTTTGAAAATCGCGAGAACTTACTTATCTTTGGGAACATTGCTTTCGCTTTCTCGACTCTTTCGCTGCATGTAAACAAAGTACCTTTGGCGGTCACGAATCTCAACCATCATAGGTTGGGCCTCAAATCTTAACCTGCAAACCCATCAGTTTCACATTCTCCTAACTGTCGTACACTCGATCGAAGTGATGATGGAATTCTCTCCAATGATATCAACCAAGTAAAAGGGCTAGGTGTGATGTAAAAGGCTTTTGTATTTAAGTGGAGCTAAAGAGTGTTTAGGGTTACCGGATTTTATTTGGTGGATGCAGACATTATGCATAATCACAAGAGAGAGTCGGGTCCAGTTGATGCCCACAGTTTCTCATTCACATTGCACTCCCTCCTCCAAAACGTTATCAGGAACCAAACATCTTCATATAATAATCACGTTCCACTTTCCACATCCAACTTTCTCATTCCTTGGGATTTCTTTTTGAAGGTAGAGACTTATTAAAATGATAATTTCCCTTTCCCTTACTTATTTTTCGAAATAAAAGTAATTTTTTTTTTTTTTTTTTTTTTTTTTTTTTTTTCTTCAAGACTCTAAGGGGGGAAATGATTTTACAAAGATATTAGTCTCGAAAATTACCATTGTTGTGTATTAAATCCCAAGGAATGCTCAGCATTTCTGCTCTCTTTCAAGTACTCCTACCAAATCCTTTTCCTGTGCATTTTTTGTGAATGAAAAACTGCGTCGGACCTCTTTCTCTCCGGAGTTTATACACATGCCTGCACATAAAACTAAGGAAAAGAGACTGCATGAGGCTTGAACAAAAGGTTAAGGTTAGGGGTTGGGTACCAACTAAAAATGAGCTGGCCATTCAGGATCAACAAAGAGTGGTAAAGAGAATAAGGAGTCCTGAATGTTTTACTGTCGTGATATCATCAAAGAGAATATAGCGAAATGGAGATCAAGTGTGCTAGTCTGGAGTTTGATCTACTTCGTTCTGCAAATTGCGATAAGAGGGGAACCTGTACTATCATCTGATTTCGAATTCGTTCCATCCAAAGGCTTCATCGCAACAGCTAAAAGTTTCAAAAACTAAGCTTTATTCCTAAGAAAGATCATTATTCCCTACATTTTGACTCAATAAAAACAAATTTTTGACTCCAAAATAGAAAAGAATGTTAGTAACTACCTCCCCCAGACTTAAACAACACTGTCCCCAGTGTTATTAAATCTGAGATTGGTGAAAAGAAAAAGAAAAAGTCAGAAAATTTGTGAAAAGAATGAAATTCGGACCTGTTCTGCTGGCCTGTCGATCGATCACCATAAGGTGTGTCGATCGACAGGGCTTCATGGGGCTGTCGATCGACAACCAACAGGTGTGTCGATCCACAGATTCGTCGAAAATCTGAAATCTTGGCTCTGACGACTGATGTTGTTGGAGAAATCTAAAGAAAAGCTGAAGATCACTGAAACAAAATACCATCAAGTACCACAGCAAAGAGTCGCAAACAACATGTTCCACAAATTTTGAAAAAGCAAACAGAAACAAAGAACTAACTGACTCAAAGAAAGAAAAATGACTCAAAGGGAAAGAAAAACTTACAGGTGGGTTGCCTCCCACCAAGCGCTTGTTTTCAGTCATTAGCTTGACTGCGGATGATGTTCAGGCTGGAGGTGGATCTCTGAAGTGCACTCCCCCAGACTTGCAAGGAACAATACCAGGAAAGAGCTTCATAGTATTGTCCAACATCTCTTGGACAACTACCTCTCCCTTCTCCCTCAACTCCAAAGGAATGACAATTCTGAACTTGGAGAATGCCTTAGAAGTTTTTCTGCGCTTCACCTTGGGGAACTCTTTGGTCTTGAGATTTGCTGGAATGTTTTCATCACGGCGTGGAATGGGAGGAGCCAACTTGAGAACGGTTTGAACCTTCTTCGTCTCATTTTCAAAACCCAGCGTATCTCCAACATTGACACTCATACATGAAGCTGCTGTGACAAGAACCGAAGAATAGAAAACTTTCTTGTTGATGTTCGAGAAGGAGATCCGCTTATTAGGAAAATCCACCATTGCTCCCACTGTTGCAAGGAACTGTGCACCAAGAACCAATGGTTTACAGATTTCATCCTTTCTCTCAATGATGTAGAAGTCCGTAGGAACAAGACAATCTCCTATTTGAATCGATACGTCAGGAATGAAGCCTTTAGAAATCGTACATGATCTATCTATGAGCTCGATAGGAGTCCTTAAGGGTTGTAATTCCAAGATTCCTAGCTTCTTTGCAACAGCTTCACACATAACATTCACATTAGCTCCTGTGTCGCATAAAGAATCCTTCAATTCTACACCATTGATCGAACAGGGAACCACAAACATCCCTGGATTCAACAACTTTGGCAGCTTCCTCAATGATGTTGGAGCTTGTTTCTCTTGGACCTTAGATGCTCTTTGACTGCCTTGGTCGGTGCATGAGGGGTACAGACTCCTTGGATACGGAATCTTGGGCTTGTAGACACGTTCAATGGCAGTTTCAGACTGACATTCGAAAACCTCTGCATTTTTTGGGGCTGTCGATCGATCAACACAAGGTGTGTCGATCGACAGGGTTGCTGAAATCGTGTTCGTATAGAGATTTTCTGTAGCTGTTGATCGACAACCACCTGGTCTGTCGATCGACAGGCCCTCTGAAATCTCAAAATTAAAATTTTCTTCAGGAACCACGAGCAAGGCTTCATCTTCGCACTTCTCAACAGTTGGAAACAGTTGTTCTTCACTCTTTAACGTGATTGAATTGGAGAAATGCTTTGGGTTCATGTCAGATTTCCCTGGAAGACGACCTTCTTGTCTCATTACATTTTCAGCAGTCTGAGCAACCTGAGTATCAAGCTTCTTCAAGTGAATGTTGATGGCTTCTATTTTCCCATTGAGATCAGTGTAGAACCCATCCATTTTTCTATTGAGAGTAGTGTAAAGCCCGTCAATCTTCCCATTGATATTTACTGCTAGACTTTGTTGGCCTTCCAGAATCTGTTCGAGTGTACTCTTCATGTCGTTTTCTGAAGACTTAGCAGGAGTCGGTTGATACGATGAAGATCCGTAGTTCCTCTGATTGTAATTGTTGTATCCCTTATTCTCTGACTGATTCCCATACCGCTGATTCTGGTAGCCATTCTGGTTGATGTAATTAACATCTTCCTCAACAATCTCAGCTCCATTTGTTTGACCAGCTCCTCGTCTCCTTTCCTCATCAATCTTCTTTGTACTATTGCTAGTAGACACGTTCTTGATGAGCTCAAGGCAATCAGTTGGGAATCTGGTCTTAAAATTTCCATTACTCGAAGCATCTAGAGTCATCTGATGTCTCCAATCCATTCCTCTGTAGAATATTCCCAGCAACTGAACCTCTGTAAACCCGTGATGAGGACAATCTCTCTGATATCCCTTGAACCTTTCCCACGCAGCCTTGAAAGATTCTGTCGGATTCTGAAAGAATGTTTGGATCTTAGCTCGTAGATCTTCTGAACGTGACTCATCATAGAAGTGACTGAGGAAAGCATTCTTTATATCGTTCCAAGTGGTCAGTGAGCCAGGCTCCAACTGCTTCAGCCAGTAGGCTGCATCCCCAGCTAGAGAGTGTGGGAATAGCTTACAGAAGATGTAATCGAGAGACACCCCATTTGCCTTGATGCTAGATGCGAGGTCTTCGAACCTCTCAAGATGATCCATGGGATGTTCTGCATGATGTCCATGGAATTGATGCTGAGCTACTAGTGAGAAGAAAGCAGGCTTCAGCTCAAAGTCTTGCCTAGCGAATCCAGGAGCTCGGATCGCTGCCCTGTTAGCATAGTACTCTTCAGGTCGGTTGTAATCACCCAAAGTGCGTCGGTTCACTACAACTTCCTGAGGTCTACGATTCGCCCGAGCCAGATGCTCGATCTCAGCGCGCTGGCGCTCTAACTCAACCCTTTGATGATCTAGTTCAGCACGCTCTGCTGCAATCGGATCCTCAAACTCGATGATATTACCAGCTTCATCAATTGGGTCTCCCTGATTGTTGTATCGATTACCATCTCGATCAACATTCTCTCCTTCAGCATTCCGAAAAACGACTACAGCTCGATTAACCATCTTAGCTAACTTTGCTTGTCGTCTGTTTTCCCTTTCCAAAATTCCCAATTCTGGAACAAAATCTGCTAACTCTTTATCCTTGTTGCTTCTGGTTCTGCTAGAAGGCATAAACCTGAAACACCAAAAACAAAAGAAAAACGCGTAAAAACGAAAAATAAAAACTTAGTCAGAATTCTAGAATCAAAATCCTATGGAAGATTTTGACTCCCCGGCAACGGCGCCAAAATTTGATATGCTCAAATTTACCCTGAGCTACTCTCTCAAATTAAGAGATCAATTGTAGTACTTAGGGGTCGAATCACTGGGAGTAAAATCTAACGATAGGATTTGTGACTTCAAATTCGGCTAAGTAAAATAATATAAAATAAAGACAAAAGCAAATTGAAACAGAGAAAGATTGTTGATTTAAAATTCAATAAACAAAGTGCTAGGCTTTTGGGTAATTCTCAGGATGAATCAGAATTGCAGGTTAAACAAAATCAGGATTTAATTAAGAACCGTTCTAGAACTTGGAACACTAATGTATAATTAACCAACTGTCGTTGCGAAAACTAACTATGTCTAAACCCTAGAAAACCAAATTTCTTTGCGAATTCAATCAATTTAAACAAGCATTAAATTCAAGTCCAATTTGTTCACAAAATCCCTAAACCAAATTTCTTTGCGAATAAGTAATTTTGCTCACCTAAGATCTAGTTCTGGCTAATCAATTACACTTTCGTGTCAATCTATCAACCTAAGATAGCTAATTTAGAGTGATCAATTCTAAATCAGAGTTAAAGCAATCTAGGTGAAGAACCTAACAGATAATCCTAACAAGTGAGTTTACCCTAACAATTCATCATCATTCCATTCGAACTACCCTAAACCTAACAAGCAAACTACTCAGACATGGCAGCAAAGCAAATCATAGCTGAATAATAATGCATAAAGAAAGAGTAAAAGAAGAATTACAATAGGGTTCGAAGAATCTCAAAGAACAAAGTAAACTTGTCTCCCTAAAAACCCTAAAAATCTCTCTCTAAACTTTGTTAAGTAAAAACTAAGTTTCAATCTAAAAACCTAAAATAAACTATTTATAGAGGTAAAAATCGTGGTGGGCTTCTATGACGGTCTATTGGTAACTTCTGGCCCGAAAAGGAACAATTTTCCTTCTTTAAAACGTATTAGGTCGGTTTCTGGGAAGGCCTGTCGATCGATCGTCTATGTGTCTGTCGATCGACAGGTTGTAACGTAGCTGTCGATCGATCACCACCATGTATGTCGATCGACAGACACGCCAATCTGACGGCAATTGAATTTTCGTTCTAACGACTTCAGCTCCTCTTTCCACAATGCTCCAAAACGTTCCATAATCATCAATTAAGCTCCACACGTACAAAAACCTGCAAAGACTCTAAAACACTCGAAAAACACCGAAAAGACTCGATAAAACCGGGTTAAATCATGGTCAAAAACGGGTAAAAACCATGATATATCAATTACTCCTGACGATATCGATAAAGCCACTCTCTCTGTGGCGGATGTACAGGTACCATGTAGAGTCGTTCTATCGGTTTCTTTTGCCAGCAATAATGTAGTAGTTGTTTTCTTAATTTTGTGAAATTTGCAGGAAATTTTGCAGCCTTTTCTTTCTAAGGGTGCAATTTTGGTAGGTCACAGTTTGAACAAAGATTTACAAGGTAAGTAAAAAGTTCCTAGTAGAGTGAGTGGGTATTGATTCTGTTATTTTGATCTCAGTGTTGAAGATAGATCATCCCAAAGTAATTGATACCTCACTAGTATTCAAGTATCCCAATGCACGAAAGCTCAGAAGACCTTCACTTAACAACCTTTGCGAGGTAAGTCTATAATGGTGTTCTCTACTCACTCTGGAAGGATTCACAAGAAGATAACATTTCTAATTCTTTTATTTTGGAAATGAATTTTCCAGTCTATTTTGGGTTACAAAGTCCGAAAGGTCGGCATTCCTCATGACCGTGTACAAGACGCAGCAGCTGCGATGAAACTTGCACTTGCTGTTATAGAGAAAAGAGCTGGTACAACAATCTTACCATCTAAAGAGGTTAAAAAAAAGATGAATTTACCAAAGTTAAAGTTTTAGCATAAATTCATCAATTGACAATTACAAATGTCTGCAATTTTTCCATAGATGTTGGAGGCTGAGAAAGCAAAACTCTTTCTACATAAAAATCCCTCGCAATGTGCCACCTGAAGAGCTGGAACAAGTTCTCTCTGGAAAATTTACACTTGATGTTAAGGTTGAGAAATCGAACCATGTACTTTTTCTCTATGGATCCCTAACATAAAACAATTCCCTGACCTCGTTTTTTTTTTGTCTTTTGGCAGCCAGCAAGAACGCAAAGAGGTTCCTATTGTGCATTTGTTGTTTTCGATAGTTCAGAAGAAGCAGATCAAGCATTTCAAAACGTTGATGGAAACCAAGCGATGGTATGTTATTTGTAAAGGATCCGTAAACTATCTGATCGAAAGCGATGAAATAAGTTTGTGTGTTATTATGTCTTCTTTTCAGGATTCATTGGGTTTGCCACATAAACTGATCATATTTAAGCTGCGTTCGGGATCAAGAGCTAGTTTATATGTCTGTAAAATGGTTCAAGATGAGTGATGCAACCTAGGATTACTTCTATCATATGTTTGGTATTTTGTACGAAATTCAACTACTTTAAGAAGATGTAACCTGTTTCAGATATTCGAAACGATCAATGGCAAAACTAAGTATATTGACAGTGTCAAAATACAAGGCTCATAAAATAACCTTTGTGAAGAAGATGTAAAGGAAATTGAAGAGGTGAAGAGGTGCAGATGCAATATAAAGAAGTATTCTGTTTTATAATTTGCAATTTCACTGGCCAAGTAAATTGTTACAATTTTTACTTTTTAAAATGGGGAGCTATATAGAAACAGAGTCAATAGAGAATCTGTTATACTAGCGTGAGAGTGATACAACCTGAATTTTCAAGCTTAGTCGCTTTCATAGTCTTCTTCCTCATCTCCAAAGGAGAAGACTGATGCGTCTGCAGCAATAGCTTTGATATCACTAACTGCTAATGAGTCGTTCGGTACTGGATTATAAAGACCCAAGGATGATGAACTTGTGACATTTTTGTTTGCAGAATGGGCATCGGTCTTTGGATGTTCATTGATCTGATGAGGGTTACTAGTTGTGTGCATCGAGACTACCGTTTTCTCGGTAGTTGAATTAGACTGGACGGGCTTCGAGTTTCCTTCCTCTTCCGCATCACTGTCAGAGAATACATCATCGTCTTTGTTCTGTTTAGACTTGGTTTTGCCTGAATCAGCAGCACCGGAGCTGCTTTGAGATTGTTGTTGTTTCAAGTAAGAAGAATCAGATTTGGGATTTGTTGATTGAGAATTGTCGGATTCTATCATTACTATCTCGACATGGAACCCCGGCGCAGGTAGTTTTCTCTGCAAAAGCGTCATGGGATCAGGTTTAATGGAAAACAACCAGGTTTATTTCTCAGATCATCAAGAATACGAATATCTCTTTTACCTTTTCAAAGCCATCGAAGTCGATACCTTTTAGCATTGTTCTGCTATCAGTCAGTGAAGTATTTAGCCAACTGTGTGTAAAAACAGAGAAAGTTAGCGAGTTTTTTCAATTTGGAAGTTGTGGGAAAGCACTGTGAAGGAAGAGAGTTTACCAGTAGAAATCTCCATCGCTGTCTTGAAAATGGATTTTGAAGTCGCCGGCTAATTCTGTTAGACCAGCTTCACCAGGTATCGCAAAGACAACAACTCCTTTTTTGGGTGCCTTTATCCAAAAATCTTCAGGCTAAAGCACACAACAAGAAGTTTATATGTCAATACGAGTTTAGCTTAAGTAGAAAATAACAACAAAAGAGAAGAACCAAGGAGAACAATGCCTACCCCCAAATCCTTGGTTTTCTGATGTTTTTTTGTTGAGAAAAGTACATCTGTTCGATTGAAGAAAACAGAGCATTTTTCAAATGTATGCGAAAATACAAAAGTCAAGGAAATTTTAGCTACGTACCATTGTGGTTAGAGATAGTAATGGCAGGTCTGATCCAGTAAGGGCAGTTGATCAGGCGAAACCCTCTGACCATGCATCTACATAAATGTTTGGTCGCTGGTTAGGAATGTACGAATATCACCGTGATCAAACTAGCTAATTAGCCAGATATGACTGAAGCATACCTTCGCTCAGGTGGAATTTTCCCGTCAAACTGATTTTGAACACGTTCATAGTACTTGACATATCGCTGAAGGAAACAGGAAAGCTCGTTTAGTAGGATGAGGGAGTACTGAATAAGCACATTAAAAGATTGGCATGAGCTCAGGACTTACAATCTGACTTGGGAGAACGAGAGCTTTCCCATCGAGACATCTCTTTTGGTTATAGTAATCAATAGCTTCCTCAGCTGTAGGGAAGAACTGCAATGGAGTTACCAATCAGATAAGTCGAAGGAGTCTTAATGAGAACGGATGCGTGCATCGGCCAAGAATATGCTTCATTTAAGTCTCACCTTGAGATATAGAAGAAGACAGCAAATCATTAATCCGGTTCTTGCCATTCCGGCTTTACAATGAACTACCACTACATTTTGGATGTCTTCCTTCAACCAGGTGTATGCACTTTGACAAAATGAGGGTATTAATTGAATTGGAGGACAATTATGATCATCAAATGGGAAAGATGCAACCTGAAAGAAAAGAAATCAGACAACTTAATAAGCAAACTCTATAAGAGGTTAATAAACACTAGCTTTGAAATCAAGGGCAAGAGAGAAACTGCTTGCAAGATATATGTTCTGAGATGGCAAGTGAGTAGAGTTTGTATATACCTTCCCCTCAAATCTTGAAGCATCGTATAATCTCTCTGAACAAAGGTTGTAGACCTTATATTTGTCCTGCATATGAGGAACAAGATTTAGAGATTTAGTATGTACAGAGATGATCAAACATAAGCCAAGTTACCACTACATGTCTGGGACGCAGTCTAATCAAATCCCAATGTTATGAATCATATAAGAATTGGTGGAGTTGTCAGAAACTCGTACGGTTATAAGAGGTTTCCAGTCTGTGTACCTTGTGATGAGTTTCAAAAAACTTGATTACCTCTTCCATGTGATTACGATATAGTCCCTGAATATGACATTTGTCAATGAGAAACTCAAGGCCGAGAGAAGAAAAGAAATGGATAGGGAACTTAAATTCCAGATCGGGACAAGCTATTCACCTCGAAAAATCCGAATAGACCAGAGCTTATATCACCAGCTGGAAACCCCATTGCGATTATGTTCTCAGTTATATATGTCATGTCCAAATCGAATTCCCCCTCCTGAAGATTAGACCAGGTGCCATGTTAACCAGAGAAGTAAGTGATACTGATCCAGCCACTTACATATACTAGAATCTAGTCGATGCATTACACTGGACAGCATGAAAAGCTCCTATAAAAAATATGTAACTACTAGTTTTGGGCCAACATTTTGGGCCAGCCCCTACAAAAGAATAACGTTACTACAAGAAGCTGCTGTTACTATAATGTGCGTCACTACAGTTTCAAGAATCTAACAAAAGCAGAAAGACAAAATTACTATACCTGGTATCTTCTTTTATTCTGAGAGACAATGTGGCGTGCTTTCACCTGCATTGCTTTGACGGCACCACGAGATGAATCGACCACAGCTTTTGTGAGCGACTCAAGAGCACCACCAACTTGTGCGTTTGATGATTTGGGGCCACTGACCTCATCCGACCCTTTTGCTGGCAAATGCAGACCAAGTTCAGAGGTGAATCTTGTGAAAGCTGACATCCCAGAATCTGCACTGTTTGGATCTTGCTGCGGAAATTTAAAACTTTTGGCCCAAGAAGAAAGACCAGAAGAAGAAAATATAGATGGTGGTGATTCACGTGGTGAAGAATCTGGCGGGCATGGAACTATATCCTCAGTTTTTCTCGAAGGTTCAGCACCGGTAGATATAGCAGGCATCTGAGTCTCTTCAACCTTTGCAGTTAAAGTTTCTGTACTAATGGAGTCTTTAGAGGTTTCTCCTGCAGAGCTCACGGGATCTTCTTCAACGCTCTTAACGTTCCCAGAAGGTTCAGAATTACGAGGAATGGATACATCTTCCTCCATTAGTATAGCTGGAGACTGAGATGAAGAGTCAGGAGGACCAGTTTCCATTTTAGCAGTCCAATGCTAACGCAGACAACGATTAGCCTACTTGACGAGCAAAGGCCAACCTAAACACAAAGGAAAGATCACGTTGGAGTATATAAGTCCAGCTTCTCATTTAATCAAGCACTTGGGAAGAAGATAGAAACGAATCTAATTCCCACATTAAACCATAGGTGTGTATATGAAAATGTACACACACACAAACAAAATCGAGCTAAAGCTATTGGCTAGATCCACATTATCTATGTTTGTAGTATATGAAAATGTATACACATTAACAAAATTCTAGCTAAAGCTATTGGCTAGATTCACTGATTATGGAAAATTGCTACGCAGGACAACGAACCTAAGACCATACAAGGACATTGCGATAATCCAATAGTTGGCAGATTCAAGAAATATCTCAACGCCAAATCAATCACGGATTCATAGAAATAGATCTCAAAATCAGAAATTCGAGTACAACATTGCGCAGAAGTCGTGAAATGAAACTAGACATCCCAAATTCGCCGGAGAAGAAAACGAAAAAGAAGGAGAGTAGACATTGGTTACCGAAGAATGGTGGACGCTAAGCGAAGAAGAAAGTTGGAGGAAGAAGATTCAGACGATTGTACGAAAGTTCCGATGAACGTGCGGAGATTAACGATTAGAAATTTTACTTTTGTGATCCCCGCTCTTGCCGGTCTGAGTTTTTTTCTTCAGTTTATTGGGCCTTTAAGATGAACCATTATTGGGCTGAAATATATATATCTAACTATCTAAGCAAATTACCATCTCTTTTTTTTGTGATTTATTTTCTTTTTAGCATGCATTACAAATGTTTTTTTTTTTGTTGAAAATTTCATGCATTACAAATGTTTAAATCTGAGTTGTAATATAGCAACATTATAAACATAATCCATCGTTAGATTAGTATATCACACATACTTACATAAACACTTTTAGGAGATGTATTCAGTTTAGCATTCTGAGTGATTTTTGAGGTTTACTGCGTTTTTAGATGATTTTAATGTTTTTGTGTGATTCTAGAATATTTGTTATTTGATTGTATGCAATCCCACCTAAAATCATGAAATTTTACTATTAATGTTTTTAATTAAATATTTTTCTAAAATATCATGAAATTATTAAAAATCAAATCCTTAGTATGTGGAACACTAATCGTGGTTTTGAAAGTACTTTTTTCAAATAACTAATTCAATAACATTGGATTTTCATAAAATATTATGATTCTTTTTTTCTACATAAAACTTGACATTTTAAAATAAATCACTAGTTGAACAAAATAAATAAAAAATAAATAAATAAATCACTCCACTCCAAATGCAATTGAATACACCCCTAGTTCATCTACTATATTATAGTTTTAGTTACAAGAACTAAAATTGTAGGAAGAAAATTTGAACTTATATATACTATTGTTATTTGTAGTTTCTTTTATATGTTAGGAACATATGGATTGAAAAATATGTAGTCTACCAATCTATATTCTTTAAAAATTAAAACCAAAATGTTACTATATCAATGTTCTTAGCGTGAATAAAAGATGATACATATAAAAAGCAAAAAAAAATTCCCCTTCGATGGAGTTAAGCTATAAAAACAATAAAGGTCAAGAAGGTGGCACATAATAAGCATAAGCAGCAAAAAAACTTTGAGATAACGTGAGAACTAGTAGAATAACTGCAGCAAAAAAAGAGACAATTGCCCATGGATTATTGAAATACTTGTGTTTCAAGGTTGCTCTCCAAGCATTCCACTTTTGATTGTAATAGCGGTTAACCTCCATCGATAACCGAGACAGATAGCTATCTTCCGTATCGAAAACAACTTCTTGACATAACCGGTTGAACAAATCTGCGACTTCAGAATCGCTCCCCAGCCAGTGTTCGATAATACCGCAGTAATGCAAGTAGCTAACATCTTCGTGAGAATCTATTAGGTTGTCCATGAAGATTATGTAGGATGTTATGTCGTTCCTTGAGTCTATATGACACTGCTCGAAAGCTATAAGATTCAAGAAAAGAGACTTGGTACCTACAAAAAGTGAAAACACACATGAAGGGTAATTTTATGTTAAGGAATTTTTGAGTTTTGTTGACAGAAGTGTATACGTTTCATTATCTAAACTTTTTGTCAGTTTAAAAATCAAACTTTTTTCCTTTGCTTATATCATTCTGAATTAGTCAATAGAGAATAATTGATGACATTTCCTTGCACACACTTGATAGTTGAGGAGAAAAGTCGAACAAAACCACTCTCATACGCAAATTAAGTTTTGATAAATTAAAGAAAGAAAAAGAAAAATTATTATTTAGAACGTGACAATAATTTAGAAGTCCCATTTTTGTGCTACCATATCACATCATGATTCCTAACTAATATATTCTTTACCAATAAATTGATATTTTTCTAGTGTATATATATATTTTATATGAAAAACGTGATTGATAAATAACTAGTGAACATATGGGTCAGGAACTAAAAGGAAGAAGCACAGAAAAGCTTGGACTTACCATCATGAATAAGAAGCCTCGGTATCTCTAGATAACCATTTTTGAATTGTATATCCCAAAACCGATCGGTTCTTCTTCTCCGGAACTTAATACCGGCCTCTCTTAGTTCCGTCACGCAATGTATCAGTTGTTGTCGACGCTTGTCCGCGACACGCGTGTTCCGAGACCATTTCTTTCTTGATATCCTCGACTCGGGTGTAGGACTAGACCGGAGAAGACTTCGACGGAAAACATCTAGACAATGTAGTTCACCCATATCGGCGAATGGGTCAAAGGCTTCTCTTGCCAGCGAGTTCTCGAGTTTTGACTGATCGGTTTTGGTCATTGGCTCGTCGGTTGGCATTAGTGGATCGAAGAACCGAATGGCTAATTGTGCTACTAAACCGGTTTGGTTCCGTGTACCGAGCTGCAGCTCTAATAACCGGTGTAGAACAAACAAAGGAAGTTGATTTTCTAGCATTATCATGTCTCGTTGGATCGAATGCATCGACCCTCTCATTGCGAAAACCGGATCGTTACGAGCATATCTACACAAGCACCAAGAACAATAACTAAAAATCAAAATAATTGAGACCGGTTCAGATATAACCGGACATAACCAACAATTTTAAAACTAGGCTTACCCGAGTTCGGTGAATCCTTCAACGGCTCCTCTGAAGAGCTCAAGCACAAAACAACCATCAAGAACAAGCATTTCGATAAATTCGTTACTGTTTAAACCGAAAGGACCTTCATAGCAAGCTCTAGCCTTTTCCTCTAGCTCTCTCATGGCGTCGATATACATTTTGATGTTTTGATTAGTACGTTTCAAGACTCTATTGACTGCACGCCATTTGTGATGGTCCATTGACCGGAGCCGTTTCTTACCATGGTGGTATGGACCAAGCGAGACTGTCTGAGGGAAATAGGATTTGTTGTCGTTTTCTTGGAGGTAATATGGAACTCGGTAGATACAGAGCTTCCCCCATATTGATGTGTCGTCGTCTCTATGTGCTTGCTCGAGCTTGTCTGTAATCGAGATCACCCAATCATCTCGTGTATCTTTTGGACTCTCTTTGGTTACCTCGATCTTACCGGGCTCGTGGTGATGATTGTTTTGGTCTTGATCGGATCTGGTGATGCTATCTGGTAAAGCGGGAAGGTTGTGATCTTTATCAACGGGTTCGAATCCTTGGTTCTGGGTTTCGAGTTTTTCGCGGATCTTGAGAGTGAGCAAGTACCAGCTCAACATGTCTTTGTAGAAGACAGCCACCATTTTTTCTGTTGGTAGAAGCTGTTCTGTTCGTACTTAAAAAAAAAAAAAAAAAAAAAAGCTGTTCGAGGAGAATGAGAAAGGAAGAGAGAAGTAGTTGTGAAATATCAGAAGCATATGTAAATGATTTGAAGCTATAATTGGTTACTTATTGTACTTCTGGACCCAAGTTATCTGTAATGACAACAACCATAATTAGATATTTAGATGTCTCTAAAAAACACTCCCACAAATTAATACTGTAACTTTGAAAAAAGTAACTAAAATTTACTATTCTCTTTATCTCTCAATACATACATGATGTTTAAGCAAAAAGATTTTGTATCAATTTAGATGATTTTTCTATTTTTTAAGCACAATTAATTGTGTTTTTGTTGATTTTGACTGTTTAAATTATGCAGATGAGTTTTTATTGGTTAAATCGTTTTAAAATTGGTGATAAAACATGTTTTATATTCAACAAATAAAAGAAATAAATGAATTCTTAATATGTGTGTAAGTACCTTAAACATCAACTATCTTATTATATAAAAGAGAGTTTGTCAAAATTGTAACTAACGAGATTGTGACATGTGTCTATTATCGATCGAGATGATGACATGTGTAAAAAAAAAGAGGAAAACTAACAAAAAAAAAGAGGAAAACTAACAAAAAAAAACTGTTAAGCAACAAAGTAAATAGTGAAAAACAAAAATTGAAACTAATTAAAAAAAGAAACAAAAAATGGAAAACTAACAAAAAAACTGTTAAGTAACTAACTAAATAGTGAAAAATAAAAATTCTAATAGTTCAAACTAATTAGAAAAAAAATTATAATAGTCTAAACTAATTAGAAAATAAAATAAAATTAATAGTTCAAAATACATATATAAAAATTAAGAAAGAAATAGAGAGGACATATATGTGGTTAAAAAAAGTGAAAGTACAGAAAAAATAGATAGTGAAAACATTAACCTAGAGATAATATCTTATTATATAAAGGAGATGTCGTTCGATGAGAGCGCGACATGTAAGCAAAACTGTAACTCTCGAGATCTTGTCACATGTTATTGCTAATCAAGATTATTATATGTGTTAATATAATTAATATAAACTTTCCCATATTTAAAAAGAAAAAAAATTGGTTCTATAAATATGGAAACTAATGAACAAAAAGAAGTAAGAAAAATATAAATAAAAAAGCGAACTATAAATTTATAAATATGGAAACTATAAATTTTATATAAGATCTATAATGTAAAAAAAAACATATACACACGTTTTCTCACATTTTAGTGATCAATTAGAAACAAAATATATTGATATTAACTTTGTATGATAGTCAATGTAGTAATTTTATTGGTTTTAATTTTTTCCAAAATATTTTTTTTTATTGTATGTAATTGGATATTATGAAATTTATGTTGTAATGTAAAGATTCAAGTTTAAATTTTTCATATCTAGATTTTTGTAATTGAAATTTTGATTTAAGATTGATCAAATATGTAAGAATTTTTTTTTTAGAAAAAGAAATACATATTTAAAAAGAAGATTGCTATTTATTAATTTGATATTTTTTGTTTTTTTGTCAAATAATTTGATATGATTTAAAATATGTTTTTGGAACATTTTCATTCATTTAGAAAGATTTTTTTGTATGTTTTATGAGTGATTTGAACCGAAATCTAATGTTCTTATTCACGATTAACAAAATACAGTTTTAGGATAAATAAACGGGATTTTAATTTAGAATATAACTATAGGGTCATTACTATACAAATGATCAATTCCAATATCTAATACCCGCATATTATGTGGGTCCTAATCTAGTTATAAGACAAAGGGAATAATGTATTGTTTTAGCTACTAGTTACAATAGATAAATTAACTGAAAGTTTGAAGGAGGAGGGTCCTTAAAAAAGTGGACACTCCTAATCAATAAACCACAATATATCCGGCAAAAGAATATAATATTAATTTAATTAAATAAAAAAAATATAAGTAGTAATCAAACCCGATTTTATGTTTTTGTTTTCGCCAACTTAAATACGATTCCACCTTGTTTTTTTTTTTTTTAAAAAAACGATTCCACATACTAGAAATAGGATTGGGTATGGAGAGGAAGCTCTCAATTAGGACTCGACTCCTAAGACTAATGAAAAATACCAACAAAATGTCTATACGAGCTAGTTGGCTCGATCCCTTCATATAGATTTTTTTTTTTTTTAACACAGAATTGATATATTATTACTATGAGAATAGTATAAATAGGGATTACAAAGATTCAAGTAAAACATCACCAATAGGTGTACATAGGAAATTCAAAGATTCAGTTTTTTGAAAACCAATATAGCTTACGAAGAGTAAAAAATTGATTTATCAAAGCTCTCATGTTAAGTAACGTACTCTGATTCGATAAGAGCTTGAACCCAAATTGAAAGTCTTGTCTCGAGTCTTTGGAAGATCAATAAAAAGATGTTTTCGTACCACAATAGCAGACGAACATCTTGTATTTTTGACGAACGCGACAACGATTCATAAGATAGAACTTCTTCTTCAATTTTTTCAATAATTTTGTTCTAGAAGAACTAGCTTCGGCGAAAGTCCCACTATAGCCATCCGTCGAACAAACTTGAACGGCAAAACACACAAACTAGATAGATAGCCAAAATTGGCTAAATCTAAATCCCATATAAAACATCATCTAAAAAGAGAAAATCTAAACCCACACAAAGAGTCAAAACCCCATAAAATTGAATCTTACCAACTAGTAGATGTGAAACTTATTAAAACGAAAACCAAAAGAAACGAAAATCTCTCACAAAATAAAGCTAAGATTGTATAGTCCTCTCACGATGTCGGCGAAGAACGCCAACAATCGGAGAAGCAAAATATGCGAATCACCAGAAAATAATTTGATATAGAGAATAAATAACTCTACGTTCGATATAGAGAAAAAATCAAGGGAAATTAGGTGGAATAATATGTTTTGTCATGTAAATTAATAAAGTAACATGTGTAATTGAAAAATTGGATAACTAACAAAGAGAAAATTAAATTTGACTAATTTACCAAAAATAAATTCAATTAATGTTGTCAAAGTTCATCATACTTAATGTTGTCAAATTTCATCACATTTAATGCTAATTTATTTGTAACAAATAAAGAAATAATAATTTCACCTATAAAGAAATTTAAAATTGACATAAAAAATATTTTGTTGAAAAGAAATTATTTTTTTTCTACATTATACATTCACTCAAAATAGCCATAATTTTTTACCTTTCAGAATAATTAATTATTGTTTTAATAGATAAATTATATAGTGAACTATATCACAAATTAGAAATTACTGAAATAAATAAAGGACTAATTCATTATGTGGATTTAAATAAAAATAGTGAATTTTATTTTAATATACTAACTTCTTGTTTGATATAATGAATTTCACACTAAAATTGTGTAATAGTGAACTATTTATTCATATATTTAACTATATATAATAATGAACTATTGTTGAATATAACAAGTATAGTTGATTGTTTGTGAATAAAACTAACTATATAAATAATTACTGTTTACTTATAGCTAACACATAAATATATAACTAACTACATTTAAGTATAGTTATATATATGTGTAATAGTGAACTATCATATGCGTGAATATAAGTAGTATAGTTAACAGTTTATGAAAAAATTAACTATATACGTAATATATTCATAGTTTATAATTTGTGATATAATTCACTATATAATTTATCTATTCAAACAATAATTAATTATTCCGAAAATTAAAAGACTATGGCTATTGTGATATAGTTCACTATATAATTTATCTATCTAAACAATAATCAATTAGTTTGAATAGTAAAAAAACATTGTTGTTTTGAGAAAATGTAAAAAACATAATTTATTTTTATATATGGCAACTTGAAATTTATTAATAAAAAATTTAAATATGATAATTAATACAAGGCAAATCTACATTAAATTTGCATTAAATGTGATGATTTTGATTGAATGTATAAAAGGATAAAATCATTTAATTGTATTTCTCTTTGCTACTTACTAAATTTTCACATTACACATGCTACTTTATTAATTTAGATGCTCAAACCTATTATTTCAATGTTGAATTAGTGAAATAATAAGTTTGAACGTCTAAATTAATAAAGTAGCATGTGTAATGTGAAAATTTAGAAAATAGCAAAGAGATAAAAATTTATCCTTTTATACATTCAATCAAAATCATCACATTTAATGCAAATTTAATGTAGATTTGCCTTGTATTAATGATCATATTTTTTTTTTTTATAAATAATTTTGAAGTTGCCATATATAAGAACAAATTATGTTTTTTACATTTTCTCAAAACAACAATAATTTTTTACTATTCAAACTAATGGATTATTGTTTATATAGATAAATTATACAGTGAATTATATCACAATAGCCATACTCTTTTAATTTTTGGAATAATTAGTTATCATTTGAATAGATAAATTATATAGTGAACTATATCATAAATTAGAAACTATGAATATATTATGTATATAGCTTGTTTTTTCACAAACTGTTAACTATACTACTTATATTCACGTATATGATAGTTCACTATTATATATATATATAACTATATTTAAATGTAGTTAGTTATGTATTCATGTGTAGTTAGTTACAAATAAACAATAATCATTTATATAGTTAATTCTATTTACAAAAAATCAACTATACTTGTTATATTCAACAATAATTCATTATTATATATAGTTAAATATATTAATAAATAGTTCACTATTACGCAATTTTAGTGTGAAATTCATTATATCAAACAAGTAGTTAGTACTTTAAAAAAAAACTCACTATTTTTATTTAAATCCAAATAATGAAATAGTTCACTTATTTCAATAGTTTCTAATTTGTGATAGTTCACTAATATAATTTATCTATTCAAACAATAATTAATTATTCCGAAAGGTAAAAAACTATGGTTATTCTGAGTAAACGTATAATGTAGAAATAAAGAAAAAATGTTTTCTTAAATTGTCAACTCTAAATTTACTTATAGATGAAATTATTATTTATTTATTTATTATAAATAAATTAGCATTATGTGTGATGAAATTTGACAACATTAGCATTAAGTGTGATGAAATTTGACAATATTAATTGAATTTATTTTTGGTAAAATTAATTAACTTAGTTAAATTTATTTTTCTCTTTGTTAGTTACCCAATTTTCTAATCACACATGTTAGTTTATTAATTTACATGTCAAAACATATTATTCCACCTAATTTACCAAAAATCAATTTCCAAATTATGTATGAACCCTAAATTTAATATATATTAAAAAAAAAGTCATTTTTATCAATAAATCGCAAACATATGATTTTTTAACAAATAAAAAATATTGTGTTTTAGTAAACGAAGGCCGTTTAAGATTTTATGTATACGAAGGGTTACTTTTATTAATTAATCTTTAGTTGGAAAGTTTTAAAATGGATAATGAAAGTTTCTTTGTTCAAAATATATATCTGAGTTTTATATTCTGAAAGTTTTGTTTCACTAAAACTATTTTTAGGTATATACATATATATATATACACATATGTATACGATATATATTTTTTTTTTGCTAAACCATATGTATACAATATTTAGGTATTCTTGTCTTTTTAGTGTCAATCAAGATTACATTTCCTCACGTTTATTGATGTTCGGATTTTGTTCTTTTAATGCATTATGCTATATACTTATATTGCTTTTCAACTACAAGTTCATGTCAGGAAAAGGTTTTTAAAAATCAAATGGTGAGAGCACAACGGAACATGTCCATTACACACAGCTAGTGTGAACATGGCACGACCTCACCATTTTTTTGTATAAATGATGTGTGCTCTAACAAACTTTAAATATGTTGGTCGGGAAACGTTTATTTGTTTATTGTATTACACAAACTCATATGGTTTTATTTACTTGTAATCCGGCATGGAAGATACTTGCGCTTGAGTAAGCGAATAGTTAAAAACGTAAGAGCATCCACAACCATGATATAAGTGGATATCAACAAAATTAATTATATTAATAATTTAATATTTGACACTCATTAAACTTTTCCTAAATTTTGTGTGTGCAATTGTGGTACTCATATTGAGTTCTAAAAAATAAAAAGATAATGTTTGGTTTCCAAATCCAATAACTTGTTATTATGAAATGTAGAATAAGATATTAAACTGGCTCGTTTATTTACTTGACCTTAGGTCTCTAATTATACAACAATGATCATACCAAGAATAGGAAATATAAAACTCAATAATAGGCAAATATACAAATATCTTCTTAATAACTTGGTCCTCAAGTTATTCCTCAACACTCCCCCTCAAGTTGGAGCGTGTGGATCTCGAACGCCTAACTTGGAATATAGAGGTTTGAACTGTGCTCGCCCAAGTGCCTTAGTTAAAAGGTATGCGACTTGATCCTTGGTACGAATACGATGTGTAACTATGATCCCTACTTTGACTGTGTCACGAACTGAATGACAATCATTTTCAACATGTTTGGTGCGTTCATGAAAAACTGGATTAGCAACAATGTGAATAGCAGCCTTACTATCACAAAAGAAACGAGTTGGCGCAGTTTGTTCAATACCTAATTATTTTAACAAACTTTGAAGCCACTTGACCTCACGAAGTGCAGCAGCCATAGAACGGTATTCGGCCTCTGCCGAAGAATGAGAGACAGTTGGCGCAGTTTGTTCAATACCTAATTCTTTTAACAAACTTTGAAGCCACTTGACCTCACGAAGTGCAACAGCCATAGAATGGTATTCGGCCTCTGCCGAAGAATGAGAGACAGTGGCCTGCTTCTTTGTCTTCCAAGAGATTGGTGATCCACCAAGCAACACAACGAATGCACTAAGGGACCGATGGGTTAGAGGACACGATGACCAATATGCATCACAATAAATGGCTAACGACAAGTCTTTGTCAGCTTTAAGAAAAATTCCCTGACCTGGAGACCCTTTTAAATAACGAACCACTCTAAGAGCAGAATTCCAATGATCTTCCCTAGGAGTTTTCATGAATTGGGACAGAAGATGAACGGAGTAGCTTAACTCGGGACGTGTATGTGTAAGATAAATAAGACGTCCAACTAGGCGACGGTATTTAGTTAGATCATCAAGAAGAGGACTGGTACTAGACGCAAGTTGATGATTCTGCTCAAGAGGAGTTTGAGCTGGTTTTGAGCCAAGACAACCTGTATCAGCTACAATATCCAATGCATATTTTTGTTGAGAAAGAAAAATCCCTGCAGACCCTCTACTTACTTCAATACCAAGAAAATATTTTAACTTGCCCAAATCCTTCATGGAGAAACACTTACTCAAATAATCTTTAAACTTCTGTATCATGTTATTGTCGTTCCCACATATTAAAAGATCATCAACGTAGATTAAGACTCGAATCTCAAGACCTTTACGTGTGTACGAGAAAAGCGAGTAATCATTATATGACTGCACGAAACTAAACCGAAGCAAAGCATCGGACAACTTTTTAAACCAACATCTTGGTGCTTGTTTGATCCCATACAAAGACTTTTTAGACAACAGACCTTGTTGGGATGAGAGTGACGAAAACCAGGTGGAAGTTTCATGTATACTTCTTCTTCTTCCAAATCTCCATTCAAAAACACATTATGAACATCCATTTGATACACTTCCCATTGTTTAGGTGCTACTAAACGAAGTAAAGTTCGCACTGTTGTAAGCTTAACCACATGAGCAAACGTTTCATTATAATCTTCACCTTCGATCCGTTGATTCCCTTGGATTACTAGCCTTGATTTATATCTTTTGATTGACCCATCTGCATTGTACTTTGTCCGATATACCCATTGACTTCCAAGAGCAACTTTTCCTTTTGGTAAATCAACAATATCCCATGTGTCATACTCTTCACAAGCAACGACTTCTTTAGTCATAAAATCCTTTCATACTTTGATTTGGACAGCCTCTTTGAAATTCTTTGGTTCATTGGATGAGGTAATAGCAGCCAAGAAAGCTTTATGCTGGGGAGAGAAATTTTCATCAGAAACATAATTTGTTAACATATACAGAGAATTACCTTGGACCGAAGACGAAGACAAAGACGTGGAATTCGGAAGAACGTGATGTGTGTGTGTATTCGGATCGCAAGAAGCATTGTATGTGACATAATCTTTTAACACGAAAGACGGTATTCTTTCACGATGACCTCGACCCAAGTGTTCTTCTTCTGACAAAGATGCAACCTGTTCATCAATAACTTCTGTAGGAGTAGAAACTTTAGCATCATCAGGCGAATGTTGCTCAACCAAAGGAACATTCGTATCATCAACTAGTGGTGGCACCAATTCTGTTTCAACATCACTCTCACCTTCCACAGGATCTGGAGTAACCAATTTTTTTTCAACATTACTCCCCCTATCCATCAGAACTACTAACTAATCTTCATCAACACTCGATAAAGTGGGAACCGGTGTAAAGATCATAGTAGGAGATGCATATGGGAATATATCTTCTCGGAAAATAACATCTCTAGACACAACGAACTTGTTACTTTCCATGTCGTAAATTTTCGATCCCTTCTTCCCAAAGGGATACCCCATAAATATACACATGCGATTTCGTTCTTCATATTTATCTTTAGTACGTGATAAATGGTGAATGTAACAAGCAGAACCAAAAACATGTAGCTGAGTGTAATCAGGTTTGCAACCATGAAGAAGCTCATACGGTGATCTTCCTTTATGGAGAGCTGTAGGAGTGTGATTGATTAGGTAAGCAACTGTTAATACTGCCTCTCCCCAGAACTTAACTGGCAAACTATCTTGAAATAACAAGGCCCTAGACACGTTAAGTATGTGCCTATGTTTACGCTCGACACGACCATTTTGTTGTGGCTTATATATACATGATGTCTAATGAATAATCCCATGCTCTCTGAAGTAAGAAGAAAGACACATAAACTTTGTGCCGTTGTCACTGCGTACTGTTTTCACAGATTTTCTAAACAGCTTTTCCGTATACGAAAATAAGTTGGTAAGAACACTCCTAACTTCATATTTTGCTAAGAGAAGATATGTCTATACTTCTCGAGAAAAATCATCAACTATTGTCAAGAAATAGACTGCACCGCATGAAGATGGGACACGATATGGTCCCCAAACATCACAATGAATTAACGAAAAACAATCGGATGCTTTATTATTACTATCAGGAAAAACCTCTCTTGTTTGTTTAGCTCTACAACACACGTCACAAGGAATAGAGCTAACAGAAGACGAAAATTTAGAAAACGCTGGTAAAGCTGAAAGCACAGAAAAACTCGGATGTCCTAAACGTTGATGCAACAGAGACTGATCGGTAGATGCACTGACTGTATGAATCTTAGCTGTAGCCACATCCGTTAGATAATACACACCATCACGCTCTTCACCTCTTCCAATAAGAGTCCTCGAAAAACGGTTCTGTAAAACACAAAGTGTATCAGTAAACATTGCAAAGCAACCTGTTTGTTTGAAAATCTTAAAAACAGAAATCAATGTGCAATTTAATGCATGCACATAGAGCGCATTAGTCAACTTGACTTTATCAGAAATAGGAAATACTCCCATATGAACTGCAAACGTTTTATTCATGTCTGCAAACCCGATCGAACAAGGTGGTATAGACACAAGATCCACCAAAAGAGAACGTTCCCCAGTCATATGATGGGAAGCTCCTGTATCAAGAATAATATCTTTAAATTCCATCTTACCAGATAACCTATCTGATCCTGCATTGCTCTGTTTATTAGTCACCATCTGAGACAAAACCTTCCATTGTTCATTAGTAAATTTTGGAAAAACAGAGGAATTAGAGCTCGTTGCATGAGCTATAGTAGCATGTCCTCTTCCACGACCAGCACCACCGCGACCGCGACCACGACCACGCAAGGCTTGAACGACCTTGACCTCGACCTTCATTCCACCATTCTGGGAATCCAATAATCGACCAACATTCTTTCTTCTCATGCGCTGTACGTCCACAGTAAGAACAAAGCATGGATCGAGGTCTTAGAATCGACATATCACTCTTTGAAACATTCTGATTCTCCGATCGATTATAAGTTGGCTCCAGTTTTATTGACGACTCAAATTGTCTAGTGACAAACCCGACCGCATCTTGTTGATTTTCACGAACTCGAGAAGCGTTCAACCGTTTCTCCTCTCTGACTACTTTGGAGTAGACTTCTCCAATTGATGGCATTAGATCCAAGCCAATAGTTGTGGTACACAAACCACTATAGCGTGAATCATCAAGTCCTAAGACAAATTGATGCACCTTTTCTGCTTCTCTATCGGTTGAGATTTCTTGAGCAGCTCCACAAGTGCATGTTGGTAGTGGTTTGTAAACTCCACACTCTTCCCACAAAGTACATAACATTCCATAGTACTCAAGCACATACTGACCTTCTTGATGACATGATGCTAGCTGTGCTTTGATTTGATGAATTCTGACCTTGTTTCCAACAAAGAAACGTTGTTTAAGCTCGGACCACAACTGATTGGCTTCGGAGATGAAAGATACGGAGGACTTGACTTTGGAATCGATTGAAGCACAAATCCATCCTATGATCATTGAATTAACAACTATCCAATTTTCATAGTTTGGATCATCAATCAATGGTTTCTTCAACGACCTGTTGATAAAATCAATCTTTCGCTTGGCTTGGAGTGCGTTGAGCATCTCGTTTGCCCAGTGATTGTAGTTCTCTCCGTTCAACATGATCGAGGTGATCATGGATCCTGGATTGTCGGATCCATAAAGAACATAAGGAGATGCAATCTCCTTGTTTTCTTCAACTTGCTTCACACCACTTTGTTCTGACATCGTTACCAACGATTTGTACGTTCAAACTTAAGAACACCTTGTTGTTCAAACTTAAGAACACCTTGTTGTTCAAACTATGAACTAGGAAGACAAGCGATTAAGAAGACAAACGATTTGTTCAAACTATGAACAAAGAGAAACGAAAAACGAGAAACGAAAAAGGAAGTAGTTTTAGGTTAAGATAATCTCTGATACCATGTAGAATAAGATATTAAACTGGCTTGTTTATTCACCTGACCTTATGTCTCTATTTATACAAGAATGATCATACCAAGAATAGGAAATATCTAACAATAAGAAAACTCAATAATAGGCAAATATACAAATATCTTCTTAATAACTTGGTCCTCAAGTTATTCCTCAACATGAAACAATGAGATACAATGTTTGGTTGTATTAAATCCATAAAGAGAAATGTAGAATCAAAACCACAATAACCTTTCATAAATTGTCATTCTCACTACAAGAAAAAGGGCATATTGTGACAAAAAATTGTGACTAATTTGTTTGTCTCAATATTGTGACGATTTAGATACAAAAGTGTGACGAACTTGTTTAGTCATAAATTTGTCATTATTTAGTCATAATATTGTGACGAAGTTGGAGGTAACAAACTTTCGTCACAAATTGTGTTGGATTTGTTACAAAATCTGGAGTCACAAGAATATGACGAGTTTGTAACTAAATCTAGTAACTAAATTGTACCATTTTGTGACTAAACTTTACGTCACTTATTGTTACAGATCGTTTGTGACTACTTCGTCACAATTAGTCACTGTTTTAGTAACTTTTTTACTTTGTCACAAAAACGTGACATATTTGTTATTGTTTTGCCACAAAAAAACCACATGAATTAAAAAGTTAGTTGTAAAATAATAGAACAATTTCGGTTCATGATTTTTTTTGAAAAATACATAACAAGTGGAAAGTATCAACTGAGTTAAGTAAATTAATACAACAATTAGTTTTTCATGTTTCTTGCAATCGTAATCTTTTTATTCGAATTGTACTTAATCAACAATGACTTATTATTCAAACTCACAAATTTGCTATCGTCTGTACGTCTTTCTTATAATCATAATAAAAAATAGAAATACTTAAAACGAATATAACCAAAACATTGGATTTATTTAGGAAATAAAATTTACGTCAAGGTAATTGTAAAAATTTATAGCACAAAAGAAATTTAAAAACGAGTTTATTTCTTATAGATAGGATCAATGCTAGTTTGTGGATATGTACATGTGTCTTATACTTCAGTTTAGCTTGGACTTAGTGGATATATAAATACTATATGATAAACCGAGACTTCAGTTTAGCTTGGATATGTTTATGTTATTTTTACTTCAGTTAGCTTGTATTTAATGGAGCATTGAAAAATAATACTAAGAAAGCATGTAATCCTTTAAGATTATTAAAGTATAAGAAACATAGTTGATAAACAATAAGAAGTGTATCATGGGATTTTAATTTGGTTTAAAATGATACTAATCAATCTTTTTCGACATGGTCTCTTTATTTGCCATGTTAATGGATTGAAACCTCACCAATCTTACGTCAATTTATACTTCACATAACCGTCTTTGATATTCTTGTATGTCTGGAATACCATTTGTTTTTACATTCATGTGTTTCTTGTGATGTCTGTAGTTGTAACTATCTTACTTAATTTTGTTGTCTCTTCTGTTTTTTGCTCATGGATTTCGTCTTTTGTTATAGGCTGCTAAATCATCTAAACAAGGCTATGTCTTTGGAGTTGGAGCAATGCAAAGTGAAGTTGTACCATCTCTTGATGCATCTTCAAGTGCACCACAATCTGAGATAATAACCAATCAGCTTGAAGAGGTGGAAACATAACTAAAACAAAGCCGCGAAGAGAATATGAAATTTCAGGAAAGACTTGAAGCCATGACAAGCTTGTTGATTCTCTGGCAAGTCAAAATGCTTAGGTGATAGTACTTTCTGCCACCAAAAACGTCCACTTCATGTGGAATATAGTATTTTTAGTTGCTATTTATCTTTACTATTGTTTAGTTTGTGTTTTGTTAAGATCATGTCTTTGAAATTGTTTGTGTTTCAACTTTGTTCTGGATGCTAGTTTATTATGTAAATTATCAGTTTGCTTCTTCTTGATTTGTCTTCTTTAATATTTTAGTTTATTTAAGTTTAAAAGAATTTGATTGTTTCGACTACCATTAAAAGTTTAGAAAGAATTTGTTACTAAATTTTCTTGGTAGAAGACACATTTATGGTCACAATCATCTAGGAAAACGTCACAAATAAAAACAATTAGTGACATTTTTGTGACTATAATTCTGTCGCTAATTGTGACAAACCGTGACATTTTGTTCGGTAGCAAATTGTGACCGCTCGATGCCTATAATATGGTAACAACTTGTGACAATTCTTTCGTCACAGTTTGAGACCAAATTTGTGATAGTATTTTCCGTCACAAATTGTGTCGTTTCTATAACTCTTTTTATATCGTCACAAATAGTGACGATTTGTTACCGATGTTAATCGTCACAAAATCTTGTGACGTTTTTGAAACCAAAATGAATTTGATACTATCCTATTGTAACATTTTATAAATCGTATCATTTTGGTCACAATAAAGAATTTGTGACGAAATATTTACATATTGTAACTGAAAAATTGGTAATAAGATCCCCTTTTTCTTGTAGTGTCTTCCTCTTCATCTTGTATGATATGTTGGTCAAGAAAAGGAGATCAGTTCAAGATGTTCTCTTTATGATATGGACTCCATTGTTCGTATCGACAATGTTGCTTATCTATCAACCTTGAGCGAGCCAATAACAATTGTCAGTTCAAGTTGTTCTCTTTATGAACAAAGCTTTAACTGTGTCAAAACTCAACAAAAACTAACATAAGATCTGTTTCCCACTATTTCTTAATCATGTTCTTGATTTAGCTAACTAAAACTATTCTTTTAAAGAATCAAAACAGCTTCTACTTAAGTCAAAATCTTATTTAGATGCAAAAAAGCCTGAAGTTTGATTATTCAACAAAATAAATTAAGAAAGAAGATCAAAACATGGTACATAAACGCTCTTCTTGTTTACTCTAACTAGTATCCTCATCAAGGTACGATCATCCACAAAAGCAGAGAACAAGAAGAAGCTAATAGATACATACCAAGTGAGTGAAAGACGAGTGAGACCAAAGGAAACAACATCTCCCAAACCACTACAAACACCAGAAGCAATGATCAAGGTACGATCATCCACACGATTCACGATCCTCATAAGAAGCTCCAATGGAATATCTTTCCCCTCACTAATCACAATTCCTTCCATATCTTTCCACTAAAAAATCACAATCTTTGGCAGAAGAACAAATGTCAATTATATGTTCTTCAATATAAGCATTTACTAGACTACAAGAACTATCCAACAATAAGATAATAAGCAGACACAATATTTCTCCAAATTTATACTCCAATCCTTCAAAATCAGATCCCGAATCTTTTATCAAGTGGAACCTAATTACCCATCTTGCTTCACTGATAAAAATTAAACTAATCATGAAAGAAATTTCATCAGCAAATCACACTATATCCAACATAATCAATCATCAACTTCATCAACCAAAAAATTTCAACTCTAATCAGCTATTTCAATTCAATTGATTATGCAACTGCAATTTCAAATCAACCTATATTGCATCAAAACAGAATTCAACACAACAAATCGACTAAACATACTCAAATCGAGATCGGAAAAAGGTCAGATACCTCCGCCGTTGAATTTGAAAGGGCTCTGCAACTTTACAACAGTAGAAGATGTCTCCTTCAAGCCAGCTAGGGGTTTTCTACTCGTTACGCATCAGAGAAGAAGAGGCTAGAGAGATTTTTCGAGTTGGTCGCAAAATGACCACAAATCTCGTCTGTGGGTGAAAGGAGAAAGAGACGGTTGAATCACACGATTACATGTGTAACGGATGAGCGGTCTCCTTTAACTCCGTTTGTTGAGACGTCTGAAGCCCAAAATCAGCAGAAACCTATTATTTTATTCTTTTTAATTGGATGAGACCCACACAAATCTTATGGTTGAAGATACTCTAAGAACATGAATATTCTTTAGAATCGCTTAACAATAAAATATTAATAATTTTATGATATTTTACAGATATATATAGTTAAAATTTAATTTATAAAAACAAAATTGAACTAATAATAAAAATACACGTGACATTTGAGTCTTTTATGTAGAGACTAGTCTCTAAATTGAGAAACTCTTCTCATTCCCTCTCTTCACCTTTTTTAGTTTTATTAAATTTTTAATATGAGAGACTCTCTCAGAGACTCCCAATAGAAATGCTCTAAACCATGTACGTGGCTCGACATTACTATGCAGATATATGTGCATTGCAACACCTGTAAGGAGTAATCTTGTCTAGAGTTATGTGGTAGGAGAGGACAATATCAACACAACTTTAGAAAATGGTGTAATACATTGGAAAAAAAACCTAACACTATTTTAATGTTACACCATTTTTTACATCAAAATGGTATAATACATTGGAAATGACCTTAGAGCATATAAATACAGACGGTGTACATCACACAACCATTTTTATTTTTCTCCGGTAAAAAAAGTATACACAATAAAACCTTGACGATGAAAATTATAAAAATATAAATAAAAGACAAATCTGGATTAATGAACGATCTTACAACATTCCAAGTTGAATGAAAGAACTCTGTAATAATTAATGAAAATTAAGAAGGTGGCTTAAAATAAGGATAGGCACTAAAAAAACTTTGAAATAACGTAAGAATTAGCAGGACAAGTGCAGCAATAAAAGAGAAATATGCCCAAGGATTATTGAAGTACTTGTGTTTCAAGATCGCCTTCAGAACATTCCACTTTCGGCTATAATTTCGGTCAACCTTGTTCGACAATTCTGATAAATAACTATTTTGGGGGTCGAAAGCCACTTCTTGACATAGTCGGTTGAATAAATCCGCAACTTCAGAGTCATTTCCTAGCCAATGCTCGATGATACCACAATAGTGCAAGTAGCTAACATCTTGGGGAGAATCTATTAGATTATCCATGAAAATTATGTAGGATGTTATGTCGTTGCTTGAGTCGATATGGCATTGTTCGAAAGCTATAAGATTTGAGAATAGAGATTTGGTACCTACAATAAATACGAGAGGCAATGGTGTTATTGTAAGTTTAAAGAGTTACAGGATTCTATAGAAAAATGTATATTTTATTTTCTTCCCTTTTGGCCAATTGCCATGTCTTAAATCATTATGGATTGGTCAATAGATACTAATTGATGACTATTTACTTGCTTTAGTAACTTGAGCACAAAACCAAATATATACGTCACCAAATTTTCTATTTATTTTAAAGAAAAATGTGTATGAAAGAGACATATGCGTCAAAAGATGATTTGAAATGCAAACTCAATTAGACCACAACATGTAACCTAGTTTGTATTAGAGTCGTGGATGTATCAACCAAATTTCAAATCGAATAGAATGCGTGTTGCTGAATAAAAGAAATGTGAACTCAATTACCGTCATGTATAAGTAGTTTGGGTATCTCAAGATAACCGTTTTTGAACCTAATATCCCAAAACCGGTCGGTTTTCCTTCTCTTAAATTTGATACCGGCCTCTCTTAGTTCCGTCACGCAATGTATCAGTTGTTGTTGACGCTTGTCCGCCACACGCGTTTTCCAGGACCATCTGGCTCGTGATAACCTCGGCTCTGGTTTCGTGCTAGGCCGTAGAAGACTCCGGCGAAAAACATCTAGGCAGTGTAGCTCGGCTTTGTCCTTGTCGGCGATTGGGTTAAAGAATTTATTTTTTCCAAATGAGTCGTCAAGATTTGACTGGTCGTTTTTGGTCAACGGTTCATCGGTTGGCATTAGTGGGTCAAAGAACCGAACTGCTAATTTCGCCACTAAACCGGTTTGGTTTCGTGGACCAAGTTGTAGCTCTAATAACCGGTTGAGAACAAACAAAGGAAGTTGGTTTTCCAGCATTACCATGTCACGTTGAATCGAATGCATCGATCCCCGCATAGCAAAAACCGGATCATTACGATCATATCTACGTACACAACAAAAATTTCAAAGTCAACACTTTTAATAACCGGATCTCATATACATGGCTCACTCGGTTGCCAAGTATATGAGATCATCGGACAAACTAGAAAATTGAATAACTTTTGCTTACCCGAGTTCCGAGAATCCTTCATCGGCTCCTCTAAACAGCTCGAGAACAAAACAACCATCAAGAACCAGCATTTCACTGAACTTATTGCTACTCAAACCAATAAGACCTTCATAACAAGCCCGAGCCTTTTTCTCGAGCTCTTTCATGGCGTCAATATACATTTCAATGTTGTGCTTGGTGCGTGCCATGACCATATTGATCGCACGCCACTTGTGACGGTCCATGGGGAGGAGATGTTCGCTGCCATGGTGATACGGACCAAGAGAGATTGTCTGAGGAACATATGACTTGTTGTTGTTTTCTTGAAGGTAATGTGGAACTCTATAGATACAAAGCTTGTCCCAACTAGTTGCGGCATCATCTCTAAGGGCTTCCTCCATCTTTTCTTTAATCGAAATCACCCATTCTTCTCGTGTCTCTTCGGGTTCTTGGTTCAGGGTTTGGAGTTTTTGATGCATGACGAGGGTGAGCAAGTACCAGGTCAACATGTCTTTGTGGATCAAAGACATGTCTTTATTGATGAAAGACGTCGATGATGGATCATTTCTTCTTCTTTTGACAAAATACCGCCAAGGAAGATTCGGTCCAAATGATGGCGGTGGCGGTGGTGGTGGTGGTGGGTTTTTGCTTCTTCTTTTGAAGAAATACGGCCGAGGAGGAATCGATCTAAACGATGGTGGTGGTGGTGGCGGCGGTGGTGGTAAAGTAAGAATGCGGACCATTTTTGTTGGTTGAAGCTTTTTCAAAAGATTAAGAACAAAAAAATGTCAAAAGCAAAAATGTATAATTAATAGATAGAGAAATTACTCGCGCACATTAATAAGTTTGAATACTTATGTTTCTAATCATAGAAAAACTTTAGATTGTTAAAGCCTCAACGAGCCACGTTTACTTTGTTTTTGATTATACATACTCTTATAAAATGGACAAGAAAAGTACTTGTTTGCCACCATTATGAGATGTATAATGAAAGAATTTATGAAGATTAAAAATCTGAGTCTCCGCTGTTGGGATATGATTAATTTAACATGTTTTAGTTCATGAGCTGATGAGGTTATGAGATAAAGGCCCAAACTTTCTTGGTAATTCTAAAAAAAAAACGGTCGTGCATAATTGTAATATGTGAAGGCGTGAACTTGAAACACGCAAACTCTTATTAAAAAAGAACAAACTTTGACTCACTAACAAAATTTGTGTTTTTGCTACGAAATAAGCTAAAATTGCATAAATTCCGTAGCAAATTGTGAATTTAGTCTTGAGAGGGAACCGTAAGGGTTTATTTTGATGCAAACTGAATTTCCTTTCAGATGCAGTTTGCAATAGATTGTAAAATATAATAAAATAAAAACCGCAACCGATTTTTTTGCAAAACAAAATAACGGCTGATTTTAGGCTACCCGTTGCAAAGTTTGCAACATGAATTACAAGGAAAATCTGAATATAACTTCTAACTTCAACAAATATAGTGAAGTCGATGCTTTATTTATTAATTGCAACAACAGAAAATGGAGTGAATGAATACAAACATTCCAAGTTTTTTTGGTAAAGAACAAACATTCCAAGTTGAATGAAAAAAACTATGAAATAATAAACAAAATTAAGAAGGCTTAGGTGGCTTAAAATAAGCATAAGCAGTAAAATAACTCTGAAATAATGTGAGAATTAGCAGGAAAACTGCTGCAACGAAAGAGAAATATGCCCAAGGATTGTTGAAATACTTGTGTTTCAAGACTGCTTTCACAGCATTCCACTTTCGGTTATAATAACGATCAACCTTATGCGACAATTCAGATAAATAGCTATCTTTCAAGTCGAAAGCTACTTCCTGACATAATCGGTTGAACAAATCCGCAACTTCCGAATCATTTCCTAACCAGTTCTCGATGATACCACAGTAATGCAAATAGCTTACATCTTCGGCCGAGTCTATTAGATTGTCCATGAAAATTATGTAAGATGTTATGTCATTGCTTGAGTCGATATGACACTGCTCGTAAGCTATAAGATTTGAGAAGAGAGACTTGGTACCTGCAACAATCACGAGAGACCATGTGGTGTTCTGTTTAATTTTAAGGAATTATGGGTATTTTCAAGAAAAATATAAATTTTAGAAAATTGGATTGTATACCCTAAAATTTGTTGAACATTTGAAAACTACACCAAATTTTACAACATTGGAAAACTATACATCTTTGTTATATAAAAGTACGTAAATACCCTTAATATTGAACAACTTGTCGTCGATTTATTTTACACAGTTGATTTATATTTTTTTTCGTTGATTTTTTACTCTATTGATTTATTTAAACTATTGACTTAATTTTTTATGTTCGTCGACTTAATTTTTCAGTTTGCTCGACTTATTTTCAACTATGGATTTATATTTGTATTGGTTGATTTTTTCCTTTGTCGACTTATATAATCATTGACTTATTTTGTTATGTTCGTCTTCTTAATCATCAGATTCGTCAATTTATTTTCAAATGTGGATTTATATTTGGTTGACTTTTATCTTTGTCGACTTATATAACCATTGACTTATTGTTTTTGTGTTCTTTGACTTAATTTTCCGTTTCGTCGACTTATTTTCAACTGTTGATTGATATTTGTATTTGTTGATTTTTTTCTTTGTCGACTTATATAACCATTGGTTTATTGTTTTTATGTTCGTCGACATAATTTTTTGTTTTCATCTATTTATTTTATACTATCGATTTATATAGAGGAATTCCCTCATATACCACTTTTTCAAGTTTTTTTTCCAAAAATACCACCTTGAAGTTTTTTTTCTAAAAATACCACTTTTTTTTTCCAAAGTTCCAAAAATACCACTTTTTAAAAAGTTGATTTTTAAGGTTTAGAATTTAATTTTTTTGGGTTTGGGTTAACTATTCCAAAATTAGGGTATAGTTTTAGGGGGTAGGGTTTGAGTTTGGGGTTTAGGGTTTAGTTTTGAATGTTATAAATGAATTTTTTTTAAAAGTGGTATTTTTGGAACTTTGGAAAAAATGTGGTATTTTTGGAAAAAAATCTTCAAGGTGGTATTTTTGGAAAAAAACTTAAAAAGTGGTATTTTGGGAAATTGCCCTTTAAATATTGTAATTTAAAACTAGTTTTATAATTTAAAGTTTAATTAATTTAGATATTAATTTGTTAAATCCATGAACATACTAATTAAGTCAATGGTTTAAAAAGTCGACAAAGTAAAATGTCAATGAACTATAATATAATGGGCAATTTCCAAAAATACCACTTTTTAAGTTTTTTTTCCAAAAAATACCACCTTAAAGTTTTTTTTCCAAAAATACCACATTTTTTCCAAAGTTCCAAAAATACCACTTTTAAAATAAATTCATTTATAACATTCAAAACTAAACCCTAAACCCCAAACTCAAACCCTACCCCCTAAAACTGTACCCTAATTTTGGAATAATTAACCCAAACCCAAAAAAGTTAAATTCTAAACCTTAAAAATCAACTTTTAAAAAGTGGTATTTTTGGAACTTAAGAAAAAAATGTGGTATTTTTGGAAAAAAAACTTCAAGGTGGTATTTTTGGAAAAAAAAATTCAAAGAGTGGTATATGAGGGAATTCCCTCATATTTAAATTCCCAATAATTTTATAATAAAAAATGAATAAGTAATATTCGTAATTATTTTATAATAAAAAATAAGTAATTAATTTATTTAAATTAATAGAAAATAGATTATATTTTAAGGTAAGTACTAACTAGAATATTTACTATATCAAAAGAAAATCTAGATAGATATTTACAAAGATTTTATTCCTTTATTAACGTTATTTTATTTGATATTGCGTTGATACTTTTACCAAAACTTGCACAAACCCTAAATTGATTAAATATTTTGTTTTTTCCATTTATAAATTTAGGGTAGTTTTCAAATGTTAACAAATTTAGTATAATTTTTAAATTTTCAAACAAATTTAGGGTATTTATCCAAATCTTCTATAAATTTTCGCTTAAATCATTCCAAATTAGTCAAATAGCTAAGGACAAATTATATCCTTATAGCAACTTGTGGAGAAATTGAAAAAATCTAATATACGTGTCTTCACAATGCCAGCCTCATATTCACTCTCATTAACTTTTAAAAATATTACCACCATGGCACGATGCATAATAATTGACCTTCTACAGTTTTATTCATACCAGCTAAGCACAATATCAAAGTTTTCTATATGTTTTTTCGATTCATTATCCTCACGTATATAATGCAAGAAAGAAGGAAAAACGTGAACTTACCATCATGGATAAGTAGTTTGGGTATCTCAAGATAACCGTTTTTGAACCTAATATCCCAAAACCGGTCGGTTTTTCCTCTCTTGAATTTAATACCGGCCTCTTTGAGTTCCGTCACACAATGTATCAGTTGTTGTTGGCGCTTGTCTGCCACACGTGTTTTCCTGGACCATCTCTTTCGAGATAACCTCGGCTCAGGTGTCAAACTAGGCCGGAGCAAATTTCGACGAAAAACATCAAGACAATGCAACTCTTCCTCGTCTTTGTCAGCAATTGGGTTAAAGAATTGATCGTTTTTTATAGAGTTCTCGGTTTTTACCTGGTTGGTTTTGGTAAATGGATTATCGGTTGGCATTAGCGGGTTGAAGAACCGAATTGCTAATCGTGCCACTAAGCCGGGTTGGTTTTGTGTCCGGAGCTGTAACTCTAACAACCTGTTGAGTACGAACAAAGGAAGTTGATTTTCCAGCATTACCATGTCACGTTGAATCAAATGCATCAAACCCCGCGTCGCAAAGACGGGATCGTTACGACCATATCTGCACAAAACCAAAACAAAGAAAAAAATTCAAAGACATAATAAATCAGAAATCAAACCGGTTTAGCAAGTACATGAGGTAACCGAACAATGGCATAATGCTTACCCGAGTACGGAAAATCCTTTATCGGCTCCTCTAAAGAGCTCAAGAACAAAACAACCATCAAGAACCAGCATTTTTGTGAACTCGTAACTGCTCAAACTAATAGTACCTTCGTAACAGGCGCGAGCCTTTTCCTCGAGCTTGTTCATGGCGTCAATATACATTTCGATGCTGTGTTTGGTGCGTGCCATGACCATATTGACGGCACGCCACTTGTGATGGTCCATGGGTAGGAGATGGTCTTTGCCATGGTGGTACGGACCAAGTGAGACGATCTGAGGGAAGTAGGACTTCTTATCGTTTTCTTGAAGATAATGTGGAACTTTGTAGATACAAAGCTTGTCCCAGCTAGTTGAGTCGTCGTCTTTTAGCACTTGGTCCATCTTATCTTTGATCCAAATCACCCATTCTTCACGTCGTTTCTGGTCTGGGGTTTGGAGTTTTTGGCGCATCATGAGGGTGAGCAAGTACCATTTCAACATTGGTAGTGCTCGATAATTTCTTCTACTTTTTCTTCTTATGATAATATCCTGTACAGGAAGATTTGGTCCAAATGGTAGCGACGGTGGTGGTGGCGGTGGCAGTGGTGGTGGTTGTAGTGATAGTGATGACGATCGTGGCAATGATGATGACGATTGTGATTGTCCACTGCTAGGAATAGCCATTTTTGTTAGTTGAAGTTTTTTCAGGAGATTGAGAGTCATAGAGAAAAAGTCAAAAGCAAAGATGTAATTCCTTGTTTTTAAAGCTGTGATTAGTTGCTTGTTTGTACAAAAATACAACCTCCATAATTGGTTGATATATATAGCTGTAATTAGTTGATTGTTTTGTATAAATGTATAATTGGACCTGCTTTGTCCGTAATGACTACAACTACAATTATACAGAATACATATGTGATATGTGCACTGCCTACACACGTTACTAAAGTTTGACATCTAATAATTCTTATAAATTAACTATATGTTTAACAAACTTGAACGTATTGAATAATGCCTTGACGAACCATGTTTCTACATGCTCTTACAAAAATACTCTAATTAAAAGCCTTGTGATAATTTCTTGTAATACTAAATATATTTAGTGTATATATTGTGGGGTGAGATATTGAAATATTCAATAAACTCTTATTAAGAAAAGAAAATGCTCGGTACTCTTTTTTTTTTTTTTTTTTTTTGTGACGAACACACGCATCCTAATTGATTACAAAGTTACAAATGTAGCGTTGAACCAATACGGGATAGACGGGTCAACATATTCGAAACATGTTTGCTGGAGACGAGCATTCTTCGCAAGGAAGTCTGCTTTTTCGTTCTTCTCCCTAGGACAGTACTGAAGTGTAAAGTCTGGGAAAGAAATACGTAACTCCTGAAATTCATCCAGCTCGGTACTCTTATAAATAAAATAACTACTAGATTACTTAACAATGATTGAGATTTGGAATATCCAAATCATTATTGAAAAACTCTTACGTTTTCTTTAGTCAACGAGACCTATCCAACTGCGATAAACATATTCCACATATTAATTGAAAAGCAAAATAAAAAATAGTGTATGAATGTGCATCTCTATATATTTTGATCGTTTACTAACCCGCACCCGGAGGTTCGGGCCAGTCACGTACATCATTCGTAAAATATTATCATATTTTTTTTCGACAATATTTTTTTGCCTTTTCATACCTTTGTCAATGAATGCAACATATATGATGTTCTCGGCAAAAAAAAAACAAAAAACATATATGATGTTCTGAAAGTTTACGAGTTACTATTTCCTACTCATGAGAGTTGGGGAAGAGTCCAATTAGGACGTAATAAATCGTAGACGTCTGAAACTCGGCACATGGCACGACCTCACCATTTTCGTATAAAACGACGAGATGCTCTTGTAAAAAGACTCCAATATATTTTATTACTAGATGAATTCTCGCGTTCAACACGGATTAATATCTTTAAAAACTAAAAGAATTAGAAAATTAATTACAAGTGTTGGGTCGGATATCACCCGCTGGAGTTCAGTGTTCAAAGTTATGATTGACAACAAATACACTTTGACGCGCTTGTTAATATGATCCCTAAGTCGTTTTGATACAAGAAATGACTAAGTCTTCTTTCTTTCCTAAGTCCTCTCCATCCAAGGACGAAACCTTCTGTGTTGTCCCTACTCTCAGCAGAAGCCATGAACGCAGTGTCAAGAAGATCACAGAGCCAACAAAAGGCGCTAAGAAAATCACAGAGCCAACATAAGGCGCTGTGAAGACCACAACACAGTGACACCGATGTCACTGGGCAGTGACACCGATGTGTCTGGACACTTCGGTGTCTGCCAGAGTGCCACCGATGTCCAGGCCGTTTGGTGTCCGCTAGAGTAATAACGAAGGCTCCAGAAGGTTCATGCGTTAAAGCCCAGTCCAGTTGCGAAGCCCACATAAGCGCGACCGACATTGGCGCAACCGACATAGGGAAAAGGTAATCCACGAGGGTTTAGGAAAGGTAACAATATCTTTTAGGAAAAAGCTTAGCCGACTTAGGAGGCTATATAAATCAATGTATAAGCCCTTGACGAAGGCATTCACAACTTTATTGACAAAAGCAATACACAACAATGACAAATTCTTTTTTCTCTTTGCTCATTGTTTTCTCTTTCGTAGCTTAACATAGAAATCTCTGCGTCCTCTCGAAACTCTTACAAATCTAATTGTGGATTTCCGGCATCCACAATTTGGCGCCGACTAAGGGGAGACTAGAAACTTTCTCACACAAAAAGCTACGTCCCACACTAGATCTAGGAAGATGGATGGCGAAGGGAACAAGTCAGGCGAAGAAGCTTCCTCTCGCACAGTCGACCATGAGAAGGAACCTACTGCCGAAGCTGCTGCCACCGACGTTGCTAAGGGCGACATAACCGAGTTCAAGAAGATGTTAGAGACTCTCCTCAAAGAACAGAAAGAGCAACCTAAGATCAACGAGGCAACCTTGAAGGAGCTGAGAGCTCTTTCACAAAGAAAGCGCACAGGACCCGACACAACAAGACTTAGGGCGCGCGTTGACCCTCAGCGCCTCAACTTTACAGCACCTCGAACCGACCGGAGGAACCCAAATAACTTGCCACCACCTCCACAACGACGAGAAGCAGACAAGACTCCTTAGCACGTTGTGGAGATCTCACACGGAGATCAACCTGCTTCCAAGAAGCGCGCGCGACCAGAAGGAGCAGATGGTGACCGGCAAGAACCGCGTGCCTCTGATACTCAAAGCGCGTCAGGTTCTTCTAAGACAGAGATTATGCGAGACACCTCGGCATACATCGACTACTCGAGCGAGGAGCAGTAAAGGAAAGAGCAAGAACGAAGAGCGCATAAGCGATCTTACGCTACGAAACTCGCTGAGATGCGGGCTCAGGTGGAGCGAGTAGCTTCTGACCTAAAGCATACCCAGTCACAGATATATCATGGGACTGGAAAGGCTCCTGCCATCGTACAGGTCCTAGAAAAGGCAAGGAACACGCCCTTTCGACGAACGGATCGCGAGAACTGAAATCTCCAATCCCTTAAGACTCAAGTTACCATCTAATGGAACTACAGACCCTTCAGACCAGCTAATGGAGTCCGAAGTGGCCTTGGGGAGAGCAAGCTTCAAGGAGCTGAAAAGGACATCGTTTACTGCAAGCTGTTCGTAGAGAGCCTCAAGGGGCCTGTCCTTCAATGGTTCTACAATCTGGAGAAGAATTCGATGCACACTTTCCTCCAACTTTCCGAGATGTTTGTGCAGCATTACAACATTTTTATGGAACGGAAAATCTATGATTCCAAACTATGGAACAATAAGCAAGGCGATACGAAAGTCTTCGATCTTTCATGACGAAATTCAAAAACACGCTGTCAAAGGTTGAAGGTATTAGCAACAAGTCTACGCTGGAAGCCTTATGGGGAGCACTTCGGTGTCCGTCTCCGTTCTGACAATAGATGAGTCTCAACACGCCAACAACGATCCAAGATGTTCTCCACCGTGCTGCTAACTTTGCTCGAACAGAAGAGGAAGTCCGTGTCAGGAAAGGTGGAAAGACTAAACAAGCAAGCGAACTAGCTCATGTCGTTGCACCGAAGTAAAGCAATCCCGCCTACGTCTAATACGAAGGAGGATGCGGAGGGGCTCACAACTACCAAGTGGAGTCATCAGGTCGCGGACGTGGAAGAGGCCTTGGGCGAGGTCGCGGCAGAGGAACCTGGAACAACACTTAGACCAGAGAGTCGAAAGACTATGACGAGAAGTTGTACTGCGACTTCCACAAGGCAAGTGGACACTCGACTGCAAGGTGTCGCGAGTTAGGGCGGCAACTCATAGCTAAACTAACCAAAAGCACTTTGAAAGGTAACAACAGCTTGTCATACTTCAAACTCGAGGAGAAAGCTCCTGCTGACACGGAACAGCAGGCGAACATTCCCAGGCGACAACGTCGTGATGACGATATCGAAAATGAAAACCCGCATGAGAGTATCAACATGATAATAAGAGGATCACAATACTGTGTTGAGAACGTCACTGTGATCGAAGCATACCAACGACGCACTGACGTTTGCGCGAACATATCAGCACCAGCAAAGTCAAGGCTTTCCAGCGACCTTATCACCTTCGACGAGCAAGACACCGAGGGTCTCGATTAACCACACAACGATCCTTTGGTAATCAACCTGACTGTTTATGACTTCAATGTCGCTCGCGTTTTCATTGATACATGAAGCTCAGTGGATGTCATCTTCAAGAATACGCTGGAGCGAATAAGGATTGATCTACCCACAATGAATGGGCGGCCTAAGCCTATAACAGGTTTCACCGGAGAAACAACCATGACGATGGGAACGATTCCCCTACCCGTCCAAGCTGGCAACGTTAAGAAGATAGTCGACTTCACAGTTTTTGATCATCTAGCTATTTACAACATGATCATGGGAACTCTTGGCTCAATCAAATGCGAGTTTTGCCTTCAAGATGCCACTCATGTCTCAAGTTTCCAACAACTATTGGCGTGAAAACAATATGGGGAAATCAGAAGGACTCTCGTATGTGTTTCTTGGCTGAGTACAAGCTGCGAAACATCGAAAACAAGAAGAAAGACTCTAAACCTCAAGAATCATGAAAGAGAGCAAAGACCAGCTCCGAACAGGTCAAGAATTTGACTGACCTCTTATAGCAATTACAGATTGGAGAAGGTGGCGTAGAAGAAGAGCGACCTACTTGCAAACCTGTAGTTTTTGTATGAATTGACGAGCAGCACCCCAAAAGGTGTGTAGAGATCGGAGCTGCGCTTGACGAAACGCTTAAAAAGGAGCTAGTGGCTTTCCTCCAGAAGAACGTTAATACCTTTGCCTGGGCAGCGGAAGACATGCCCGGGATAGACATCAGCATCGCCAGCCCGGAGCTCAATGTTGATCCGACAATCAAACTAGTGAAGCAAAAAAGGAGGAAACTCGGTCCTGACCGAGCGAGCGAAAGCAGTAAGCGACGAAGTCGAAAGACTTCTACACGTCAGATCAATCACCGAAGTCAAGTACCCTGACTGGCTCGCCAACCCTGTCATGGTAAAGAAGAAGAACGGGAAGTGGCGTGTCTGCGTGGACTTCACAGATCTAAACAAAGCATGTCCAAAGGACAGCTTCCCCCTCCCTCACATCGATCGCTTAGTAAAAGCAACAGAAGGAAATAAGCTCTTGACATTCATGGATGCTTTCTCAGGCTACAACCATATTCTGATGCACCGTGAAGATAGTGAGAAGACCGCCTTCATCACAGACCGTGGAATCTACTGTTACAAGGTGATGCCCTTCGGCCTGAAAAATGTTGGTGCAACCTATCAAAGACTCGTGAACAAGATGTTCCTAGATTGACGACATGCTCGTGAAATCTCTGGAGGAGAAAGACCACATCTCTCACCTAGAAGAATGCTTCAACCAGCTCAACCTTCACAACATGAAGCTGAATCCGACAATGTACAGATTCACGGTGACTTCCAGAGAGTTCCTTGGACACTTGGTCACTCATCGTGGTATCGAAGCTAACCCAAAGCAGATCGACGCACTCATCCAGATGAGGTCTCCAAGAAACAAGCGTGACGTACAGAGATTGACTAGGCGAGTGGCTGCACTCAATCGGTTTATCTCACGATCCACTGACAAGTGCCTCCCTTTCTACAACACGCTGCAAGGCAACAAACAGTTCGAGTGGTCAGAGAAGTGTGAAGATGCTTTCAAACAGCTCAAGGAGTAGTTGGCAACGCCGCCTATCCTCGCTAAGCCAGTGACTGGAGAACCTCTCTTCTTTTACATTGCTGTTTCCGAAACAGCTGTTAGGTGCTGTGTTAGTACGCGAAGAACGAGGCGACTTGACCCCTGCAAGGGTACGTAGGCAGATTGTCTCCGGATGAGTTCAGTTACTCTCCTCCATCTCAATAGGGGGGGGGAGTAGGTGCTTTAACGAACTACGGGGCGACTTGATACCTGCAAAGGGTACGTAGACCGCTTATCTCCGGACGAGCTCAGTTGCCCTCCTCCGTCAAAAGGGGGGGGGGAGGGGGGAGTAGGGTGTGTATACTCGTATACTCCCATTTTTAATCAAACTCTTTGCTTCACACGTCAGACGCTTGACACAAGTCTCACTGACTTCATAAGTTGCATCCTCTCTGGATTATTCAAAGCCTTTTTCAAGCAAGTTCATTCCACAGTTGTTGCTGCTGGCCACAGTAACAATATGTGAACCCGAACACAATGACATCTATCATTGAATCCTAAGGGCGCTATATAAATTATAATGTTCAGTTTCTAGGCTTTTGACCTCGGCTGTTCATTCAAAAATTATAATGTTCAGTTTCTAGGCTTTTTGACCCCGGTTGCTCAATCAATAACACAACAGCACCGTTGGTAAAAAGCAGCTGGCAATGATTACTTGAGTTTGTAAACCAAATAATCATTTTGAAAACCCAACAACGCGTTCGTCAAGTCAAAGGGTGTGATCGCTTTTGAATAGACGTGTTCAGAAAGCACCGCCTTTCCAGAAAACCCAACAACAACGTTGATAAAAGGAAAACACAAACCCAACAACATCGTTGGTAGAAGAGGAGCGTAAACGCATTTGCGATTTTGGTACCCTACAATCAGAAACCCATTAGCAAAGTTGGTATAAACAGCCAAAGGCATTTCAAGCGTAAATGACCTCCAACCTATACTAAAGTCTTGGTCAACAAAACGAGTATCATTACTCTTAAGCTCTTATGATCTATCAAAGAAAATAAGAGAGACAAGAAACAAAAGCCGCATTCATTTTTATCTTACATTCGCTACAATGCAAGATAAAACATAAATCATAGCACGGATACAAACCATCCAACGCTATTACCAAAAGTCATCCGGAAAAACATGAGAAAGACAAAAGTCATAGAATACGCTAAGTCTGAAATAAGGGCTAAAGTCTGAAAACAAAAGCAGAAACGGAGAAAGTCAATCAGTCCTCGGTCTCCTCATCAACCATCCTCGTCGTCTGTTACCTCAGCGTCATCACCATCGGTAGAGTCAACCTCGACGTCACCGTTGACAACGGCGTCTGCCTCAACAATGGCAACATAAACCTCAGGGATATCTAGTACTCTCCGAACATTGGCAAGGAGATCTTTGAACACGTCGCGAGCATCGTAGATCGGATGACGTTGCTCACCCAATGCCTTGACCTCAGTCGGAAGGTCTGGTGGCGTCGGCCTCTAAAGGAGCTCGATGAACTCCAAGTTTGCCTCAATCTCAGCAAGGTTCAACATATTGTTCTGGGGCTTCTCGCCAATCTCTGCAAGTAACCCAGCAACCTTGCTCAATCGTCCTGCAAAGCCGTGAGCCATCTCGTCTCTGGCCTCAGCAGCGGCCTCGCCAATCCTAGTGCTCTGAAGGTCACTAGCAGAGCTAAGTTGTTGCCTCAGCGAAGCTATCTCATCCTCGCCCTTGGTGCACCTCGACTTGAGCTTCACCAACTTGGTATCACAATCCTTCTTAATCTACTGCACAATGAGAGCATCGCGCTCAAGAACCAGGTTACGCTTGGTAAGCTTCTATAGTCTAGACTGCAGAACAGCGTTGGCCTCTCTGGCCACACTAAACTCACTATCTCTAGAATGAACATCCTCATCGTAATCACCAACTAGTCGGTCAAAGAAGAGGAAAAGCTGCAAGAAAAAATAATGATGATGTCAAAACTTGATAAGGCATAAGCGAAAGTGTCACACCTCGGAAGCCATGGACTTCGTTGCCACGTAAGGTTCATCACGAAGTAACCCACTAACTGATGGCGCAGCAACACGGCTCGCCGAAGCTTCTCTCTCATCAATAGCCACAGGGTATGTGTCTACCCTCTGCCTCTTCGTAGGGATTCCTCGGTCAATTCCTTTTCCCTTGCCACTAGAGTAGAAGGCTTTCTTCTCTAGAGTAAGGGAAGAAGAAGGGCGCATGATCGAAGTAGCAGGGGTCTTCGGCGTCGAAATCACTGAAGACTTCGCCCGCACTGACGTGGTCGTCGGCACCAAGGTCGTCGGGCACCAATGACCTAGTGGCCTTCGCTACCGCTGCCACCTCAAGTGCAGCTTGCTCGCGAGAAGACAACTTCTTCCTGCCTCGGCCAAGAATCTTCCCCGGAATGACCTCAGCGGAAAGTGCTCTCTTGATCCTCCACCGACTAAACGACCTCTTCCAATCACCATTTCCGGAGGAGAGCTCGTCATGCATAGCTTCAACGAACTTGACCGAAACCGCAGGTAACGCTGACTCTGCAAAAAAAAACAATTCAAGAATCAGTATGTGAATGGACTAGGTGCAAAAAAACAACAACTAAGTGTTAGTTACCTCGTCTCTCCCATCTCGTCTTGACAATGTCAATGCAGTCCGCCTCGATAGTCTTCTCAGAAATCTCAACAAAGAAGAAACGATCCTCAAAGTGGTCATCTTTGCTTGGGAACCCGGCGATGAGTGCCATATTAAGCGCATTGGTAACAGTATACATGAGTTCCTCACTTCGATCGCGAACCCTGAAATCCAACAAAGAGGACAAGTGCTCGATGCTGATATCGACGCCACACTCTCTGCTCAATAGATAGACACCGATGAGATGTCTGATACCCCTAGGGTTAATCTGAGCAAGTCAGGCGTTGTGCGCTGCCAGAAAACGCATGAGGAACTTGGGTAATGGAAACCAAAGTTGGTCGAAGTAGTTCTCGAACAGAGTAAGGTACCGTGAGGCGGGGCGTCAGCTCTGTCAGTAGGAGAAGGGATAACTAGCACAATCTCATATGAGAACCTATACTTCTCCTGGAGACGCTGCAGAGACCTCTGCTCGAAAGAGTAGACCCCAGAGGGTTAGGACGAACCTTCACCCTTTGCTTCGGTGCAGCCTTCTTCGTCTGTTGAACCTCGTCAAGTGTGTACTCATCATCTCTCTCGACACTAAAAGTACGCGAGTCAAACGAAGATGAGGAAGACGACGCATCGGCACGGCCAGGTGGAAGCGTTGGATCCTCGAAAAACCCAAAGTCATCACCAAGACCTGCCGAAGTCCCCACGACGACAGGGTCAACCACGAGTCGAGTCGTCGGAACGTGGATTTCCAAGAGTTTCGTCGTCGGGGTCAAACCAACATCAAAGATACGACGAGAGCGATCGTCGGTGTCATCATCACACCTGCAAGCGATTGAGCCATCATCACTTGGACATCGGGTCCTCGGGTAGACGGCAACGTCGGGACGACAATCCTCCGACGTCGGGTCCTCGTCGTCAACAACATCAACACCTCGAGGCCTTGGCAATGGGTCTTCAGGGCTCAGACCTTCGGCGAGGTTATCACCTCGACTTTTGACGAGGATAAGCTCATCAGAACCACGACCGTCCGCGTCGAGTTCGACCTCCGGTTCAAACCCGCTTGCCTCCATGTCAACAAACAACAATCTTACCTACATCAAGCCACATCAAAGATCAAAATCCAAGGGTTTTCAACATTCAACCAAGATCAAAGCTTGTTCATCTTCAAAAAAATCAAAACAAAAAATTCAACAATCTATTCAATCCAAAGCTTGATTCATCAACAATAAAAGCTTAGACAACAACCCAAGCTAGATTCATGGAGCAATTAACAATCCAAAGCTTGTTCTTAGATCCAATAAAGAGATTATTCGTCATAGATAAATCTAGATCTACAATACTTGAATGACTAGAAGACTTTGGAAATCAAGAGAGAGCTTTGATGAAGATGAGAAGGAAAATTACCAAGAAATCAAGGAGGCGTCGGCGGCAACGATTCACGGCGTCGATGGTGTTGATCGGAAAATTTTCCGGCGAGGCTGACCGGAAAATATCGACGGCGGCGGAAGAGAGATGGTGTTGAAGAAGAAGGACCAAAACCCTAAAGAAAGTGTGTGGAGGAGAAAGAAAGAGAAGTAAAAAAAAATCTTATCCCTTTCAAAAGGTGAAAGCTTCTCTTTCCTCATGTCATTGGCGGGTCCCGAATACATCAATACTGTTTTCACCATCATAATTTATTTTCTTTTTGCAAAAGACATCGTCGACTTCAACAAATGCAACATAGAGTCTTAAAATCTCCGGAAAAAAACTTTTCAGCAGCTTCAGCAAGAAAAGCACGAAGTCTTTAAATCTTCACAGAAACGCAAGGTCTTAGAATCCTTAGTGTGAAAACCATTGTCAACAAACACTATGAGCTCTTGCAAGCAGAGCGTGAAGTCTTAAAACCTTCGAGGAGCGAAAGCGTAACGTTTACAGTATTATCGACACTAACGGCTCAAGCCTACATCATCATGCTAGGAGGGACATCATAACTTTGAACAGCAAACATCGACACCCAATGGTCCTTAACTCGATACTATTATCACTAACACTACCGAGCTGGGGGCTAACTGTTGGGGTCGGATTTCACCCGTTGGAGTTCAGTGTTCAAAGTTATGATTAACAATGAATACACTTTGACGAGCTTGTTAATATGGCCCCAAAGTCGTTTTTATACAAGAAATGACTAAGTCTTCCTTTTTTACTAAGTCCTTTCCATCCAAGGAGGGAACCTTCTGTATTGTCCCTACTCTCAGCAAAAGCCATGAACGCAGTGTCAGGAAGATCACAGAGCCAGCAAAAAGCGCTGAGAAGATCACAGAGCCAACAAAAGGCCTTGTGAAGACCACAGCCCAGTGACACCGATGTGTCTGGACACTTCGGTGTCTTCCAGAGTGCCACCGATGTCCAGGCCCTTCGGTGTCCGCCAGAGTAATGACGAAGGCTCTAGAAGGTTCATGCGCTAAAGCCCAGTCCAGCTGCGAAGCCCATATAGGCGCGACCGACATAGGCTCAACCGACGTAGGGAAAAGGCAATCCACGAGGGTTTAGAAAAGTTAACATTATCTTTTAGGAAAAGGCTTAGCCGACTTAGGAGGCTATATAAATCAATGTATAAGCCCTTGAAAAAGGCAATACACAACAATAACAAATCATAGAAATCTCTGCTTCCTCTCGAAACCCTTACAAATCTAATTGTGCAATTTCCGGCATCCACAACAAGTTTTAATTTTAATATTTCTTTTAGTTTCGATTTTTGTAAGTTTTTTAATTTTTGGTTCATGAATATATATTTCAAGGCAAAACACATATAAATACATAGAATATATATAGTTTCAATTCATATTCAAATTTTAGTGAAATATATATTTAAATTTTAAATAAATAGAGGACTAGAAAAATGTTCATATTGAAATTTTAATCAAATATATACCTGAATTTTAAATAAATGTTCGTATTCAAATTTTAAACTTTCTAAAGTTAGTTTCATCGTCAAATTTAGATTTTGAGTCTAAATATATTTAACTTAGTAATAAAGAAATTACAACACTGTTGCAATATTTTTTTGATCTTCTTCATATAGATTTAATTTAATATAATGTTTTATAGAATGTACACTTTCTATTTCAAATTCAAAATTGGCAAAGATCAGTATTTTGGAGATGTTTTTAAAGATTTTTGAAAAATAAAAGTAAATATTGGTAGTTAATTTTAATCTTAATTAGAAAGTTAGAGTGATGTCACTAAAAATTTAAATTTATGAACAATGTTTTTGTAGTGGTTCACGAAACATTATATTGTATAAATAATATATTCCCACCAAGATTATGGACTAATTACAATTAAAAATGGATGGACTATTAAAAATGGGTTAAAAAATTAATGGGGGTATTGTTTAATTGTTTAAAGTTAATGGGCTAACTAAATGAGTTTTATGCTATGTCACATTTGACATGACCTTTTTTTGTCCAAAATTGAATGAGAAAAAGACACCTAAATATTTTTTAAGAAATCACCTCCCTAATAATATTTAGGAGATATTGAGAATAAATATTCAAAATCTTATTAAATATTTTACCAACCACAATAGTGTCTACACGCAAATTAGGTAAAGAAAGACTTATGGCCGTCAAAAAAAAAAAAAAAAAAAGTAAAGAAAGAGATGCAAACTAAGTTTCAAAAAAAAAAAATTACATGCCAACCAACTAGTGTCCAAGTATAGGGAACCTAATTTTTTTTTTTTTAAAGTATAGGGAAGCTAGAAAAAAGGGAACCTAATTAGCCTCGGCCCGACGAACATGTATCCAAATAGTTATGTAAATACTCTTTCATTTATTCCCATGGACATACGGAGATCCAAAATACAACCATCGGAATTTATCTTAAACTTTAGTATATGTCTTTCTTTTTTCCACAAAATTAATTAAGATTTTGCATTTTTTATTCAAAAACCTGTTGAACTGTGACCTGATGCTCGGGTAGCACACTGATCGTCTCTCGTCAGGTCAGTGTGGGGGTTGGAGAGGGGTGGTAAACCCTCATTTTCCAGAGTTTTGAGATCGAGCCTTGTAAATAATTTTAGTTACATAAGTTCATTAGAGGTATTTCAAATATTTGAGATCTATACTTGTTTGTCTTAGGGTTTGTGCTATCTGTGTTTTTCATTTACCGCTTTGTTTTATTAAAACTGATTTAACACCTATTACATCATAAGAGGATTTTGAGAAATACAATACAAAGAGAAATCAATGGTCTTTTCCGCATTAGTACTAAAGTGAAGACAAAATCTTCGATGACCCATTAGCGATACCAAAGCGGTCTTGTTTCGAGTTCAGAGTAAGCAATTAGCTGTTTCCGAATACACAGTAGCAGCCGAACGTCCAATATACTCTATGATAACATGACAACAATTCTCATAAAAAGATAATCTCCTTCCATGATTGCCTTTTTCAATTTTGCTCCGGACATACCGTTGAACAAATTTGATATGCAAACCTTAAATCAGATAGATCTAGATCGGATGAAACCGAACTCAAGAGAGCAAACCCAACAACATAACGAAATCACCTAAACCAAAGTAAAATCCTACCGAAAAGAGAAGAACCAACTGGGAAGAGCTTTAGTAGATCTAGGAAAAATAAAGGCTTTTGTAGACAAACCACAACCGTAGATCTATAGATCCGGAGCCGAGTTCTCTCCTTCGACCTCAAGAGCCCCCTTAACCATGATTAGAAACTCCATATCCTTCGCTTTATAATTGGTACGATTATATCACTTAAGAAGAAACTAAAACAACCAAAAGAAAAGCAAAAAAAAAAAAAAACTAAAACAACCAAAAGAGAATCAAGTAGACCACGACCGGCGATGGTGCCAGTAGCGAATGTAGTGAAGGTAAGGGATAGATCATGGTTTTTTACCGGTTTTTGACCATGATTTAACCCCGTTTTATCGAGTCTTTTCGGTGTTTTTTGAGTGTTTTAGAGTCTTTGCAGGTTTGTGTATGTGTGGAGCTTAATTGGTGACTATGAAGCATTTTGGAGCATTGTGGAAAGGCGAGCTGAAGTCGTTAGGAAGAATTTTCAATTGCCGTCAGATATTGGCGTCGATCGACGCCAACCTATATGCGTTATGGTGACAAGGCAAATCGTGATTTTTCCAATTCTGAAGATTTTCTTTTTGCCCCAGGAGTTCCAGAAGTTTACAAATCAAGCTCAACACGAATTTTTAGCCTATAAATACTTAGTTTCTTCTAGTTTTTATTAGGCTATCTTTTATTCAAGACTTAGAGATTCATAGAGCTTTTCAGAGAATTAGGGAAGACAAGTTTTCAGACCATTCAGATTTCTTCGAACCCTTCTGTATCTCTTTCTTTATCTCTTATTAATGCAATATTATTCAGTCATCATGTTTTTTGCATCTATGTCTGAGTAATCTACTTGTTAGGTTTAGGGCTTTTCAAAAGATTTAAGATGAATTGTTAGAATTGAAATCATGTTAGGATTATCTTATGGTTCTTCATCTAGATTGTTTTAATTCTGATTTAGGATTGATCACCCTGAATTTAGACATCCTAGGTTGATTCAATTAGAACCGGAAGCATCAATTGGTAACCTTAATAGAATGTTAGATGAGCAAAATTTCCTATTCTCAAAGGAATTTGGTTTAGGGATTTTGTGAACAATTGAAACCTGAACTTTAATGTTTGCTTAAATTGTTTGAATTCACAAAGAAATTTGGTATTCTAGGGTTTATGCATAGATAATTAATTCAACGGAAGTCGTTCAACTTTATATTAGAGTTTCAAGTTCGAGAACGAATCTTCATTAAAATCCTAACTATTTTCATAATCTGCAATTTATCTTTGCCTGCGAATTTCTCATAAGCCTAACTTTTTGTCTAACTGAAGTTTAGAACACAAATCACTTTTAGTTTATTTACATTGATCTTCTGCATTCATTCATACTTATTCGCTTAGCATAATTCGAATTTAAAGTTCTATCGTGTGATTGCGATTTTTCTGTGTTCGATCCCTACTGCAAACGATCTCTTAATTTGAGAGAGTACCTCAGGATAAATTTAAGCATATCAATAAGGGTGGGGCACTTGTCTCCCATGACTTTTTCAAAATTCATGTATTTGTAAGGATTTATTATGATGCCCTCTTGATATATAATTTAACCATTTTTAGTTTTGCACCGGGTAAAAATGATTTCTAGATTCGCCACTGGACGGTGCTATACGAGCCACCGAACGCTAGTGCCGGCAACGACAAATCGAAAGAGGTTTTCATGGCGGCTGTGGGGGCAAGGGAGACCGAGAGAATATTAGGTTTGATGATAAATGGTCAAGAATGCTGATTTTATGTGTTCTTAGGATCCAACCTATAAAAGAAAAATTAATACACCAACTATTTTAAAATCCAAATGTTACAACGTCATATGTTTAATTTTAAATAGAGGAAAGTAAAAAATAATGGAAGCACAAACATTAGGAATTACATGGAAAAGAATTAATAATGAAAGTTAAGAAGGGGGCCTATAATAAGCATAAACAGCATAGAAACTCTGAGAGAATGTGAGAAATAGAAGAATAACTGCAGCAGAAAAAGAGAAATATGCCCAAGGGTTATTGAAGTACTTGTGCCTTAAAGTAGCCTTCAAAGAATTCCACTTACGACTATAATAACGGTTAACTTCACCCGACAGTTGAGATAAGTAACTATCTTTTGGGTCAAAAATCACTTCTTTACATAACCGGTTGAACAAATCTGCAACTTCAGAATCACTCCCTAGCCAATGCTCGATGATACCACAGTGGTGCAAATAGCTAACATCTTCAGCAGAGTTTATTAGATTGTCCATGAAGATAACGTAGGATGTTATGTTGTTGCTCGAGTGGATGTGGCATTGCTCGAAAGCTATAAGATTTGAGAAGAGAGACTTGGTTCCTACAACAAACACGAGAGACCATGGTGTGTGTATTAAGGAGTTATTGGGTCCTATATATTGTATATTTGGTTTAATACAAGGAAAACTAGAAAAAAGATCATGAGATATAAGAATGTCAATAGATATGATCATATGAGTCTCTCTATTCATTGCCAATTCGTTTTGAACATGATGCCATGATTTAGAAACTAATTTTATAGAATACCATTTTTCTAGAGGTACATATTTGTATAACAAATATTTGTTTTTGCCAATCCATATAATAGAGAAGTAATAAATGGAAAATCTAAAAAAATATGGACAAGAAAAGAATATGCAAAACAATTGTGTACTTGAAGGAATGAAAAGATAAGAAAGAATTAACTCACCGTCATGGATTAGTAGTTTGGGTATCTTTAGATAACCCTTTTTGAATTCAATATCCCAAAGCTGATCAGTTTCCTTTCTCCTAAACTTAATACCTGCCTCCCTTAGTTCTGTCACACAATGTATCAATTGTTGTTTTCGAGACAATATGTCCCGTGGACGTTTTGGATTCGGTGTCGAGAAGAGACTTCGATGGAAAACATCCAAACAGTGCAACTCACCATTGTCACTTGGTGAGCCAACAGATATTAACTTGGATTTTAACTTGTTCTTTTTGGTCAGCTCCTCCCCCGTATGCATTAATGGATCAAAGAACTGAACTGCTAATTGTGCGACTAAACCAATTTGGTACCGTGTACCGAGTTGTAGCTTTAATAACCGATCTAGAACGAACAAAGGAAGCTGATTTTCCAACATTACCATGTCACGTTGAATCGAATGCATCAATCCTCGCGTTGCAAAGACCGGGTCATTTAGTGCATATCTACTCAGCACAAAAAAAACAGAGTCAACAGTTTCATTCTTAGCTGGTTTAAGCAATTAGTTACAAACATTTTCACTCTTTAATGAACCTAATATTCATAGCATATAAAAGAAAACAGTTTACATAACCAGATCTCTAATAAGACCAACTTAGCAAGATATGAGTTAACCGGACAATACCAGAATATTTGGTCAGGCTTACCCGATTTCCGGGAATCCATCAATGGTTCCTTGGAAGAGCTCAAGAACAAAACAACCATCAAGAACAAGCATTTCTGTGAACTCATAATTACTCATTTCAATGGGACCTTGGTAGCAAGCACAAGCCATCTCCTCCAGCTCTTTCATGGCGTCCATATATATTTCGATGTCTAGCTCCGAACGTTTCAGGACCATATTGACCGCACGCCACTTGTGACTCTCCATGGGAAAGAGATGTTTATTGCCATGATGGTACGGACCAAGCGAGACGGTTTGGGGAAAGTAGGACTTCTTGTCGTTTTCTTGTAGGTAATGTGGGACTCTGTATATACAAAGCTTGTCCCAACTAGATATGGTGACGTCTTTAAGTGCTTTCTCCATCCTGTCTTTGATCAAGATCACCCATTGTTCTCGTATCTCACTTGGATTCACTTCGAACACCGAGCAAGTCTCCTGGTGGTTCTGCGAGTTTTGACCTTTATCCCGTCTTGTAATTTCAGGGGAACGATGGATGTTAATGACTCTGTGTACGAACCGTCTCGAGCTTCTGTTGGTGGTGGAAATTGACTGACCATTGGAAAATAAAACCATTATTCTTGTTGGTTGAAGCTCAAGAGATCGAGAGAGAGAGGAAGAGACAATAATTGTCAAATGTCAAAGGAACGATGTAACTGATTTAAAGTTGTATTTTACTCTTCTAGACTTTTACATTCTTATAAAAAGGGCGTATGATACGTATTTACGCTCATAATGCTCATAAATGCTAGTAGTATCTTATTCTACGAGTGAGATTGAAATATCCAAACTGCCACTAGACAAGGCTGTAGCACTCTTACAAAAAGACTAAATTCTTGTGATATAGAATAACTGCTATTACCAATGCATTACAAATTAAAGTGTACTCGTTTATAGGTGAGAGAAGGTGCATTTTTAAACCTTACAAGGTTTAGTTTGTTCCCTCTAACTCCTATCATAATATCTAAGGCACATCCGAAACTGCACATGGCACGACCTCACCACCCTCGTCTAAGTGATAAGTTTTTTTTTTTTTTGGGTGATGAGTCTAAGTGATAAGGTGCTATCATAAAAAGACTCCAAAAAATGTGTAATAGTATATTAGATTAAAATATTCAAAATCATAACAAAGAGTGAGAAGTTATAACGAGTTCTTAAAATCTATTCGAGCAGTGAAATTGAAACGTTCGAAAAGAAAAAAACGACTTCATAATCTCTAATAAGGTGTTGAAAAAAAAATCTATAATGTGTAATATATTCGAGGATGAAATATCTAACTAATATAACTGTTATCACATGTGTTAAGGTAAAAAACACCTTACTCAAGAACAAAATCAGACACGATACTCGAACTGGTAGATGTAATTTAATTCAACTAGTATTGAGTTCTAGTACATGGCTTTCAAACAAAAATAGCCCAAATATGCTTTTCAAGATGATGGTTACTTTGAACATGCTTTTCAAGTCTTTAAACAAGAAATTATAGTCAATATTAGGTTCAGACTGAAAGAATCGATTTCAAGACTAGCATGCTTCAACCTAACCACGAGTTTCAAGCGAATAGATCAAAATGCAAAGAAGAGATTTCTATAATTCACTTAGCAATATCCCGCATTATCGAAAATATCATATTAAATGCTAAGTCATAAACCATAAAAAACGAATTAAATATGTACAATGCAACCTATATGATCATACAAATGTATGAAATGCAACTATATGGAAAATGAAAATCCTTTTGGTTTTTCGAAAATTTCAATTTTTTTGGTGTTTTTTGCCATATGTACAATGCAATGCCTGAAATGAGACTCAAAGAATGAGAAATATAAAACAAAAGAACTAAAATAAGCATTAGCAACCGCTTTCTCCGGACTTAATTCTCATCGTCTCGATGAGAAAGCAAAACCGGAGAGAATAAAAGCAAAAATGCAAGAAATGGTGATTAAAAAAAAACGAATGGTATTTACAATGATAGGAAGGTACCTTGTAACTAGTCTTGATTGGATAGTGGAGATGGCGGTAAGAAGGTAAGTGAACGAGCAAAACGTGTAGATTCAAACGTTGCTGGGTTTAGCAAGGCTAAGCGTCCCCTTTCCCGCGACACCACCAATTGAAGGGGTTGTCATATTGAATCGCTACTTGTAGTGTAGATGCCATAGTCCTTGGGTTGTATGATGATCCTTGAAAGAAAATAATCCTCTAATGAGAACAATTTAACACATAAAAGTACAAGTATCTATCCAATAGCAATAGATCAAGCATTTAACTCATATTATAATCCATTTCAGGACTTTCCATCCTCATCAAAGTAAGGATAATTGAACAAATTCCAATCATTAATTCTTGTGAATACTATTAACAACAAAGCTTAATGATATGATTTGATTAGCAAAATTCATATTCAAACTCCAATTCCACTAAATATTGCAATTTTAGCTCATTTTCAATATCAAGAACCCTAGGGAGATTAGAACGTCAAATTTAACCATCTTTGTTTCAAATTAGCATATGAAATCATCAACCTACAATGCAACTCATATCAACAACATATTGATGCAATTCAAGTACCCAAAGCTAGTAAACTCATAAGAATCTCATGTAAGCTTCCATGAAATCAAGGTAAATGAGATAGGTAAAGGAGAGAGAGCATACCTTATTGTTGATCAAAGATTAAGGTTGAAAAGATCCAAAGAAGATGGTGAATCTAAAATTCTCCAATAAATTTGGAGAAGATTTTGGAGGAACTATCACAAAAATATTGTTGGTTTGTGGATTTGATCTTAGCCTAGAAACGCCATGTACAATTGAGAATAAACAAGATCTTCAAGCCCTTCAAAGAAAGCATTTTCTATGCGCGGTTGGTATGAGAACACTCCAAAATTTGGCTACCTCTTTACGCCACCTTATATGGATGAGAAGAAGTGTGTTTTCCTTCCTAGCAAGGAAATCCCAGCCTTGAGGGATGGTTTAATTCACTTTGACCTTCCTCATTATACTTGTTTACATGTGTTCCCGGTGTTCTGGTTGTTAGTGTTGCACTTTACTACAAGAGTAGAGTTTTGTTGGCATGAAAGAAGAGACTTAGGGAAGCACACCGAGCATCCAATTCCCAGCCCTCAACCTCCCATACGCCACCTCTTGAGACTCCTTTTATACACCTTCCAACCAATGCACCAAGGGATAATTTTTAAGCTTGTTATGAGGAAGAGAAGGAGAAACGTTTAGCTCTTGAAGCTAAGGTTTCTAGGCAAGAGAAATTGATCTCTACACTAGTGAGAGTAGTGAAGACTGTGTCACACTTCTTCAAGAGATCATCCAAGAAGAAAACCACCACTAGCCTAGATCCGGTTAGCCTTTCCCTTCTTTCTCGGTTCGATCACAATAAAGTCGAGGATGATGATGCTACTAGTCATCACTACTCACATTACAATGGAGAAAACACACACGATGATCATGGACAGTAGCTCGTCGTCCATGATGATGATTCCGACGGGACAAAGATTGTTGATCTTAAAACCGACGGCAAGCACCTTCCAACAGAAGTTCCAGATTCACCTGAGACGGTTTCACAAACATTTTGAGCCAAGTGTATCAACTTCAACTCTATCCTTTCTATCTTTTCTTTTCGATTTTACAGAGTCAATCTCCCAATTGTGGAGTACTTTCACTTCAGGACGGTCTGAAGTAAGTATGGGGGGATTCTGTTGTACTAATGACTTTTTTTGTTTTCTTAAGTTTTCATTCGGATTTTATCGAGTCTAAAAATTACTTTTAACAATTGATATCTCATGAATGTATGCCTTGATATTGTGATTTAGTGACCGTTGTTGCAGGGTTTGTTCAAGATAGACGATTCAGAAACCTTCATAACTTGAATTTTCCCAGAAGATTTTGTTTAACCTTATCTCTAACCAATCTAATTTTTGATTCTATTTTCACTAGTCCATCCAATATTTCTCGTTGAAGGAGTTAGCTCAATGAAACGATTATACATTCAAGACATCTTTTCCCTTTTTACCACCCTCTTGTTGTCTTTTGGAGAGCACTCACCTATACCATTAACCTTCTTTCAAACCCCTTACACTCTTGTTCCAAATTCATATATATAGATGTGTGCAAAAACATCAGGGAGAAAGAGGATCGATGCAGTTTTAACTAGTAAGAGATGCGACGATTGGGATAGAGAAGATGGAGTACAAAGATAAAGTTTCAAGATCTTATTCTTCCTTGGGAACGACGTAAAAATAGTAACAAATCCGTGCCCTTATTGACTCATGTGCTAAAAGACTGTTTTTCCCCTTTCGTTCTAATAAAAAAAAAAAAAAAAAAGATAGATAGAATGTAAAGAAAGGGAAAGGAAATACGTGTCTATAAGAGAGTCTAAGGCCGAGAAGAATCCCAAGGAATGGCGTGGTAGAGTGAAAGAATGGATGTAATTTAGGAATGATTCCCCGAAGAATCTAAGTCTTGGGGAAAGGCATTGAAAGTGGTTAGTTCTGTGCCTTTAATAGGTCCGTTCTCTCTTGTGATTTTGCATAATGTCTTGCATTCTCCAGAGCATCTGGTAACCCGAAACACAATAAGCATCACCACTTATATTATAGCCTTTTAAATCCTAGCGTTGTTTACCATAAATGATTCATTTGATGAGAAACTCCACACTTAGAGTCAGAAGAAGAACGGTTCAGAATTTGCAGGATTGGAATTTATGGACCAATTTTACTGGTCATCAATGGCGTATGAAGAGGATGATTTGAATCGACCATGTGATATATGGTTTACGAGTTATGATCTAAGGGAAATGTTAAGAGAAGTTGTAGATGTATCAAAGATAGCATCAAAAGCCAAGAAGGTTTCAAGAGCTCTGTGCCGCAATAGGAGGACTGGCCAAGGGTTAAGGAAGTTGTGTGCGCTCAACAGAGACCAAAGAGCCTCCTTCACCAACTGAGTGACAGGTGGCATCTCGAGCCTTGCGACGTGCGAGTGGCTGTCTGATGCAGAGGAGCAACTTGAGAAATAATAAGAAGAAGTTTGACTTAGTGCAAAAAGCATAAAGTGTGATCATGAGGTGTAGCAAGTAACATGATGGGACAGCTGATACAGTATTCTCTGCGACAGAATAGTGTTTGATCTGCTGGACCTTCATGTGATCTTCTCTAGGATTTTGGATTAATGAAGAGGTGATATATAAAGAGAAAGTTCTGAGTTACTTTCTCTTTAGTTCTCTTAGTGAAAAGAAAATCGTTTGAGAGTGAACTCGTTTTGTGTGAAGAACTCCGAGAGAAACAAAGTGAGTTGAGTGAGTCCTTTCTGGGTAGAATAGTATCAGTTGTGTAACACGAATCTCATGTATGAGATGTCATGAGTTATTGGGTAGACTAGGAAAATAGTTTATTTCCCATTTGATTGAGAGATAGGTTAGATATCTTTAGCAACTCTGTTGTATGTAGCAGAGCTACAATCTTGTATTATTAATTTCAATATAAGAAGAATTTAGTTTGGATTTGCGTGTTCTTAGTCTTAGTCGTCTGAACAGGTCTCATACACTCTAAATTGGTATCAGAGCGGATCACCAAACCAAGAACTCTGTGTGTTCTTAAAATAGGTGATGGTTCTGTGACATGGAGTCAACTATGGAGACAACTGGTGTCAACAAAGCACTCTTGCTTGACCCCAACAGATACGGCTACTGGAAAGTGAGGATTACGCAACACATTCGTGGTTTTGGAGAAGATGCGTGGACTGCTGTTGAAGAAGGATAGGAACCCCCATCTCAGCTCTCTGAGGAAGGATTTAAGTTACTCAAACCAAAGGCGGCTTTGACAATGGAAGAGAATAATCTATCCAAATTCAACGTGCGTGCTCTAAAAACCATTTCCAGCTCTGTTCATGAAGAGGATTTCAAGCTTATCCAAGGGTGTAAGTCAACAAAACAGGCGTTGGATATTCTCCAAAAAAACTCATGAAGGAACTACGATTGTCAAAACGACTAGACTGGATCAACTTGGTCCAACTTTGAGAATATCAAGATGGACTCCCAAGAAAGTATTGGTCAAATCAGTTCCAAACTGAGTGCTATCGCCAATGAAGTTGAAGTCTTGGGGAAGACTTACAAAGATAAGAAACTTGTCAAGAAGCTGTTGAGATGTCTTCCTCAAAAGTTCTCAGCACACAAAGATGTGATGAGAGTCTCTGGGAGTTCAAATTCTATAAAGTTTGAAGACCTTGTTGGTATACTGAAATCTGAAGAAATGGAGGTAGACGAGAAAAGATCGTTGAAGAAGACAAAGACTTGCTGAAAGGAATGAAAGATGAAATATATGTTATGGCTCGAAACTTTGGAAAAGCTCTCAACCCAGTGTCTCAAGGATCAAATCAGGGGTCGTCAAGTTAGTTTCGAGGGCAAGCTCAAGGAAATGAGAATTGTATTTCAGTTACATGAAGATACAAGAAGACAATGCAAGACTGGAAAAGGATATCCTTGATCTCGAATCTGACATCGAAGAACGAAAAGAGGCTATTCTAGTAGAGAAAGAAGAGGATAACATCATGGAGGTATTCAAGAAAGAGTTTCCAGATTGTAACTCAGAGGATCCTGAAGATCAGATCAAGTATCTACAAGAACTAATCTGTGTTGAGAAACAGAACCGAAAACTTGTGCAACAAGAAATTCGTGAGACAAATGAGAAGTTAAGACAATTCAATAATGGTACTCAACAACTTGAAAAGATTCTGACCATGGGAAGGACTGAGTCATCGCATTGGGGTCTTGGGTATCTAGGTTGGGCATCAAGTGGTGAAGGACTTCTCAGTGTCTCTCTTGTGTTTGTCAAAGAAAAGGGTCTTCATGTGGTGTCACAGGAGAAACAACACAAAGGACACATATCCTATGTGTATGTTCTGTCATTTGGTAATCCAAAGGGAATCACTGAGTCTGTACGAGTTAATGGGAAATCTGAGGTCAGTGTACTGATAAGATGGTTGACCTTAAAGGCAGGAACCAGAGTTTGTTTCCACTGTGGAAAAACATGACACCGATGGGAAAGGTGTTTCAAGAGAAAAAGGACCATTCAGAAGTTGTGGAAATCGAAGAAATGCTGGGTTGAACCCTCACTAAGGAAGAGCTGTATGAAACGTCAAGAAACCCTTCTAAGGTCAAAGCTATGCTGAGTACTGAGGTTACAAAGGCCGAATATGTGCTGAGTGTTAAGGACACGGAGATTGAAGGTGTGTTGAGTATCAAGAATACATAGAGTGCCAGCGAAACAACTCAAGAAATGACACTCATGGCTTACATCACAGAAGAACCTATCAACACACCAAGCTAGTATTTTGATAGTGGATGCACAAAACACATGACTAGTGATGTAAGCTGTCTCACAAACATCTGCATGAATGTTAGAGGAAATGTTCTGTTTGGGGATGGTGAGTCAAAACAGATCTTAGCAAAAGGCAGCACCGCTGGAGAAGATGTTCCAGAATTGAATGAAGTCTTTCTTGTGGATGGTCTCAAGATGAATCTGATCAATATCAGTCAACTCTGTTCTGAAGGACTCAAGGTTGTGTTTGATACTACTCACTGCTGGGTGAACAATAAGCATGGAAAGTGTCTGATGATGGGGATTGGAAATGAAGACGACTGCTAGATGCGGGAGAAACAATCTGCTACTGATGCGCTATTTTTAGCTAGCTCAACCTTTGCTAAAGACCAAAGATCCAACTAGGCGCTCAAAGCTTTAATATTTATAAAGCTTTAAACAAAATCACAAGTGCATGGTTACACCGAGGTAGTATTTAAGGGTCGATCCCACGAGGAATAAAGATAGCAAGACACTAAAGATGCGAGAAACAAACTAATCTATAGCATACATGTTTTCGGGGATTTCATTTAGATTAACATGATAAAAAATGCAATAAACTAAGATGCAAAGAATGTGAAACAAGGTAAAGACATTGGACCATAAGCTAATCTATCATAAGACCAGTTAACAATCAAATAATGATATCAAAGATTGAAGTAAACACCGTCCTAGAACATGAAACTCGATAATTCGACTACTCCACTTCCGTGGCTCTAATCACTTCACGTAATCACCTAATCATTGTAACTTCTGTTGGTAACTAGATAAATCAAAGGAGCTTTAAGAACAAGTTCAATAAGTTCACTAAACACCATAATCGCTAATTGTTAGATGGCTAGGATAAGTCAAGCTCACAAAGGTTTGGTTCAAACAATCTCACAAACACCTTCCGGGTGGAAATCGTTTAGGATATAGATTTTGAGTGATTAATTCAAAACTAGCATAGAGAACAACCTAAGTGAAGGATCCAACAAGGTTCAATCATAACAATCATCATCTAATTATCAAAGCATCCTAATCAACCATAACTCAAAGTCCAACAAAAGAGAAAACATGAATTAAAGATGAAGGTTATTGACTAAGGATGATGAACAAGTAACTAGAGATATCAACCAAGCTCAATTCCAAAGCATGAATCCGTTTAATCTAGAATAACCCACTTCCATGGTGCTAATCCATTTCTTAATCAAAATCTAAAACTTCCATCTTGTTAAAGATTAATCAAGAATCATTAATAACATATTCATAAAAGCTTACTAAACTCCTTAGACATCGACTTCCATTGGCTAAGATGAGTAAAACATGATTAAAGTTCTCCTAGACATTTTCACAAACACCTTCCGAGCGTGAAAAGACCATGATCTAGATTTTGGTTAGCTACTCTTAAATCTAGCATTAAACACACTTTAATCAATAGAAATCACAAGATTATAAACCCAACATCATTAATCAACCATCAATGTTCCTTAATCATAATCCATAAGAAGAATAGAAGAGCTATTAACTCATATGAATGTTAAATATCAAAACTATAATAACTAAAGAGATAAGCATGATTACAGATATGAAATGATAAACAAAATTTAATAAAACATATAAAGATTCAAGCTTTAAACAAGAGAGTAAAGTAAATCAAGATAAGAGAAAGAACAAAGTCTAGATAAAACTAAATGCATAAACATAAAGATAAAGATAAAGGTTGAAGAATCCTTCTCTAGGATGGAATGAACATGAAGATCATATCCAAATCATCAAGAAAAGAGTTTGGATCTAAGCCATCTCTAGAGGAAAGCAAAACTTGGAGAAAAATATGTTTTTACAAGCTATTTATACTAGAGGAAGCAAGGGAACTCGGGTCAACCCTAATTATTTGGTCAAAGATGGGCAAAACAGTAATTTGGTCGCAGGAGGGTTCTGGCTCGACTACCAGCCCGAGTTGTTGGTCGGGCCAGGCACCACCAGAAACTTCTTCATCTTCTGGCTCTAGGATGGAATGAACATGAAGATCATATCCAAATCATCAAGAAAAGAGTTTGGATCTAAGCCATCTCTAGAGGAAAGCAAAACTTGGAGAAAAATATGTTTTTACAAGCTATTTATACTAGAGGAAGCAAGGGAACTCGGGTCAACCCTAATTATTTGGTCAAAGATGGGCAAAACAGTAATTTGGTCGCATGAGGGTTCTGGCTCGACTACCAGCCCGAGTTGTTGGTCGGGCCAGGCACCACCAGAAACTTCTTCATCTCGACTGCTGGACTGACCTTCAGTACACTGATCATAACTCCTTTAATATAGCTCTGATTGCGTTGAAACCACAACCATTGGAAAGATAACTAAATTTCCTATCCGTCCTCAAAATTTCAGATCAATTGGAGCCGTAAAAGGCTTCCATCTGACATGATCTTCAAGAGGCTTCGGAATGAAACTGCATTTGAGCATAGGAGAGCATGTCCCTTGTTCTTCTTTTTCCTTCTTTTGGTTACTCCTTTGATCCATGACCTCTTTGGTACCAAAAATGGATGAAATGCACATGAAAAGAGATCTAGGACTCTAAGACTCAATATATGCTATATGAAGCTAAAAGTGCAAGAAACATGTAAAACCTAAGCTAAATGCATCAAAATACAAACCAAAATGTATGCTAAAAAGGGGTAAGTTATGGACTTATCAGCTACACAGAAGGAACATTGTGAGACCTCTGTTGCAACACAGACTCAATCCGAGTCAAAGGCTCGTACAGAAACTGCAAATTCCTCACAGTGGTTACAACAGAGTCTGGCTTTAATCCAAGGTATTGGTGAGGGATCAACTAGCTCGGCACCTCCTCAATCTATACCAAGAAAATCTCCAGGTATGAACTCTCTTCCTAACATTCGTTCAACTAATGGAAAAATCTTGTGTACTGAACAGTTCAGGAGAAACACAGAAGGAAGAGTATACATATCCTCTAAAAACTTTGGTAATTTGTGGGTTCAAGGTGAGAAACATGAGATTACTTGGAAAACTCTACTCTCAAGTGTTTGTGCTAATACTCATACCTCTGTCAATTGGGTCTCGTATGATCATTTGACTTACTACTAATTTCTAAAGTTTAAACTTCTTAATGAAATGATGAAGCATGAACCACTCATCTATGTTCAAATTGAGAAAGATTATAGTCATGAAAAGACAATTTCTGTAATAAAATGCCGTGTTGGAAATCTGAACCTTGAAGTGGTAAAGAAAAATCACCTTGCTGAGATGCACAAATCTTGTGTTCTCAGTGAGCACTAATCTCTCAATGTTGTCAAACAGGTTGGGTGATCTATCCTTGTGATTGGATGTGGCATGTTGGGTTTTTGTTCTTTGTTCTACAATCACCCCTTAAAACCTCTCATTGGTAATTTGCTTAAGAAAAAAGAGTTGCTTATCATTCGTGCTCAGATCCTTAGCTTTGTTTTTCTTTCTTTTTCGGGTTCAAAAGCTGTGGCTAAACAACATTTTGGGAATCATGTGTGTCTAACACAGGGGGAGAATAGTCCCATGATCTTATTATCAAAAAGGGTGAGGGAGAAAAGTCCTAAGAACCAAATATTAGGAGAAAAATCCTAAGAAGAAAAGTCCACTCAATAACCTTCAAATTCAAGAACCAAAAATTAGGAGAAAAGTCCTAAGAGTTCTTTTTCAGAAGAGAGGGAGAAAAGTCATAATCTATTATGTGTTCTAAACAGAAAAGGGGGGGGGTGTTTATCACTCAAAGGGAGAAAAGTCCCATATCCTGTGCTCTCAACTCACATAATCTGATTAAAAGTTTTCCGTTCTTTGGGAACTTGATTTCTTTCCTTTGGTTGTTAGTCTGAGGATCTGAGCTCAAATGATAATGTGCTAGCTAGTCTGTGGCAATCACTCTTGGCAAAAGCTACTCTTTGAGAAATAGCTGCCATAGTGAACCAGTGGGTTGAATAGATTTATTCAAAATCTTCCGCATGCTACTCTGATCACCTTGTGTGGTAACTCACAACCAGTACAAGGCTTCTGAGGGGTTGTAATCTTATGTGTGTTTTTGTGTTCCACTTCACTAGCTCGTTATAACCTTGCTCTGATTCTTTCTAAGTTTAGGAGTGTTCGAATGTAATTCTGGATCTTGTTATTTCGTCAAGTTTCCGTGAAAGTTGTTTCCCTCTGTGCTCTGTGGTGTGTTCTTGAAAATCTATCAAAGTGTTGCTTAGGCTATTCTTGTTGTTACTAATAAGTGTATCTTTGCCTAGGGTGAAATTTCCAGATCAAATCAAGCCCATTAGAATTGTCAATCTAATTTATACTGGGCTTGGGCCGACAGTTATGGTAAAAAGAGAGGTTAAGAGTGGACGGTTACTATTGCATCGTTTGGTGAAACCGAGAAAAGAGGAGTTCAATTGTTTTCTCTCTCGCATCTTCAAAATCGTCCTCTAAAAAAACCACTTTACCTTTTAAGAACCCTAATTTCTCTCTCTTTCGCCGTTGGCCAAGAAAAATCTTTCCGTGTTTGCAACAAACCTCCGGTTCTCTTTTCAAAGTTTTCAACTTGCAAACATGACAAATTCCTCTAATGAAATCACATAGATGAAGCAGGTTCCTCTGTTGGTCAGAAAACGACCAACCTCGACTCAGAAAGGGAACAAATCCAAGAAAGACAAAGGTGCAATCAAAACAGAGATCGTCTCTGCTGTAGTAAGTGCTTGTCTTCATTCTAATAATCCGAAGATCACTCCTCAGGGAAAAGGGCCTGTTCTCATCAACAAATCAGAAGGAAGTGGAGAATCTGATGCAGGAGTTCTCCCCACGGGAACCTCCAAAAATCTAAAACTGAAGCATGCAAAGTCTTCAGTTATTGAAATCTCTGAAGAATCCAAGAATCCTCCTCCCTTCTTCCTTCTCCGATATGCTGCAAATCGGAAAGTGGTTCTGAATCGTGACCGGAGATACTTGGAATTCAAACAGAGTTCTGTGACTCCCCACTGTGATCTCTTTGTCATGGCTGCATCATAGGAAAGATACTAGACTATGCTGGCGAAGAATCTTACTGATATGAGAATCATGCGTCATGATAAGTTCATAAATTGCCCTTTCTTAGCATGCATTTTTGTAGTATTTTTAGGCATTTAGCTTAGGTTTCATCCATCTTCTTTCTCTTTTCGGTTCCCTTTAGTATATATCGAGTCTAACGTCCAAATCCTTGTTTTCTTGCATTTGCATGCATATTTTGTCCATTTTAGGTGCAAATGGGGTCTTGGGACAAGCATGAAACAAGTTGGGAGAAGAATCAAGATGGAAGAATGAAGAACGACAAGAAAAAGTTGATGTGGCCTCCGGCCCGACAACCCACTCGGGCAGCCGGTCGGGTCAAGAAGCAAGCGAAGAACAAAGAAGTTGCGGTGGCCTCTTGCCCGACCAACCTCTCGGGCTGGTGGTCGGGCCATAACCCCCTCCCTACGACCAAATTTCTGTTTTACCCATCTTTGACCGGGTTTGACCCGGTTTGACTCGGGTTGACCCGGGAACACCCCTCTTTTTCTATAAATACTTGTAACTCTTAGCCTCCCTTGTTCTTATGTTATGATTTTGAGTTTTATTCTTAAGATTTGAATGCTTTTGTTTAAATTTTAGATCTTTTATCCTTAAGGTTATCTTTGCATTTCTTAATCTTTCTTAATCATGTTTAATGCTTTAGTTTTCATCTCTTGTTTTAATATGTGTGAGTAGTTATCATATGGTTTATGGGTTGAGTAGATTAGATTGATTTAGATAATGGATTGTGTTGCTTATGCTTAGATCTTGTTAGATCCTTCATTTGAATTGAATTTAAAGGTAGAATTGACTTGATCACTCAATTTATAGAACATGGTCTTTTCACGCCCGGAAGGTGTTAGTGAAAATGTCTAGAAGAAATTCAAATGAACTTTTCTCATCTTAGCCAATGGAAGTTGATGTTTAAGGAGGATTGTGAGTATATGGACTTGTAGGTAAAGCTTTTAAATTGTTTAATTGCAAAATGGAAATTTGTGTAATTAAAGAATTTAGGAAGAATTAGTACCATGGAAGTGGATCTACAAGAAAACAGGTAATTAGTGACCACTATTTGTGACTGATTTTTCCGTCACAAATTTTGCGACTACGTTGCGACGCTTTTGCTACTCATTCACGACTGCTAAAACATTAGTCACAGAAACGTCACTAATTTGCGACTACCCAAATATTTTGCAGAGTAGTCGCACACTAATGACGTTTGTGTGACTAACATAATGTCCGTCGCAAATTTGCAACTCTCTTGTGACACAAATAAAAGTCACTAATATGTGTCGCAAAATAGTCACTAATCTGTGACGTTTTTGTTACTATTTTTCGGCGTGGCAAATGCGTGGGAAATGAGTCACTCCAGCTATGTCGGTAACCATGTCGGCAATCAAATAAAGTAGGTGACACGTGAAAAATAAGAGTGGTAGCTTGCCCACCTACTTATCTAGGTTGTCACAAATGCGTCTCAAAAGAGTGAGAAAAGAGTCACAAAAGAGTCACAATGGCGTCACAAATTTGTGACTCCGAAATTACGTTACAAAGTAGTGGCAAACATTTACCTATATATATGAGTGCATCGATTGGTATCTTCCTCATTCAGTCCGCTCAACAACAAAAAAATACTTTAAAAAAAAAAACAAATTTTCAAAAAAAAATAATGTGGAACTCATCTCGAGATTGGATGTACAGAAGGATCAATCCGCAAACGTATAATCTCTCGACCGAATTTTTGGAAGGAGTGAAGGAGTTTGTGAATTTCGCAAGTATCCAGGAGTTGGCTATCAGTAGCAACGGTAAGACTTATTGTCCTTGTGCGAAATGTAAAAATGGTGGTAGTGTGAAACCTATTAGAAAAGTTTCAAACCATTCGCATCAAAATGGTTTTATGGGAGATTATTACGTGTGGACCGAACATAGGGAAGATTATAATGTAGTTGGGGCAGGACCTACTAGTAGCAATTACGTAAATGATGATTTTATTAGTGGTAACGAACCAATTAATTATAGTGGTGTGGATGTTTACGCTGGAATGGTCCATGATGCATTTCATGGTTCTACGCAATTAAATGATTATCATCATGATGAACATGGTCATAGTGGAAATGATCATGTTTATGAAGAACCTACCCATGAGGCGAAACAATTCTACGACTTGTTAGAAGCTGCAAACACCCCATTATATGATGGTTGCCAAGAAGGTCATTCACAATTATCATTAGCTGCTAGGTTCATGAACAACAAGGCAGACCACAATTCATCTGAAAATTGCATAGATTCATGGGCGGAAACGTTTACAGAGTATTTACCACAGCCTAATAAGGCGACTGGTTCATACTACGAGACGAAAAAGTTAATGCGAAAACTAGGCCTGCCGTACCATACATTCGATGTATGCATAGATAATTGTATGCTCTTATGGAAAGAAGATGCGGTGTTGGAGCATTGTAGGTTTTGTGGAAAACCAAGATACAAGGAAAGTCAAGGACGGAAAAAAATACCGTACAGCAAGATGTGGTATCTACCAATTGCTGACAGACTAAAGAGGATGTACTAATCAACGAAGACGGCATCATCGATGAGGTGGCATGCTGAGCATGAGTCAGATGACAGAGTAATGTGTCATCCATCAGATGCGGCAGAGTGGAAAAATTTCAATCAAAAGTATCCAAGTTTTGCGGAGGAAATGCAAAATGTTTATCTGGAATTATGTACAAACGGTTTCAACCCATTTGGTATGTCAAAAAACCACTTGTTATTGCCTATAATCATGACACCTTATAATTTACCCCCGGGAATGTGCATGGGAAGAGAGTACTTGTTTCTTACCGTTTTGAACTCGAGACCAAATCATCCAAGAGCCAGTCTAGATGTTTTCCTCCAACCCCTAATTGAAGAGTTAAAAGAGTTATGGTATAACGGAGTTAAGGCGTATGATGTGTCATTGAAGCAAAACTTCAACCTTAAAGCTGTTTTGTTGTGGACGATAAGTGATTTTCTGGCATATGGGATGTCATTGGGATGGACGACGCATGAGAAATTATCATGTCCGGTTTGTTTGGATGAAACAAATGCATTTCAATTGAAGGCTGGGAGGAAGACTTGTTGGTTTGACTGTCACCGAAGATTTTTGCCTGCACAACATCCTTTACGGAAGAACAAAGTTAACTTTTTGAAGGGGAAGACCGTAATGAACGAAGACCCACCAACATTGTTAACTAGAGAACAGGTTCTCCACCGTATCCGGTATGCGAAAGCGCCAAGAACATCTGATTATGGTGGAAATGGACATCACACCAAACTGGTCGGCTACGGAGATTGGCATAACTAGCATAAAGAAAGCATTTTTTGGGAGCTGCCGTACTGGTGTGACCTTGATCTATGACACTGTCTTGATGTGATGCACATCGAGAAGAATTTTTTCGATAACATCATGTATACCCTTATGAATGTTAAAGATAGATCAAAAGACACCGTCAAAGCAAGACTAGATTTTGAAATATTGTGTGCGCGGAAAGAATTACATGTTTATGATCATGACAACGCCCCATTCCCAATTTGGAGATTGAGTTCAAAAGCAAAAGATGTCTTACTACAATGGGTGAAAAATGAGGTAAAATTTCCAGATGGGTACGTAGCTGACTTAGCAAGCTGTGCATACATTAGTGGAGGAAAATTTTCTGGAATAAAAAGTCACGACTGCCATGTCTTTATGGAACGCTTGCTTTCGTTTGTATTTGCAGAACTTCCCCCTCCAAAAGTGCACCAAGCATTATCAGGTATGTATAGAGATATAAAAATTGTCATTTCATCATGTTATTGTTTTAGCTCTTTAAAAAGTACTTACACATCGATTATTTGCAGGAATTGGAGCATTTTTCCGTGATCTAAGCAGCAGATCGTTAGATATAAGTCGTGTCCTACTTTTGAAGGAGAACATTGTGATGATACTTTGTAACTTGGAAAAAATCTTCCTGCCTTCTTTTTTTGATGTGATGGAGCACCTACCCATACACTTGCCATATGAAGCCGAGCTTGGTGGTCCTATGCAATATAGGTGGATGTACCCGTTTGAAAGGTTTTTTAAACATTTGAAAGGCAAAGCGAAAAACAAAAGATATCCAGCTGGATCGATCGTTGAATCGTACATTAATGATGAGATTTCTTATTTCTCACAACACTACTTTGCCCCTCATATTTCTACAGCTAGCAAAAGAAGGTAATAGTCGTGTTATTTACAAGCGTGTATGTTTTTTTTTTTTTTTAAAGTAAGAAGAATTGTTAATAATTATTGGTAAATTCATTAGGCAGGGCAAGTCGGTATGATGTAGGTGAAGTACCTATCTACGATTGTGAAGTACCAGATATATTTACTGAAGTAGGTCGTCCTAGTGGAATATGTACAGAATCTTGGTTAACGGAGAATGATTACAAGTACGCACATTCATACGTTTTGCGTAATTGTGAATATTTCCGACCGCTTGAAAGGTAACTTAACTGCTAGGATCATTATAAAATTAAATATATGAATTGTAAATATTTTTCACCAATTTATTCATAATCAAGTCTTTCGTAAAACATACAGTTTGGTGGATGCACAAATTCGAATTGAAAATCCTCGACTAACTGATGTTGAAGTCATAGCAAAAAGAGATGATGAATTTTATATATGGATCTGCCAATATGTATGTATTCGATGATAACTTGTTTCGCTCATAAATATATTGCTTCACTCATCATAAATATATTGTTTCGCTCAACGAAGTGATATTTTTACCCTTCTATGTATATATAGGTGGAAGCAATGAAAAGTCAAGAAAATTTTCCCATGTGGGTTCGCGATATAGCAAACGGTCCTGAAGGCAAGATTAGGTCAAGGCCTATGTATTTTACAAGAGGGTATTTGTTTTATACAAAGGCCTATGGAAAAAACAAAAAAACAATGAATTATGGGATTTGTGTGCGAGGAAAAAATTATTCTGAAGCGGCTGGGGAGGATGATTTCTATTGGACCATTAAGAAAATTATTGAGATCCAATATCCAGGATATTTGAATTTGAAAATTGTACTTTTCTACTGCAAATGGCATGACCCTACACCCGGGAAAGGAACTTGAACGAGCGCGGGAGGCATTATCGACGTGCTACAATCCGGGAAATATATAGCAAACTCATACGATCCATACATATTAGGTATGAATTTCTCATCACCTACAAGACGGTATACATTATTGTTCTAATTTTTTCTTATAATTGAACTAATTTTAATTATACGGCAGCATCTCAAGCAGATCAAGTATATTTTTTGCCATACCCAAATCCTAAACGTCCTCGAAAAGTTTGGCTATCAGTATTAAAAGTTAATCCAAGGAATCGTGTTCAAGGAAAATTTAAGGACACTGAGCTTGTCATTTTGCAACAAACTGAGGATGATGCAGTAACGGAGACGGTCGAAGAAATCAACGTTGATGGTCTAGTTGATGGAAATCATCCAATTGAGTACATCGATTTTGAAATTGCAGATTGCGATCCAGTGGATGAATTTCGATGTAATTTATCATCTTCAGAAGAAGACGTAGACGACAACGAAGATGAAGAAATTTAAATCACATTTCATATATAGTAGTAATGTATGTTGTAATTGTGTGAAAATTGTTTTTATTAGAATTTTTAATTCGGGAGCGTGTGTATATATATTTGTTATTCTGATAAAATAACGAATGCCTTTAGTGCTCCAATGGTTTTGCATCTCATATACTTCATGTAGACCCGAGTTCGAGCCCAGGTATAACCACATTTTTTAAAAATCTTACGAAAATGCTAATTTTGGCAACGTCTATATATACTTGTTATTCTGATAAACAAACGAATGCCTTTAGTGGCCCAACGGTTTTGTATCCCATATAGTTCATATGCACCCGATTTCGAGCCTAGGTAGAACCACAATTTTTTATTTCCCCTTTTTAGAGTTGTCACTAATTAGTTGCAAAAGTGTTGCTCATTTGCAACGAATATGTGACACGTTAGAGTTTGGGATTATCGTTTGTCAGATTAAAAAATGTGTTACACGTTCGTCACAACGGCGTCACAAATAAGTGACACTTTAGTGACGTTTTTCCAAGTTCTTCTAAGAATTTTGCAAAATTATAAAACATTGTTGAATTACATACAGTATATTACCCTATATTTACATTTTCGTAAAACACAAAAGTCATAAGAAGTTTGAAAATAGAGAAATTATATAGTCAAGTGGAATTGACAATTCATGTTGGTAGGTTGCATATATTATCCAAAGTCTAATGTAATTTTTGGTAAAGTGTGTGATTTTCTTTAGATAAACTTTATTAGTACTAATATCATGCAAAAAATCAATTAAATGAATAAGAATACATCAGAACTTCAATTAGAAATTCGAAAAGATCAATCTATAGGTAAAAACTGTTTAGGGTATGGGTCTTTTTCGTCGCAAATGTGTCACCAAAGCGTTACAAATAAGTGACTATTTATCCACACTGTTTTGGCTCCAAACAAAAAAAATTGGGTTAGAACCCGGGAAACTTTTGGGCCTTTTACGCGGGCTAGTCTGGCCCACAAACAAAATATTAGCGACGCTTTTGTGACTCTTGACCTAGATATATAAACTAAAAATCCCCAAATTAGAAACCTTAATTGATACTTTTGCCTCTCTCTCTCTCTCTCTCTCTCTCTCTCTCTCTCTCTCTCTCTCTCTCTCTCTCTCTCTCTCTCGAATCTTTGATCGATTCTCTATCGAATCGAACAGAATCCTTATTTGATTCTTCTTCGGTTCTTCATATCTCTCTCTCGATCATTCAATCTCCTTTTCTCTCGATTCTCTGTCGATTCCATCAGAAAACCCTAATCGATTCTTTCTCTAATCTCTTACAGTTTCCACTGGGTCTCTTACTCGGTTCTTCATCTCTCTCTCTACAATTATATCTCTCTTTCTCTCGATTCGGCCAATCGAAATGGTTGTTACGAGTAGAGGAGGTCGCGGAGGTTCACAAGGGCGAGGCCGTGGAGGTTCACAAGGGCGAGGCCGCGGTGGAAGAGCAACGACTGGTGATGGTCGTGTAAACCGAACCGGCGATCCCTGTAAAAAAACCGTCGGGTCAGGTTCTCGTGTGAAACCAACCGTCGATCATACTGGTGGTGTGAGGGTACCCAGCGCTCCTACTGCTGCTCTCACTAAACGCAGCAAAGTTGCTCCTGGTGGTGTGAAACGAACCGGTGGTGATGCTTCAACATCACATGCACCACCACCTGTCACTAGGCGAGAGGGTAAGGGTAGAGCCGGCGGTCTTGATACGCTTGCAGCGGTTATCGAAGATGCTACAACTACAAGTCAACCAGAAATAGACATCGTCGGAGAGGCTCCTGCCAGACAGAGCGGTCATACACCCCCGCAACGAGCTACGTCAACCGGTGGTGGTTCTTCTTATTCCTCCAACCCGACAGGTCGTTCTCCAACAGTTGTTAGTAGATCTCCTGACTCTCAGGCGACCGTCTCAGTTTCTCGAACCAAATCTATTCCTCAGCAGTTCCGAGATGCGACTAATAGGCTTCCGTTTGCTCAACTAACGTCTCGAGCTACATCCGGTCACCACCTCTCTAACATCAACCTAAATGACCAACCACGGCACCAAGACTCTCAGTCTCGCCAAATAGAAGAAGAGTTTGAGAATGAAGATGAGGAAGAAGATGAAGATGCGGATGATTTCGGAGATGGTGAACCGTACCAAGCTGAAGAATTCGATGGTTATCACGAACCAGAAGGGCTGGACGATGAGCAGCTCTTGGAAAACGTCTTGGCTCTTCCAGGAAGACAGCGACTACCCCTCCTCAGTGAGGTTCCTATCCGAGATACCTTATGGTAAGTTTTCCTTTAATTTCTCATATGGTTGAGTTAACTAGTAGGACTGGAATTTTTCATATGGTTTAGTTTTTCTTGAATTTCGTTTGAACCATTGTCTTTGCCTTTGTGTAAGTGTGTATGTTTGTGTTCATGTACTAGGTTTACTCGGAACAATGAAATATTGACCTGTTGCATTGATGGGATCTTCCGTCGCAAGTTCGATGGCCTATACTACAGCTGGGGTGTCACTCCAATAGATAAACAAGAACTATATTTCCGTACGTTTGTGGTAATGTTTCCCTCTCTACCTTGTTTCTGTTTTCAGTTTTTTTACATGTTTTATTCAAATTTTAACTGAGGTTTTCTACTGTGTAGCGGAAATACAATTGGGATATAGGGATCACGGAGCTTATTAGGGCTAACTTCAACAGGATTGCTACGAAACAGATGCGAGGAATGGTGAGTCAGGTTAAGAAGAAGGGTGTTAGGCCAATTTGGATTGGTACCAAGCTTTGGGCACATATGTGCAACTATTGGAAAACTCCAGAGGCAATCACTAAGAGCAATACTGCTTCAAACTCCCGTACCTCTACTCGTGGTGGACTTGGCATCTATAAACACGTCTCTGGCCAAACATCCCACTTGACTGTTAAGCAACAAATGGTAATACGTTGCTCTTTTTGTATAATGTACTTATTTTAATTACCTTTTTGCTCACTTCTATTTCTACAGGAGGAAGAACTAGGGAGACCTGTCTCCTTTGGAGATGTCTTTGTCAGGACGCATACATCGGCGGATGGAACGTTTGTTGATCTAAAAGCGAAGCAAATCTCTGATGCGTATGAGAAGCGACTGGCAGAGGTTATGGAACAAGACCCATGCGCTGGAGTAGAGGACCTTGACTTATCCTCTGAGCTTTCCACTCACCGCAACCTCACCGTTGACGAGAAGAATCAGATTTTACTTAAGGTTAGCAATCCTTTCTCTGCTGGTTTCCTCTCCTGCTTTCTTTTTCTATTTGTGTCTTTATTTCTGTTGAGAATCTGGAATTGTGTATATGGTAAACCATTCACTTCTTCATACTTGGCTTTCAGATTCTTACATCCAATGTGTTGATTGTTGTTACAGTGTACGGAGTTCGATCAAAAAGGCAACCCTTTTGGAATTGGTGGTCTGTCTCAGACCTTCAACAAAGGGAAAATGAAGGTATAGTATGCAACCTCATCCTCTGCTGCGGTTGACCTAGAAGAGCTCCAGGAAGAGATAAAATCTGCTCGTCAGAAGATAGCTAAACACAATGAGGAGATTAGGCGACGTGATGAGGAGAACAAGAAGCGAGATGAGGAGAACCAGAAGCGAGATGAGGAGAACCAGAAGCGAGATGAGGAGAATAGGCGACGTGACGCTGAACTGCTTGAGCTAAGGCAAAGTCATTCCCGGGTCTCTGAAATGGAGAAGCTCCTCTCCTTTTTGAAGAAAGACGATCTGCGAATAGCTGTATACCTCGACGCTGCAAATGATACCAACACTTGAAAGGTTTCTTTCTTTTGTTTCTCAAACTCTCTGCCTTGTCTAAACAATGAACTTAGTTAACTTTTTTCTACTTTATAACTAACGGCTTAATGTAATGCAAACCTTCTTGTATAATCTACTTTGCTTTTTGTTTCTTATGTAATGCAAAACTCTTTACTTTTAATTTTTGTTTTCGTTTGCGATTTGTTTGTACAGATATAGGTTGTTTTTACTTACAATTTAGTAGCAAATTTGCAACACATAACTTACCAACTATAGCTAAAGAGACACAAAGTTGTGGCTAATTAGTGACTCTTTAGTGACTCTTTGGTGACACTTTAGTTACACCTAAATCAAGAGTTGCTAAGGAGTGGCTAATTAGTGACTCTTTGGTGACACTTTAGTGAAACCTAAATCAAGAGTTGCTAAGGAGTGGCTAATTTGTTACTCTTTACTCACTCTTTAGTGACACTAAATAGTCGTTCCCGACAACACAAGTAGTCTCAGATACGTCGCATATGTACGATGATAAAGACGTCACAAATTTGTCGCCTAATAACGACGGTTAAATCAGTCACTAAGTTGTCGCAAACTAAGGTGTCACTGATTCGTTGCTAATTAGCAACTACAATGTCGTCTCAAAGAAGTCACATATTTACAACAACCCAAAGGTGTCACTGATTCGTCGCTAATTAGCGACTACAAATTTCGTCTCAAAGTAGTCGCAAATTTACGACAAC